>JAJJWW010008833.1:0-227852 GCA_023531295.1 Papaver armeniacum
AAATGATTGTATCACTCAAATCATGTAAGATGTTACTCGACAATTTTCACATGGTCATATTGACATTCGTCAAGAATATAAGATGAAGTGAAGAGAAAGCTTACCAACACATATTACGATAAATATGTAAGCGAGTTAATCTCATGCTCAAAATATCAAATATGTATGTCGACAACTATATAAGTAATACGACTTTTGTCTCAATATATGAGATAGAGTAGAAATATAATTTCAATTGATAGATGAGTTTTAGTCTCCACATACCTTTTTTGATGAAGTTCCACAAAGCTCCTTAGTAGTTCTTCATCTTCAAATGATGAAGAACCACCAAGTGAAATCTAATGCTCAACTACACAATCTATGTCCTAGTCCGAGACATCTATAAATAGGCTAGAAATCAATACTTATAGTTTTGATCACTAACATTACAAATATGCTTGAGATAACAACGCATGCGAGTTCTGGAGATGGTGCTCTAACACAACTAAGACATCATCAAAAAATAAAACTAGGAAAATTAAAACCTAAAACTCTGACTTGCACCATCCTCACGGGCTTGACTTCAAAATACCGCCTCCCCTATTTATACAAAATTCCCAAAATCCAAATCCCAATATTCAATAACATGCACAAGAAGAAATTTAAGGATTTGATTTCTTTGTCACTCACCATTGAACCCGCCACCTAATTGTCTTCATTTGTCCATGACTCCGGATGGTATATTTGATAATTCAAGCCTTTAATTTGACAAACCTGCTGCTGCTTTTTGTTCTTCTTGGTCTTTATTATTAAAAGTATGGACAAGAGAAAGAAAAAAGCCGAGTTGGATGGTGATGTTTTACGGTTTTAGAAAGTGTTATACTAAAGAGAGTGAGATGGTGGTGGTTTGGAAGTAGAGAGATGATGGGTTTACGAGAGGAAAGAAAAATGGTTGAATAATCTTGTTGTCCAGATAAATAAGGAGAAAGGGAGAACATGTTCTGATATTGGAAATTTTATTTGGAAGAATGATAAAGGCATGTTTAGGTGTTAAGAAACAATACCTAGCTTAGGTATACAAGAGTTCAATAATCCTTTCTTTTACCCTTCAGTCAAGCGTCCCATTATCTATTCAATCACAATAGCTTATTTGCTCCACTCTTTTGACACTATTGTTTGATCCATCGATTCCACCAAACCTTGATGATGCTTGAAATTCCGCACTTTTGCTCACAGATTTCGTGCTTCATGGTGTACCATTCCATCCTCTGCAATGCCAATGAGACTCTCTGATAGACACATTTTTTTTGTCTAAGTTGTCCTTAATTTTTTGTATTGTTGGTACTCGATTTTGTACTTATTATGGTGTTTTGTGTGTTTGTAGGTATTTTTGGGAAATAAACGTTTTTGGAAAAATCAGCTCGAAAAATTACTCGGAGTACCCCAGGAGGACATTTGCTAAACGGACCCCTACTTTGGATAAGGGGCACCTCAGTTGGTCACTTGCTATTCGCACCCCAGTTCAGGATAGGGGGCACCCCTTCTTCTGCAGTTGAAAACGTGTTTTGGCGGGAAATCAGATTCAAATATTCGTATTCTCTAGATTTGGTTTTAATTATTTCTGGTGAGACTCGATCGCGGGTTAAGATTGCTTTGTCCCTGTATCGATTAAACAGGGATGGTAAAGTGATTTGATTCGACAAAATGGGGTTGGTTACGTGGATTTAGGTGAAATAGAGCACGAGACTGTCTCAGAATATCTTTCTCCTTTCCCGTGTACAAGTGGAGGATGGCGTGTGACCAGAGAGAGTTTAACTTCTGCTAGAATGTGAAATCAATACTCTGAGAGTGTGTCGACATCAGCAAACGCGTGAAGAGAAGAAAAAGGAAGGAAATATCGGTAATTCCCGTGAGAGTAAGGGAAAATATTTTGCATGTATACTCGATTAATTACAGAGATATGAAGGGGTTGTTGGGTATAAAAGAGGTGTTGGGATGTCTTAGAAGGGGACGAAGAGATTTTGGAGATTTTAGAACACACGAGCTAAAAAAATCGAGTTGAAGCCCCGACATTCTGGCTGGCTGAAGAAGGAACGAAGAACATAAGATGCACGGAAATGGGATCGTTCATGCTACAGTGAAAGTGACGCATATTATATATTGTTATTTGTAACAGTGAATTGTAACAATTATAAGCGTTGCAAACACCTGATTTTCATCATTTTCTCTCCATATCATCTTTGTAAACAATTTTTGAGCATGAATCAATATTTTGAGCAAGTTTACAATGATGATAAACTCTATCCTCTCGGGGTGAAGGAGGAAGCTATTTCACCAATGAAAAGTGGTAATCTCTATTTTATTTTATTTATGCAATTATTATACGATTATTTGCCTTGATAAATAAATTGATAAAATAGTTTTGTTAAGCAATTTTTATTTCAATTGATGGAGCATGCTTAGCCTAGGTTTTGATGTCCCATACTTTCGATCTACAATTGTTATTTCTAAAAAATCAACTTTTGCAATATTTAGAATCAATTTGAATGCATGATTTACATGATTATAATTAGAGAATTTAAATCACTTTGAAATTGGTAAAATAGTGGAATCCATAGCCACAGTCTCCTCCATAAATTTCACAACACTTCTTATTTTTGAGTTTGCTACATTTATAGTTTTAAAAATTATGTCTAAAATCTATTGCTTTCACAAGTCTCCACAAATCTATTACTACAACAAATTGAAAAAAAACATCAATTTTTCGGGCGCCTTAGAAAGCGGACTTGTCTTTAGGCTAGAGTTTTTAGATTTTTTATTTTTTATTTTTTATTTTTTATTTTATTTTTTATTTTTTTTATTTATTTGTTATATTTTACGTTTTCGGGTATTTGTCTTTTTATTACAGATTTTTGGATTTCGGAGCGAAAGAAAAAGGAATTGCCGAAGCTTTTGTAACCACTTAAAGATTTGGAGTCAAATGACAAAGCGAAAAGAAAGAAGAAAAAAAGAAAAAGAAAGAGAATTTTATTAGAATTTGTTTTAACTTTTTTAGTTTTTTTTTTAGATATCTTTTAGAAATTGTATTAGGATATTCTCTATTTTTGTAATTTTCTTTTTATTTTGGACTTTGGACTTGGACATTCTTTTATTTTTAAACCCTACAGAAGGGTAGTATATTAAATATTAAACTGTTTGCAGAGAAGGAAGACAATTGCGATATTGCCTCGGCCCCTCGGGTTCGTACATGAAATAGGAGTCATGGCCCGAGTCGACTACAACGGTTCATCTCCCGTCTGGAATGGGAGGTAAGTTTATCTGAACACCCGTGAATCCTCTGTCAGCTGGTTTACTGTCTTCCTTCGTATGCATATATGTTGAGGAACTGAACACGGATTTATTTTTTAATAAAGGGCAAGGACTGGCCATACAAGATAAGGGTTCGAATTTCATCACCGCTCTCTTCTTGCCCGCATTAAGAAAACTAAACCAATCGTGAACCCAAGCTTAAAATACTGACAAGAACGAGACCTATAGGGTAACGAGCTTAATAAGAAAGTCGTTCAAAAAATATTGGTTTCTCTTTTAAGCATACTTTGAAGTTCATGATGGTTAATGTAAGTTGAGTGTGCCGCATTGTAACCCAAGTGAATGTTTTTCCAGTGAGGCCTGGGTGTCAAAGCTCCATTGAGCTTCCCTTGTCTCTATTCAACTTACTTTAACTCAGACTGACTCCAGAGGGCTATGCTTAAATTGTAACGAGTTCCCTTTCGAAGGATTATAAGCTGGTCTAGAAACAATCTAAGTGGAGCCATCATGCCTTTTTTTTGCTAGGAATCGGTAGGATTCTTGTGGTGGAGTCAACTAGAAACACGAGAGGACTTACTCCAAATTACTTTCTAGAGAATCAACTAGTAGATCAGGACTCAATCTAGAGAAAAAAGTATATCAACGAATTTATATCTCATTTCACAATATAATCAGCAAATCAAACAGATAGAAATCTGTGAGCCTGATTATTATGTGAAACAAATTAAACGGTACCAAAGACCAATGTTCAAGTGTTAATAATTTTAAATCAACAACCAAAGGTTGGATTATCTAATTGATTGAGCCTAATGCACAACCTGTGATATTTCAATTATATAACAAAATATAACGCGGAAAAGGAATAACACAGACACCAGAAGTTTTGTTAACGAGGAAACCGCAAATGTAGAAAAACCATGGGACCTAGTCCAGATTGAATACCACACTATATTAAGCCGCTACAGACACTATCCTACTACCAATGAACTTCAGACTGGACTGTAGTTGAACCATAATCAATCTCACACTGATTCAAGGTACAATTGCGCTCCTTACGTCTCTTATCCTAGCAGGATACTACGCACTTGATTCCCTTTGTTGATCTCACCCACAACCAAGAGTTGTTGTGACCCAAAGTCAAAGACTTGATAAACAAATCTGCCTCACACATAAAATTCTATAGATTGAATAAATCTGTCTCCCATTGAAATACCCAAGAGTTTTTGTTCCGTCTTTTGATAAATCAAGGTGAATATGAACCAATTGATAAACCAGCCTTATATTCCCGAAGAACATCCTAGTATTATCAATCACCTCACAATAATATAAATTGTATGATGGCGAAACTAGATATTGAGAAATCACAAATGATTAGACAAAGGTGTTTGTGATTACTTTTTATCTTGCATATTGGAGAAATAAATCTCGAGCAAATCATAGAGAAGATAATACTCAAACGATAGAATCATGCAAGATCAGAACACGCAACTACAAATAAAATAGTTGGATATGGATTCACAATCCTAAGAAGTCTTTGAAGGAGAATCAACTCTATTTGATGCAACTAGTAACACACAGGAGATGTGGGGATTAGGTTTCCCGATTGCTAGAGTTCTCCTTTATGTAGTTTCAAATCAGGGTTTGCAATCCAAGTTACCTTGGTAACAAAGCATTCAATATTCACTGATTAGATGAAAAACCCGATTCAACAAAGCTAATATCCTTTGATCGTTTGATCGAACTTAGCTTGTTATCAATGAAAATGAAATGTACCCTCATTTAGGTTTATGCTAACCGTACCAAATGTGTGTACATCATGTTGGCTCACAAATAGTTAACCGAAGTTAGCCATATGATTAATCTTATACCAAACTAGTTAAATATTATGTTGGCTCACAAATATTATTCATCTTAACCATAACTAGTTCAAATGACTCAAATGAAACTAGTTAAAGAGCCGTTCAATTGCTATATTCTCATAGAAGTATACAAGAACACAATTGAAGCAAAATCGGTTTGGTTCACTCGAATCAGTTCATGAACATTATAGCCACGGTTTGCAAATATTGCATTCCTTATTTTATAAATGTTTAAGTTCATGTACAACCAATTTTAGAAAGTAACCAACTCAAGTATGCAAACGTGTACCATACTAAGTAGCCGCACATCGAAGAGTTTGGTTACGCAACCATCTGCACGGGGTGAGCATACCAATTCACATTTCCAAACTCCACAGAAATTCACGGATGTGAGACACGCCAATATACGTACGAGTACGCATACTTGCAGAGACATCCAACAGCGCCAGTACGCGTACGTGTACACATACTTCAGGTTCCCAGTTTTGGACTTACACATAAATGTGAGAACACACTATGTTTATATCCAAACATGGTTACATGATTCTAAACTCTTTATTTCAATCATTAAAACTGTCTTAGAGGATGACAATAGTCGTTTTCACACACTACTAGCATCAAAGCAATTTTCAAGATATTGAAATAATCATAACCAAACATTCCATGTCTACACCAAATGATTGTATCACACAAATCATGTAAGATGTTACTCGACAATTTTCACATGGTCATATTCTGACATTTGTCAAGAATATAAGATGAACTTGGTCGAAGCGAAAGCTTACCAACCCATATTTCGATAAATATATAAGCGAGTTAATCTCAGCTCAAAATATCAAATGTGTATAATCGACAACTATATAAGTAATACGACTTTTGTCTCAATATATGATATAGAGTAGAAATATACTTTCCAATTGATAGATGAGTTTCAGTCTCCACATACCTTTTTTTGATGAAGTTCCACAAGCTCTCCTTAGTAGTTCCTCGTCTTCAAATGATGAACGCCGTGAAGTCTAATGCTCAACTACACAATCTATGTCCTAGTCCGAGACATCTATAAATAGGCTAGAAATCAAGACTTATAGTTTTTGATCACTAACATTACAAATATGCTTGAGATAGCAACGCATGCGAGTTCGACCGAGCAGTGCTCTAACACAAACTAAGATATCACTGAAAAATAAAACCGGAAAATTAAAACCTAAAACTACAACTTGCACCGTCTACTCCGGGCTTGACTTCAAAATACCACTGCCTCCCCTATTTATACAAAATTCCCAAAATCCAAATCCCAATAATCAATAAGATGCACAAGAAGAAATTTAAGGATTTGATTTCTTTGTCACTCACCATTGAACCCGCCACCCTAATTGTCTTCATTTGTCCGCTGCTCCAGATGGTATATTTCAGAGAATTCAAGCCTTTAATTTGAAAAACCCTGCTGCTTTTGTTCTTCTTAGTCGCCCTATTGTTAAAAGTATGGACGAGAGAAAGGAAAAAGGGCAGTTGGATGGTGATGTTTCTGGTTTAGAGAGTGGTATACTTGAGAGAGTGAGATGGTGGTGGTTTGGAAGTAGAGATGATGGGGTTTACAGAGAGGAAGAAAAATGGTTGAATGGTACTATTGTCGGATAAATAAGGAGAATGGGTGAACATGTTCTGATATTGGAATTATTATTGGGAAGAATAATAAAGGCATGTTTAGGTGTTAAGAAACAATACCTAGCTTAGGTATACAAGAGTTCAATAATCCTTTCTTTTACCCTTCAGTCAAGCGTCCCATTATCTATTCAATCACAACAGCTTCTTTGCTCCACTCTTTTGACACTATTGTTTGATCCATCGATTCCACCAAACCACTGATACTGCTGTCTGCACTTCTGCTCACAGGTTTCATGCTTCATGGTGTACCATTCCATCCGCTGCAATGCCAATGAGACTCTATGATAGACACATTTTTGTGTCTAAGTTGTCCTTAATTTTTTGTATTGTTGGTACTCGATTTTGTACTTATTATGGTTTTTTGTGTGTTTGTAGGTATTTTTGGGAAATAAACTTTTTTGGAAAAATCGGCTCGAAAAATTACTCGGAGTACCCCCGGGGGACATTTGCTAAACGGACCCCTACTTTGGATAAGATGCACCTCAATTTATAAGGGGCACCTCAGTTGGTCACCTGCTATTCGCACCCCAGTTCATGATAGGGGGCACCCCTTCTTTTTCAGTTGAAAACGTGTTTTGGCGGGAAATCGGATTCAAATATTCGTATTCTCTAGATTTGGTTTTAATTATTTCTGGCGAGACTCGATCGCGGGTTGAGATTGCTTGGGGCCTATATCGATTAAATAGGGATGGTAAAGTGATTTGTTTCAACAAAATAGGGTTGGTTACGTGGATTTAGGTGAATCAGAGCACGAGACTATCTCGGAATATCTTTCTTCTTTACCGTGTACAAGTGGAGGATAGCATGTGACCAGAGAGAATTTAACTTCTTCTAGAACGTGAAATCAATACCCTGAGAGTGTGTCGACATCAGCAAACGCGTGAAGAGAAGAAAAATGAAGAAATCTTGGTAATTCCCGTGAGAGTAAAGGGAAAATATTTTGCATGTATACTCGATTAATTGCAGAGATATGGAAGATATGGATGGGATGTCTTAGAAGGGACGGAGAGGTGTTGGGATGTCTTAGAGGGGACTGGAGAGAGTTTTGAAGGGACGAAGAACATTTTAGAACACGTTCATGCTGTGAGTGACACAAAAATCGAGTGTTTTGCACGAGAACTGACATTGTCGCTGCTCAAGAATGAACGAAGAACATATGATGCCTGGAAACAGTCGTTCATGCTACAGTGAAAGTGACGCATATTAGATATTGTTCTTTGTAACAGTGTTTTGCAACAATTATAAACGTTGCAAACACCTGATTTTCATCATTTTCTCTCCATATCATCTTTGTAAACAATTTTTGAGCATGAATCAATATTTTGAGCAAGTTTACAATGATGATCTAAACCCATCCTCTGGGGCGAATGAGGAAGCTATTTCACCAATGAAAAGTGGTAATCTCTATTTTATTTAATTTATGCAATTATTATACGATTATTTGCCTTGATAAATAAATTGATAAAATAGTTTTTGTTAAACAATTGTTATTTCAATTGATGGAGTATGCTTAGCCTAGGTTTTGATGTCTCATACTTTCGATCTACAATTGTTATTTCTAAAAAATCAACTTTTGCAATATTTAGAATCAATTTGAATGCATGATTTGCATGATTATAATTAGAGAATTTAAATCACTTTGAAATTGGTAAAATAGTGGAATCAATAGCCCCAGTCTCTCCATAAATTTCACAAAACTTCTTATTTTTGAGTTTGCTACATTTATAGTTTTAAAAATTAAGCCTAAAATCTATTGATTTCACAAGTCTCGATGAACCTATTGCTACAATAACTTTGAAATGACATCAATTTTTGGCGCCGCCGAAGCGGACTTGTCTTTAGGCTAGAGTTTTTAGATTTTTTGTTTTTTAGGTTTTTATTTTTTATTTTTTATTTGTTATATTTTACGTTTTTGGGTATTTGCCTTTTTATTACAGATTCTTGGATTTCGGAGCGAAAGAAAAGGAATTGCCTAAGCTTTTGTGACCACTTAAAGATTTGGAGTCAAAAGACAAAGCGAAAAGAACGAAGAAAAAAAGAAAAAGAAAAAAAAAGAGAGAGAATTTTATTAGAATTTGTTTTTACCTTTTAGAATTTTTTTAGCTTTTAGAAATTGTATTAGGATATTCTCTATTTTTGTAATTTTCTTTTTATTTTGGACTTTACTTTTTGGACTTTGGACATTCTTTTATTTTTAAACTCTACGGAAGGGTAGTATATTAAATATTTAACTGTTTGCAGAGAAGGACGGTAATTACGATATTACCTCGGCCCCTCGGGTTCGTACATGCCATTGGAGTCATGGCCCGAGTCGACTACAACAGTTCATTTCCCGTCTGGAACGGAAGGTAAGTTTATCTGAACACCCACGAATCCCCTGTCAGCGGGTTTACTGTCTTCCTTCGTATGCATATATGTTGAGGAACTGAACACGGATTTATTTTTTAATAAAGAGCAAGGATTGGCCATACAAGATAATGGTTCGGATTTCATCACCACTCCCTTCTTGCCCGCATTAGGAATACTAAACCAATCGTGAACCCAAGCTTAAAATACTGACTAGAACGAGACCTTTAGGGTAACAAGCTTAATAGGAAAGTCTTTCTAAAAATATTGGTTTCTCCTTTAAGCATACTTTGAAGTTCATGATGGTTAATGTAAGTTGAGCGTATCGCCTTGTAACCCAAGTTAATGTTTTGCCAGTGAGGCCTGGGTGTCAAAGCTCCATTGAGCTTCTCTTGTCTCTATTCAACTTACTTTAACTCAGACTGATTATAGAGGGGTTTGCTTAAATTGTAACGAGTTCCCTTTCGAAGGATTAAAAGCTGGTCTAGAAACAATAAGTGGAGCCATCATGCTTTTTGTTTTCTAGAAATCAGTAGGTTTGTTGTGGTGGAGTTAGCCTTGTATGTGTTTGTTTAGAACTTCCCTTCCTTTTAGGATTTTCCTTTTTGTTTTTCTAGTGTATGCCCGAGGTCATTAGAGAACGGTCTTGGAAAAGAGATACTCTAGGTCGTTTGATTAGTGAAAAACCTAGTAGTTCTTCGTGTGAAGGCGGGGAGATCGAAGACTCTTTTTTTGAGAGCCGTGTCTTTGGAAATTTCAGCTTTGAAAACTTGACACTTAGTGAAGAAAGTACTCCTAGTCCTTTGGTAGTGCCAGAAATGGCTCTCGTCCGTCATGAATTATGAACTGAAACCTGGGACCCTGCAAATGCTCTCAATCTTTTTAGGGAAAGAAAGTGAAAACCCTTATTTTCATGTTAGGGAATTTGAGGATGTTTGTAGTACTCTAGATGATGATGCGTTGAAACTTAGGTTATTCCCATTTTCCCTAAGAGATAAAGCCAAATCGTGGCTATATAGTTTGCCTTCTGAGTCAATTGAAACCTATGACCAACTTACATATGCCTTTTTGCAAAAGTTTTTCCCTAGGCACAAAACATCGTCTATTAGGACACAAATTTGTACTTTTGCTCAACAAGAGGGAGAATCTTTATATAAGTATTTGGAAAGTTTCAATGACTTAATGGCTCAATGTCCTCATCATGGTTTATAAAAGGTTAGGCTAGTTCAGATCCTCTACGAGGGTTTTAATTATTTGACAACAACCATGGTTTGAGTCCTTATGCAAGGTGTGGGTTTGAGAATAAAAGCATTGATGAGGCGATGACATTTTTGAATGAAATCGCTGATAAGACCCAACAACGGGAAAATAGTAAGGAACCCCAGAAAATAATTCTTCTAAGTAGAGGAAATGTCAATAGGGTAGAAGGATCTTATGAGTCAGATGCTAAAATAGCAGCCATAGCCAAAAGGTTAGAAGCCTTAGAATTAGGTCATTCTAGTGGCAGTAGTGGTAGAATTAAAGCCTTTGGGGAAGGCCATAATGTTGAAGAGCAAGCCGATGCTCTTTATAATAACAATAGATTTGATAACCGTCAGAAGTTTGACTCATATTCAGAAACCTATAACCCTGGCTGGAGAAAACATCCAAACCTTTCTTGGTCTAAGGGAAAAAATCAAGGTCAGTCTAGTAACTCTCAGGTTCCCCAGGCTTTGGCTATACTAAGAATCCTTCATCTCAGGCACAGTTTCAGAACCCTTCAGATAAAAAGATTATGAGTTTAGAAGAGTCTCTTGCTTTGTTAACTCGTAACACTGTGCAGTTTCAGCAATCTCTTGCTCAAGGTTTAGAAGAAAATAAGAGAATAGGTCAGGTTAACTCTCAGGCTATTTCCGAGTTGAAAACCCAGGTTAGTCAGATAAATGAGTCTTTGAGAGAAAGAGGTAAGTTCTCTAGTCAAACTCAACCCAACCCTAGAAGAATTAATGAAATAGGTGAAATACCATCCGATCATGTGAATGCTATTAATAGGTCCCCTACCATGTTTTGCACAACAGGTAAATACCGTTTTTAGAAAGCTTTGCTTGACTTTGGTGAGATGAAACCTACCTAGATAACACTCCAGTTAGATGATAGGTCTGTTAAAATTCCTCGTGGTGTAATCGAGGATGTTCTTATTGAGGTCCACAAGTTTATATATCTAGTGGATTTTGTTATCCTAGATACCCAACCCGTCCCTGACCTAGAGAACCAAATACAAATGATTTTAGGTCGCCCGTTTTTAGATACATCCAATGCGATCATTAATTGTCGAAATGGTATTATGAATTTGTCTTTTGGTAATATGACTATTGAGCTGAACATTTTTAATATTAGTAAGCTACCCTATGAACTAGATGACTCGAACATAGAAGAGGTGAACATGATATGAACATTAGTCGAGGAGTCATTACCAAACACTTTGTTAGAAGATCCATTAGAGAAATGCCTAGCTCACATTGGGATTGATTTTGATGATGATAATGTGATTAATGAGGTGAATGCTTTGTTAGATTCAACCCCTTTGTTAGACACAAGTAATGTATGGAAACTTAAGTTCGAACCACTACCAGTTTCTAAGTTTACCCTAGTTCCTTATTTAGAAGAGACTCCTAAGTTGGACCTTAAACAACTACAAGATACCTTAAAGTATGTGTTTTTAGGCCCATCAAAAACTTTACATGTGATTGTAGCTTCCGATTTGGATAGTGATCAGGAAAGTAGGCTAGTAAATGTACTTCAAGATAATAAGGAAGCTTTAGGGTGGACTATAGCAGACATTATAAGTCATATTGTGTGTATGCATCAAATTCATTTAGAGGAAGACTCCAAACCTTCTAGGGAGATGCAACGTCATCGAACCCTAACATGAAAGAGGTAGTTCAAAAGAGGTGCTTAAGTTGTTAGATGCGGGTATTATCTACCCAATTTCGGATAGTAAGTGGGTCGGTCCCCGTTCGAGAATGATAATAATGAGTTAATCCCAACCCGAGTGACCACGGGATGGCGTGTCTCGTATTGATTATAGGAAATTAAACAAGGTCACAAGGAAGGATCACTTTTCCCTTCCTTTTATCGACCAAATGCTAGAGCGATTAGATGGACATATGCATTATTGCTTCTTAGATGGCTACTCCGGATATAATCAGATCGTTATTGCCCCAGAAGATCAAGAGAAAACCACTTTTACCTGTCCCTTTGGTACCTTTGCGTATAAACCCATGCCTTTCGGGTTATGTAATGCCCCTGCGACTTTTCAGCGTTGTATGATGAGCATATTTTCTGATATGGTAGAAAGGTTTTTAGAGGTCTTTATGGATGATTTTTCAGTGTTTGGTTCATCTTTTGATGAGTGCTTGCATCATTTGACATTAGTGTTGACTAGGTGTAAGGAAAAGAATTTAGTGCTTAATTGGGAAAAATGTCATTTCATGGTTAAATCAGGAATTGTATTAGGGCGCATCATATCTTCAAAGGGTATAGAGGTAGATAAAGCAAAAGTTGACCTTATTAAGACTTTACAGGTCCCAAAAACCGTAAAAGATATTAGGTCATTCCTTGGGCATGCAGGTTTTTATCGTCGATTCATTAAGGATTTTAACTTGATTTCTAGACCTCTTTGCAACTTGCTTGCAAAAGATGTTAAGTTTGTATTTGATGATGCTTTTTAGAGGCTTTTGAGAAGCTTAAGACTTTACTCACTACCGCCCATAGTCCAGGCACCTAACTGGAACCTACCCTTTGAAATTATGTGTGATGCTTCAGATTATGCTATAGGCGTTGTGCTAGGTCAGCGAGAAAACAAATCACTTCATGTTATTTACTATGCTAGCTAAACTCTGAATGATGCCCAAATGAACTATAAACTACCGAGAAGGAATTGTTAGCCATCGTGTTTGCCTTGGATAAGTTTAGATCCTACCTATTAGGTTCTAAGATCGTAATCTATACTGATCATGATGCTTTGAAATACCTTTTGTCTAAGAAGGATACCTAGATTGATTAGATGGATCCTTTTGTTATAAGAATTTTGTCCAGACATTAGAGACAAAAAGGGTGCAAAAAATGTAGTGGCAGACCACTTGTCTAGGCTAGTTGTTAGTTCCCCTAATGATTCCCTTCCTATAAGGGATAACTTTCCTGATGAACAATTGTTCTTTGTTTCCCAATCACATTGGTATGCAAATATAGTGAATTATCTTGTTACTGGTCGAAACATTGGGGTAAACAAGATCGTTCTAGGTTTTTAGCCGAGGTTAAGCATTTCTTTTGGGACGATCCTTATTTGTTTAAGTACTGTCCAGACCAGATTATTAGGACATGTATACCTGAGAGTGACCAGTCTAGTATTATCTCCTTTTGTCATGAACATGCATGTGGGGGTCATTTTAGTGATAAGAAGAGTGTTGTTAAGATATTGCAGTGTGGATTTTACTGGCCTTCGTTGTTTAAAGACTCCCATAGTCATTGTGTTTCTTGTGAGCGTTGCCAGAGGTTAGGAACCGTTTCCCGTATAAATATGATGCCTTTGAACCCTATTTTAGTGATTGAGGTCTTTGATGTGTGGGGCATTGATTTTATGGGTCCATTTCCTAATTCTTTGGGTTATCTTTACATACTTGTCGCTGTAGACTATGTGTCTAAGTGGGTTGAGGCGGTTACGTGTAAAACAAATGACCACATGGTCTTAGTCCAGTTTTTGAAAGAGAATATACTTACACGTTTTGGTACACCGCGAGCTATAATTAGTGATGGAGGTTCACACTTTTGTAATAGACCGTTTGCACTTTTAATGAAATAATATGGTATTACACACAAAGTAGCTACCCCATATCACCCACAAACCAGTGTTTAGGTAGAGGTTTCCAGTATGGAAATTAAGCGTATTTTAGAGAAAATAGTTAATCCTAATAGGAAATACTGGTCGTCGAGGCTTACTGATGCCTTATGGGCTTACCGTACTGCGTTTAAGACACCCATTGGAATGTCACCTTATCGTTTAGTATTTGGCAAGGCATGTCACCTGCCTGTTGAGTTAGAGCATAGAGCCTATTGGGATATTAAGCATATAAACTTTTCACTTGACAACGCATGAGCTCACAGAAAGCTCCAACTCAATGAGTTGGATGAGATTCGTAGAGATGCATATATACGATAATGCTAAGGAGTATAAGAACAAAATGAAACTTGTGCATGATAAAACTATTTTACGAAAGTCATTTTCTCCAGGTCAAAAAATTCTTTTGTATGACACTTGTTTGCATTTATTTACCGGGAAGTTGCGCTCTCGGTGGACCGGTCCTTTTGTGGTCCGTACCATTTTTCCTCATGGCGCTATTGAGATTGAGACACCAGATGGTAGTAGTTCTTCAAAGGTTAACGGTCAGAGATTCAAGCCCTTTTTAGAGTCTTTTCCTACAAGTGATGTTGAGGAGGTCCCTCTGGAGGACCCTGTTTACCTTGATTGACCATCGAGGTGGTTTGTATGTTGTATATTATTTTTGTAGGTTTTTGGTTTCGCTTCACCCAGGTACTATCTTTTCGACTTCTCTCTTTACTATTTACTCATGTTACTTATATTTTTGGTACTGTTCTTCAATTAGAAACATTGAGGACAATGTTAGATTTAAGTTTGGGGGTGGGGTAGAAACTTTTTGTTACCTTTTTGTTGCAATAAATAAACTCCAGAGCCTAGAAATTTATGCTTATTAAGGACAACACTAACCAATCTAAGTGGATGGAAGCATTTTGGTTGTAGGAGTTGAGGAACCAATCTGAGTAGATGGAAACATATAAAGAGTCTATTCATAAAAGCACAGAGCTCAGCTCATGTTTTAGAAATAACATGGTAGTTTCGCCATATCTCGTTGAGTCCTTTTCACTTCTTCTTCTTATTTTTTTTTTAAATATGTTTCTCTAAGTGATTCGGTGGGGCACACGATTCAAGTTGTTACCATTGCTAGAGTGAAATAGAGTGATTAAGATACCAAAAAAAAAGTTAAAAAAATAAAAATAAAAGAAATTGAGACCAGACCATCAGACCAACCAGAATAAATTCAATAAAGTCGACCACTGGTACCCTTGTATATGCCAGTTGTGTTGACCTAGAGTTAGGATTATCGACCACTAGTACTCTTGTATATGCCAGTTGTGTTGATATTAATCAGACTAGTATCTCAGTCCATTAGGATAGGTTCATTTTGGCAGTGGCCTTCAGACAGATATGGGAAACACCGTTCACCTTACTCAACATCGAAAACTATATATGTTTTTCTCTATATCTATCTTCTTGATCTATCTATGTGATTAGTTTAACTCCGGATATTGATGTCCATAGTGCGACTATCTGAGTAGAGCTCTGTCACTTATATATGAATTTTAGTATGCTTGAGTGCAAACTCGTGTACATCAATTGGAATTTCGCATCAGGGTACTTCCTCCTGTAGTCAATAAGTATGCCAACCAAGGAGATTCTTTAGTGCCTTCCAAGGTTCTGCGTAGATATTTAGGGTCTGGAGTATAAAGGTTTTGTGGGTACACCTCTTGTAAACCCTTCCGAGACTATAACTCGGCCACTAGGGCGACCTAGGGGTTTAAAGGCTTATTGCATACGCTAAATGTAATCGATGATGCTTGCGACAGTGAGTTAGGATTTTATTTTTATTTTATTTTTGCTCGAGGACTAGCAAATAATAAGTTTGGGGGTATTTGATAGACACATTTTTGTGTCTAATTTTTCTCGATTCTATATATTGATAGTGCTCATTTTTTGTACTTATTATGGTGTTTTATGCGTGTGTAGGTATTTTTGGCCAATAAACATCTTTGGAAAAATCGGCTCAAAAAGTTGGTAAAAGCGCCTGGAGGACACATGCTATTCGAACTCTCACTTTGTGGATAAGAGGTACCCAAATTACTAAGGGGCACCCTCGGGACACCCCAAGGCAACTTCTATTTGCACCCCCACTACGGATAGGGCGACCATCATCTTCCGTTTGAAATTGAAAGCGGCGGGAATTTTTGGTTCTCACGGCAGAGTTTAGGGTTTGTGATTTGGACGTGTTTTAGGAGGATTCAATCGCTGAAACTTCTTGGGACGACTGTATTGGACTAAACAGGGTTGGTAATCACTTCAGATTCGATAAAACAGGGTTTAATTCTCGGGACAAGCTAAACAGGGGAGGATAAAGACTTGGGCTTCTGTTAGAGATTCTGGAGAATATGTGAAGGATTATGAGAGGATTTTACGCTGTATATAGATGTATCTGGTCTTGTTTGAGTCCTGAGAGGAGTTTGGATTGTTTGGGTAACTCAGGACATGCGTGAGAAGCAAAACAGGGAAGTGAAGTTATTATCGGACATTTTGGTTATATTTATGGGAGTTTGCGTGATTATGAGGAGTTTACTATTTTTGGGATGCTGGTTTACCTTAATTGGAGTGCTGACAACTCAATTGGATGCGTAGAGAGGAATCAGAAGGGTGAAAAATCCCGTAACTTTTGGTGAGGTAACCGAGAATATTTCTTGGATTTAGTCGAGAGATTTTGGGTCTAGTGGCTATATATAGGTTGGGTCGAGTCCCAAAAAGGATTACGTAACCTTAGGAGAAGTTTCGAACCCAACAGAGAAGAATCAGTCGAGTTGCAGCGTGAGATACACTAGCAGGAGAAGAAGAATAAGCTGAAGAACAAAACACCATTTAAGGCAGTCGTTTCCTCAGTCTTATTACTCAAACACTTAGGCGTCTCACTTTGTAACACTGCTACAATATTTTCAATAGTCTCCGTAACAGTTCGTACATTGTAACAACTGGTTTGTAGCGCCGATACAGCGTTGCAAACAGTCTGTTTTATTGTTTCTCATCCTTTTAATCAACTTTTGAACCATAAACCAATATTTTGAGCAACTGATTAATATGAGGAGCTAAAACCCACTGCTGAGGCGATAGAGGAAGCTATTTTTCCAACAAAAAGTGGTATATTCTATTTTATCTATTTATTTGCAATTATTTTATGCTTATTTGCCTTGGTTGAAAATTGTTTGAATGATTTTTGATAAGCAGTTGTTATTTCTTTTGATAAAGCATGCTTGGACCTAGGCTTTTGATGTTCTATGCTTCAGATTTACACTTGTTATTTTGAGAATATACTTGTTGCAATAGTTAGAATCAAATTGAACGAGAAAATTGCATGAATATAAATATTGGGATTAAATCACTTTGAACTTGGAAAATAATGGAATTTTATCCTCGGTGTTCTTTTAATATTGATATCAACTTTGTTAGTGTTTGCTATAATTATTAGTGAGTTTTTCTATTTTAGTTTTAGAATTTAAGTCTAAAGTATCCTTCACAAGTTCGAGAATCGAAACTAGACTGAACCCTAATATGAAAGAAAGTAGAGGTTCGGCGAGTGGGTCTTCTTAAGTTGTTAGATATTAATGTAGTCCAAAATGATAATTATCTACCCCATTTTGTATTGACTATAGGAAATTGAACAAGGTCACTATGAAGGACCACTTTCCCCTTCCCTTCATCGTTCGATGCTAGAACGTTGTTCGAACGAGAATCGAAAAGAAATTCGGTATTAATGTAGGGCATTATCGAATGATAATAATGAATTAATCCCAGAATGATAATAATGAATTAATCCCAACCCGAGTGACCACGGGTTGGCGTGTTTGTATTGACTATAGGAAATTGAACAAGGTCACTATGAAGGACCACTTTCCCCTTCCCTTCATCGACCAGATGCTAGAACGATTATCAGGACATAGTCACTGATGCGTGTCGTAACCACAACAAATTAATTAATATTTTTCCACCCAATTAACAAGTAATATAGTGTAGTCAAGTTCGTTCCCACGAGGAGCAAGAGATTCTTAGTTGTAAAAATTGTCACAAAAGGGGGGTGTAAAGCAAAAGAAAGTAAAGAAAGCAATTAAAAGTTGAAGTCGAAATCAATAAGAGAGACAAGATCAAGGAATCCTTCTTCGTTGCAAAACAATGATTCAAGTTATGTTTTTCATCCACTTGTTATTAGTCACATATTATCACCAACCGTAGGTAAAGCAGCTAGATCAGTGCTAAACCCCTAAATCCCTTGTATCACCGGATACGGAAGTTCTCGACTCTAGGATTCCATTTACCAAACCACCTAGTAGTAGATCACTCAAGATGTAATTTAAATAAACGCATTAAGATTTATGAACTTATTAGGTTGATATTAGTAGTTAGACTCTTAGATCAAGGTCTACTTGCTAACGTTGTTTTCACACACAATTGCTCCACGGAATCCCTCCTCAAGGTCTCGTGTTTGCTACTTATGTAAATAGTCAAGAAACGATTACTTATCCCCTAACTTTCACTAGCTTTAGATCAAATTAACAAATCAATTTAGCGTGCACTCTAAACAATCTATCAATCAACCATGAATGTATAAACATTCCTATTAGTAAAAACAAACGATAATCATGTGAAAAACTTCAAGATAGAATTGAAAACAAAACTCAAATCATATTAAGAACTAGGAATTCATCCTCAATCAATAAGAAAATTAGCTACTCATGTTTTTGAAATTCACACAAATTAATTAAAAGGAGAATTTTGAAAAGCAAGCAAAAACACAAGTGTTGTGTGTGTAGAGAGGTGTGTAGAAGTGTATAGAGAACTTCTCTATTTATTGGCTTCAATGTTCTCCAAATCTTCCAAGGAATAGAATCCCTTTCCCTTTGTAGCTCAACTTCCAAGTCCAACTCTTTGTAAAATTCTTCCATCTTCTCTTTCCAAATTTGAACCAAATTCTCCATCCAATTCCAAACCCAAGTCTTCACACCCATGAGAAAAACTCACACATAATTCTGCAATTTTGGGTCGCCGGAGAAATCCTGGTGCAACCGGAATCCGGCCAGAAAAGTCGTCGCCGGTCACCTGAGATTCTGTTCAGTCAAAAGAATATTCCGTTCAGGTGCCGTCAAAATTAACGGTCAAATCAGTCAAACCGTCAGTCAATGGGTCAAGGCAGAAGAGTGAATCAGCCACCGAGTCAGCATCTTACTCGGCTGATTGGTCTAACTGGGCTGGGTTGAATCGTCTGGATCGTTCGTCGGACTCACTGAGTCGACTCGCCAGGGCAGAAAATTGGACAGAGTTTCGTTTGTTTCAGGGCTTCCTCAGGCCAATTTCAGGCCGATATTTTCTTCAATTCTTGCACAACCTGTATCCTAACATACATCTAATTTAGAAGCTTCACTTCATTCTTGCACAATTGCTGCTTCAACAACTTTCATTCTTGCAACAGAGCTTCACTCATCAGCTCAGCACCACCATCTTGGTTCACAAAGACACCATATCCCATGACCTTCCATCATCTTACATTTACATTCAGCCTCAACACCACTTCCAATCAAATCAAACCCATCTTCATTCTATTATCCAGCAGCTCAGAACCCATTCAATTTCTGGGATTGAGCATCAATTTCTTTATTCACTTCCTCCGATTCAAACGGTAGCAATCTTCTTCTTATGTTCTTCATTGCAAACAACCGTTCAATCCATCTAAGTCTTCATTTGTTGTAGCTTCATCAGATTCAAACCCATTTTCGATTCATCAATTCCATCTCTTCTTCATGTAAATCAACAACAAGAGTCCATCGATTAAACCCATTACGAACTCCAATTTCTCAAACCGTCAACAACACCAAACTCCTCCCTGAGTTCAATTTCTCTTCTTCTACTAACCCATCTTGCTGCTGATTCTCAATTCAGCTCAAACCATTGAACATAATTGATAGCAAACCCTAACTTACATCACAGACCCATTCCATTTCTTGCGTTTAACAGCCACAGATCGACAATCATTTCTCTCTTCCTGTGTTCATATCAAATCCTGAAATCGATTCAGCTGAATTTTCCTCACATCTCGATCAACACAATCATCATAACCTTATTTTAACATAAACGACTTCATCTCATCACTAGCAGCTCTCGGATTCAAATCAGCTTAAGCTTCAACTGTCGGAGATTCTCACAGAAACCCCATCACTAATTTTCTCCTTCTGAATTTCTTCTCGATCTCTTGGAAGTGCGGCTGTTGTTCTTTATTGTTTTCAGTTTTTAGGTGAACGGGATAATGAATGAGAGACATACCTCTCAATTTTAGGGTTAGGGTAATAATTTGGGGTAGGACAGGATTATAACACCCCACTCAATAGGAACCACCCAGATTGGGTGTCTCATAGTCTTTTGCTGGGTGCTTTTAACACTTCTGTGGGTTGCCCCTTATCCTTAAATGGACTCCCAATATTGCTCGCAGTGAAATGACCTTTTTGCCCTTTCTTTCTCAACTTTGGATGATTTCTTCTTCTTTTATTCCATGTGATTCCAGAGTGCCTAATAAAACTCAAAACAAGCGTAAAATACATAATTTACAAGAAAAATAGCAAAGAAAGCATAAACAATAGATAGTAAATAGGAAGTATTCTACACCCTATCATTCACTATTGCTTCTTAATTAGATGGCTACTCCGGATATAATCAGATTGTCATTGCCCCAGAAGACCAAGAGAAAACCAATTTTACATGTCCCTTTGGTACCTTTGCATATAGACGCATGCCTTTCGGGCTATGTAATGCCCCTGTGACCTTTCAGCGTTGTATGATGATCATATTTTCTGACATGGTAGAACGGTTCTTAGAGGTCTTTATGGATGATTTTTCAGTGTTTGGTTCATCTTTCGATGAGTGCTTGCATCATTTGTCATTAGTGTTGACTAGGTGTAAGGAAAAGAATTTAGTGCTTAATTGGGAGAAATGTCATTTCATGGTTTGTTCGGGAATTGTTTTAGGGCATATCATATAATCTAAGGGTATAGAGGTAGATAAAGCCAAAGTTGACCTTATTAAGACTTTACAGGTCCCAAAACCGTAAGAGATATTAGGTCATTCTTAGGGCATGCAGGTTTTTATCGTCGATTCATTAAGGATTTTAGATTGATTTCTAGACCTCTTTGCAATTTGCTTGGAAAAGATGTTAAATTTGTCTTTGATGATGTTTTTTTGGAGGCTTTTGAGAAGTTTAAGACTTTACTCACTACCGCCCCCATAGTCCAGGCACCTAACTGGAACCTACCCTTTGAGATCATGTGTGATGCTTCAGATTATGCTATTGGTGTTGTGCTAGGTTAGCGAGAAAAAAAATTACTTCATGTCATTTACTATGCTAGCAAAACTTTGAATGATGCCCATTTGAACTATACCACTACAGATAAGGAACTGTTAGCCATTGTGTTTGACTTAGACAAGTTTAGAACCTATCTCTTAGGTTCTAAGGTCGTAATATATACTGATCATGCTGCTTTGAAATATCTTATGTTTAAGAAGGATATGAAACCTAGATTGATTAGGTGGATCCTTTTATTGCAAGAGTTTTCTCCAGACATTAGAGACAAAAAGGGTGCAAAAAATGTAGTAGCAGACCACTTGTCTAGGCTAGTTGTTGATTCCCCCGATGATTCCCTTCCTATAAGGGATAGCTTTCCTGATGAACAACTGTTATTTGTTACCCAATTACCTTGGTATGCGAATATAATGAACTATCTTGTTACTGGTCGAATGCCACAACATTGGGGTAAACAAGATCGTTTTAGGTTTTTAGCCGAGGTTAAGCACTTCTTTTGGGATGATCCTTATTTGTTGAAGTATTGTCCGGACCAGATTATTAGGATATGTATACCTGAGAGTGACCAGTCCAGCATTATTTCCTTTTGTCATGATCATGCTTGTGGGGGTCACTTTAGTGCTAAGAAGAATGCTGCTAAGATATTGTAGGGTGGATTCTATTGGCCTTCATTTTTTAAAGACTCCCACAGTTACTGTGTTACTTGTGAACGTTGCCAGAAATTAGGAACCATTTCCCGTAGGAACATTATTCCCTTGAACCCTATTTTAGTTGTTGAGGACTTTGATGTGTGGGGTATTGACTTTATGGGTCCGTTTCCTAATTCTTTTGGTAACTTATACATCCTTGTCGTTGTAGACTATGTGTCTAAGTGGATTGAGGCGGTTGTGTATAAAACCAATGACCATAGGGTTGGGATTGAGTTCTTAAAAGATAATATACGTACACGTTTTGGTACACCGCGTGCTATAATTAGTGATGCATGGTCGCACTTTTGTAATGGACCTTTTAGGCTTTTGATAAAGAAATATGGATTACACATAAGGTAGCTACCCCGTATCATCCGCAGACTAGTGGTCAGGTTGAGATTTCCAATAGGGAGATAAAACATATATTAGAGAAAACAGTTAATCCTAATCGGAAAGACTGGTCGTCTAGGCTTACTGATGGCTTATGGGATTACCGTACTGCGTTTAAGACCCCCATTGGAATGTCGCCTTATTGACTTGTGTATGGAAAGGCATGTCACTTACCTGTTGAGTTAGAACATAGAGCATATTGGGCTATTAAGCAGCTAAATTTTTCACTCGACAAGGCAGGATCCCATATGAAACTCCATCTCAATGAGTTGGAAGAGATTCGTAGAGATGCATACGATAGTGCTAGGGAGTATAAGAACAAAATGAAAATGTGCATGATAGAAATATTTTAAGAAAGTCATTTTCTCCAAGTCAAAAAGTTCTTCTATATGATACCCGCTTGCATATTTTCCCTGGGAAGTTACGTTCTCGGTGGATGGGTCCTTTTATTGTTCGCACTGTCTTTCCTCATGGAGCTGTTGAGATCGAGACACCAGATGGTAGTATTTGTTCGAATGTTAATAGTCAGAGATTGAAACCATTTTTAAAACCATTTCCTACAGGTGATGTTGATGAGGTCCCTATGGAGGACCCTGCTTACCATTGATTGACCATCTAGGAGATTGTATGTTGTATATTAGTTTTTAATTTCTCTCTTCACCCAGGTACTATCTTTCCAACTTCTCTCTTTACTCATTCCTCATGTTACTTTACTTATTGGTATTGATCTTTCATTAGAAACATTGAGGACTGTAGGATCATAATATCACAACAGACAAGGTTTGCGGGATTAATAAACGACGGTGTCGCGAGGGAGTCGCAGGGAGACAAAATAAACGACGCGGTGAATAACGCGAGCAAAACAATTGGAAGACATGAAATGAAGCGAAGGCTAAGAAGTGTCGCGAGAATGAATATTCGCATTTGCGACACTTCGCGAGACATTCGAAAACAAAGGGTAGCTTAAATTGTCATCCACTATGTATTACCCTATATAAAGGGCTAAATGAGTCTGTTGAAGGAGAGATCTTTTGAATTGGGAAGCAAGTCATTAGGGAGAGAGAAAGTTTAATAGCAGTGTTTTAGTTTCCAAGTGTAAATCTATTTCTTGTATAAACATTTCATGAAATCAATTAATAAACATTCTTGTTCTTACATCTTTCAATGGATTAATTAAGCAAAATTGAGTAAGGGGTGTAGTGTGGGATTTCTGCAACTACATATGCGCTAGAAACAGGGATTGAGCAGAGATCGACGTAGAAATTGGAAAGAATTTGGATTAACGAGAAAAGGTTTGAGAAGATACTCAAGAATTCATTGGAAAAGAAAAATGGCTAGAAGAAGAAATGTACAAGGGCAACCAACGATTGTAAGAAGAAGTGGGAGACTTGGTCGGAGAAAGGAGGAATGAAACAGGAGAATCGTCAAGGATGAATAGGAGAAATGATGGAGAAGATCAAAATCAGCCACGATCTCCCCAGTAGCAAACGCGTACATGGATTATGATAGAGTAAGTGTGCATACTTGGAGGTCCGATTCTCGAAGATGAGAGGGAAGAGGAGAAGATTTGGTGAACAATGGACAAGGAGGAGGCGAGCAAGAAATGAATGGAGAAATGAATTCGGGAAACGAAGAAATGTGACAGCATTAGAAAGATTGAGACAAACAATACACGAAGAGAGACGACTAGAGGCAGAAGAACGAGCAAACTTGACAAGACAAAATCATGAATTGAGGATGGAAAATATGAGATTGCAAAATAGGAGATCAAGAAGTAGCGTGAGATCAAGTTCAAGATCAAATAGGGAAGAAAGAAGGAGAGTTTTACCAACAGAAAGTACCGAGGAAGAAAACCAACAAGAAACACAAAATCCAAGCACAAAGCATGGCGAGAGAAGAGGGGAAATGGAAGATCGTTATATTCCTCTCACTAGAAAATCTTCAAAATGAGCGGAAATAGGGAAAATCAAGGAAATATGCAACTCCAAGGTAGAATGACCACTTTCTTGAAGGGAGAATAATCTTGCACGGGAGAGAAGAATGAGAAGAAACCGAGAGATCGAGGATGACATTGAGAGACATTACATTGAACAAGCGCGGCTAGCTCGCGAGAGAGAAAGGATAAGAGCAGAAATGGAAAATCAAGAGATGGAAGAGGCAATCCGGCAAAATAACCATGACAACCGCGAAAGAAGGAGGGAACAAAACCGTACCAATATAAATATTAACGAAGAATATGAGAGGGTGCAGATGAGAGCTGAGAGAGAAGCCAAGAAGAGAACAACCGATATAATGGCGTGCGAATTGACGAAAGAAACGAAAGAAGAGCGTCGCAGGAAAGAAGAGGAGAAAATAACGAGCGGGGAAGGTCAAAATAGGCACGAGCGAAGAAGAGAGAGGCAGAGCTAAAAAGACCAGTAGAATCAAATGACGAGGCAAATGAACAAATCTTAAGAGAATCGGTGAGATGAGGATTATTGAATAGTAGGCGGGAAGGAGGAAGGAAACAATTAGACGAAGCCATCGTGCCGCGAAAAAATCCCTTCACGCTAGAAGTGGCAGGATGGGAGGAATACCTCCTAAGTGCAATCTACCTGCATTAACCAACATCTTTGATGGAACAACACATGCGGTACAACATATCAAGGCTTATATGAGATGTATGTTACAGTGGGAGAATCATGACGCTATACTATGCAAATATTTCGCATCAAGCCTAATAGAGAAGCACTAAAATGGTTTGAAGGTCTGCCAAGGAACACAATCACATCATTTAACCATTTACAAGCCACATTCCCGGGAGCATACATAAATAAATAAACTCTTGCGACCTGCATTGAAGATGTATTTAGGTTGAAACAAAGGGTTGGCGAGAGCTTAAGGCAGATTGACAATAAGATGGAGGACCATGTGTAGCGAAATGGCAGGACGGGTTGAGGAAAGATATCTCATCCTCTCATTTGTGAATGCTCTTCTGCGACTAACTTGTTATACATTCAAATTTTTAGAATCAAAAATACAATCACGATGGCGTAAGCGAGAGTTACGGGGAAGAATATATTGCCTTAGAAGAAAGACAGAATGAAATGAATTCTTATCCAGTCGCGAACACAAGCTCGAATGCTGCGAACGCAAAGCTTGTTGCCTCAATTCATAAATACAATAATAGTACTTCGCAAGGACAGCAAGCAAGAAAGTCAATGAGGGACAGTGAGAAGATAGCAGCCATGGGAAGCCACGATCAAGAAGAATTTGAAGAGAAAGGAACTATAACAACCGTAACAGCAATAATAAGATTCAGAGGCTAGATCATGTGCAAGAAACTTATGGTGGACGAAGGCAAAATAATCGTGGAGCGCGGAGAAGTCGAATAGTATGGGAAGAGATTAAGATGCCTGCCACCATTGAATGCTAGTGTGGAAAGATTTGGGAAGCTATACTTGTGATGGAAAATATACCAAAGACCTTGGAACGTGGGAATGGAACCACCGCGGGCGATAGAAGTCATGAGTTTTGTTCTTACCATCGCCCATGGGCATCAAACAAACGATGTAGAAACATAAAGAGAATTATTCTCGGGATGATTGATCGTGGGCTGAATCACTTTCTAAAGGGAGAAAAAAACAGGCAGACATTACCACCACCACCAGAGATGTAAGGCGGTGTCGAAAGAAAGGAAACATTTGTGATAGAAGTTGGAACAAAAGCTAGAAATTTGAACTGCAACTCTATCGTCCTCTCCTATCGCACAATCGAAGATTTTCATGACAACGTGCTCGGTAGAGTCTTTACGAGAGATGCTAATGATAAAGAAATAATGAGTGGCCAAGCTTAGAAATTAGAAAAGTGGCAGTGAAGACTATTTCTTTTCTGCGAGATGAAGTGCCAAAAGGAAGAGAAACACATGATAGCCCGTTGGTTGTGAAACTAGAGATTAACCCAAAACCGGTTGATGGAGAAGATGATGAAGCGTAAACTTCTTTGGGCAATCAACCGAATCTAATCGACACCGGAAGTTGGTGAATATTCTCTTTACCATACTTACAAGACGATGGGAGGAAAGGATGAGGATTTGATCCTCGACATACAAGATATATGGCTTTAATGGCACCGCAAACAAGCCAAAGGGAGAGGTTCACATGAGAATACCTTACAAGGATTATCAACTCGATGTTTTATTGTGTGGTTGATGTAGAATCCCATATAATGCACCGATTGGGAGGCCATGGCTTCATGAAATCTTGGGGTCGCCTCAACATACCATCAATGTATAAAATTTCCACATCCAAACGGCATTGGTATCATACGGGGAGATTGGAAGGAATCATAAACAATGTCATGAGGTCGATGTAGAAAGCTGCGAAGAAAGAAATGCCAAAAGAAAGGGTTGGAAGCAACATGTGAGAGATGAGCGAGAGAAAGGAAAAGCGATGGTGGATGCTATAGAAGTAAGGACTGAACATACCTCGCAAAGTGAATGCCTGAGACGGGCAAATATTATGATAATAAAGAGCAAAGGATATGAGGAACAAAAGGCTAAGAAGTGAATAATCAACAAAAACGGAGAAAATGTAGCAATTGAAGTAATGATGTGTGAAAATCTTGTAGCCAAGAGTATATGGGAATTCAGTTAAGAAGAGAAAATGAAAATACAACAAATGAAACAGAACTATGCGAATACTTCGTAAACAAATATCAGCAAATAATGAAACATGAATGATTGAATGATTTAACAAATATGAATGAGTAAAAGAATGGGACGAACCTTTATGGCGTACACCCTAGTTCGCGAATAACATTTCGTAAGAGGCAAATGTAAGACCTAAAGGTTCGTCATATAAGGGGGTATCTCTCAACATGGCTCAGGGGGAAGGTTACACCGCTCCGGAAGCCTGAGTCATGAAAATTTGGGGCCCATGAAAGCCTATCCGGGAGAGATACCTTGGATTCCCAACTATATAAGGTTATACCCTGGTTGGGCGACCGAGGTCTCTTCAAGGAGTGAGTGTATGCTCAAGGCGCCGAGGTACACGGTTGAGCCGAGTGCCCAGGATGGATGAACCTACCCCAGCCATTCTTGGCAAGTCTTGGCATATGTTGCACTCGGCCCGAAGAAAACTCCACTTAGGGTGCAGTCTCGTAACCATAAACCATATAGGTATAAGGGATAAGAGGCTGCGAAAACAACTGGTTGTTGTTAAGACCAGGATGGGAGGAGCTAGTCTTGTATGGCCGATGTTTCGCCTCCTTGAAGGGGCAACCAGGAGATGATAAGGCGACGCTCTCCATTAGGGGAGTGTCAAATGACGCAAATGTCATAAGGCTATGTTTTCGCAAGAGAATTTAGGCTCGTCATATTTGTGCAATGATCCCTGCAGAGGCAATAATACTAACGCGAGGGTAAGGCGAGATCAATGGGTCTTTACACGAAAGTGCACGGACGTCTGCGATTTCGTCGCACGACGGCAATGTCATGGGGCTTTATGTTCGCAAGGATATCTAGGCCTGTCATATTGTCACAACTAAAGCATCTGCCAGAGGCAAAAATACTTAGGAAAATGATAAGGCAAGATCAATGGGTCTTTACATGCAAGTGTAAAAGACGTCCTGTGCGACAGCCATCGCAATGAAAGGTGGCGGGGAAGACCTCTAATTAGGGAGGTCTAACTCGGAGAAGACCACACAAAAATGATAAGGCAGGGTCAATGGGCCTTGCTTGACAATGTAAGGCGGCTTGCGACCTTGTCGCAATGAGAAGAGATAAAATACATTTATGAAGATAAGGCAAAAGCAAGTAGAATTCTTGATCTATGAAGATACCGCGACCTGTCGCAACAATACATTTTCAATAACAATAAAATTATTATCCAACCAAATACATGATGACAACTAAAATCTTCCATCTCGAAGATAAATAACAGAGGCAAATATGGGAATGGAAAAGATGGAATATTGTTATTCATCTTCTGATGAAAGAGTTATACATCAATAATGTTAGCCAATTATATTACAAGGAAGAACTACCAAAAAAGGGGAGTGAAGATCGAAATGTACAGATATTACAAACAGCAAAAGAAAACAAAAAGAATTATCTCTTTGGTGATTCTTCTCCTTCATTTGATTCTTCAGTCCTATTATCCTCATCGCCAGAATTCTCTTCTTCGCTAGCCTCACTGTCAGAAACGTCTGAGACAGGCAGATTCTCAGGAACCTTTTCAAGAAGCCAGGGATATGAGTGCAGAGGGATATTGTGGTCCTTACAAACATACTCCATGGCTCCATTGCGTAAAACGAACGGCATCATTATTAAAATTCGCCACCTGTCGTTAGAAACCGCTTCTTCAACTTGGAATATTTATTCTCGTGAAGGAGAGACTCTTTATGAAATGTTCTTTTTGATTTCAAGTTCTTCAATTCCCTATTTGAAAATTCTGGCGAGTTGTTCTTTTCGATTCAAGCTCTACCGATTCTAACTTGAAGTCTCTTCTCGGATTCTACAAATAAATAATAACAAGTTAATAATTTGAGCAATATTACAATAGTAAGAAGCAGTAAGGTATAATAAGTAACCTTCTCTATCAGATATCATGTCTTTAATCAAGGAAGTATGCTCGGCATGAAGACTAACATCAACACCTAGATTATTCCTGGCATTATCTAAAACTTTTGCAGCCAGTAGAATTCATCATCACTATTAATAATAAGAAGGAACGAACTTGCTCTTCCATTGCTTAAGTATGGTATACGATGAAGGAGTTCATCTCGTTCAACTTGCACCAAGAAGAGATTTGTGGAATTCTCGCTAACGTTTGTGCACCTCTGTTAGTAATGTGTCATTCTCATCTATGAGATCACTAATTTTCTTCCTTAAAGTTTTGACTTTGTTCTCGGAATCAAGGTACATTCGTTTAAAGCGATTAGTTAGGTTTAAACTAGATCTATGTTCGATCTCTAAGAGATGATGTTTGGATTGAAGATCCTTTAATGAGAGGAGGTTAGTTTTATTTGAGGAACTACTTAGAGATTGATTGAGGTAAGTAAGGAGGACATCATCATTCATAGGCTCGGGAAATGAATGAAGAAGAATGGATTCTTCGGAGAGATTATACACTTCTGCGAGAATAATAGTCGAGACAAAGAAAAATAAAAGATAACACGAAAAAGATTTGAGAATTGAAAATTATTATACCATAAAGTTCTTGATTTGAATTTTGAAGAGTAGATACTCTATCCTTTTGGGAGTCCAGATAAACTTCTAATTTTTGAATCTTATCGCGAGATGACGCGGCTTCAGCTTCCAGCTCTTGGGTCTTCTTGTTCAATTGTAAATTTCTCTTTTCAAGATTGTTGCGTCTTCTCTCGAGATCTGAGGCAACTACAAAAGAAGTTTTTCCAACCTAATAAAAGAAGATAGAAAAACCGTTAATACATATATATTTAAAAATTTAAAAACAACAGGGAAGTATGACTGCACGCCTACCAAGGACCCAAGTGCGTTTAAGAAGTCAGGAGACACAACTCTAGAGGCTCCATTGAAAGAGTTATTGCCCTCTAATAAAGCGCATTACACACGTTTACGAGAGTCCAAAGGGAAGCTAGGGGAGCATCTCCCATTCCTTGGAAAGAGTCCGAGAAGATGCTAGATAAGCGATCCATAGGAGAAGAGCCAACGGAATCTCTTTAGCGAGAGAGGGATTCGAATCATGATTATCCTCGTCAGAAGATTCGGAGCTTGAGCTAAGGCGAGAAGAAGATTGAGTCTTTCGCTTCTTAGTTAATGGAGCAGAAGATTTACCCTTGCGAGCGACGGTTTTACCCTTACTTTTAATCTTCGCGGCTACAGCTTCTTCAACTCCAACCTTCGCACACGGTTAAAGATAAGAAACAGAGGCAACAATATTGTTTCAAATAACAAAAGAAATGTTTCGTACTTCACCCGTAAGCGATCGAAGTATCGTCAGAGTACTCTCCAACGGATTATCCTTGTAGCTTCTTCTCAATTTGGCGATCTGAAAAATTTCACAAACTCAGCAAGTATAAAAAGAAAAGTTGCAAAGGCAAAATTTAAGAGGAAAACATACCTCTTTTGCCTTATCAGGCCATTTGAATTCCCAAGGATGATATCCTGCGAGATTCGCAGGAAGAATATGCAAGCCCGCGATGTAAGGGCCATTTAAAACCAAGGGTACAACCCACCACTTCTCATCCTTGGAATGGCGAGAGTAGTATTGTTGCCGGGTGCGTCAATATCCGCATGAGTAATTTATCTTGTGGGACATTATCCTTCTTTTTAGTGCGAATGCCCGAGATTTCGCATTCCTCATCTTTATCACTGAGTAATTTTCAAAAAAGTTCTCTACAGTGTATTTCTCCGCAGCTATTTCTAAGTCTACGAAATCGGGGTGTCTAACAGTATTAGGGTATAAAGATCCTTTGCCAGCACCACGATTCGCGAACTCAAGCATTAGGTGAATGCAATCGCCACTTAATTGATAAACAGCCCGAGAGAATTTTTCATGGGCCAAGATTTCATAAAATAAAGGCATCTCAGGATTGTATAAGGGAATGGGAAGTCCCGCGAGGAGAGCGACCTAGCGAGACTATAATCTTTTGATCATCACATTGATGATCGAGAAAACAACTTTGCGAGTTAAAGAATAGAGGAAGATTCTTGATCGGGAATGGTTGATAGAGTGAAACCCTTCTCGAGCAACTTCTGTTGAACTTCATCAAAAGAAGATTTGTATGCACGACTAATGAAAGCCATTATCAATATGGGAATGGATGGGAGTTTGGAGATTAGGATCAGCGTTAGAAAGGATGAAGAAAAGAGTTACAAGATGGCAGGAGCGCAAATTGCGGAAGGAGAGGGTCAAGAAAAGTTGCAGAGAGAAGTTAAAGGAAGAAAAGAGGAGGAAAAGAAAGCTATATATAGAAAAATCAAAAAAGATTCTTGAGAAAAACGAGGACATTTAATGCGAGAAGAGACACGAACGGTTGAGAATAAACGGTTGGAAGAGACGTGTCGAAAAAAGACTTTAATGGTCAAAATCACAGTACTGGAGTGAAGCAGATAAAGATAAGTAGTTGCGGCAAATCAAAATATTGATTCTCATGATATTCTCTCCCTCGCAGAGAGATGTAAGAGAGACGAGGAGACGGAATTTCATATATATACTACAAAGAAGCTTGGGAACTTCGCTAAAAGAATAGAGGCAAGTACGTACTTTTCAAGAAAAGTATTCTTTCGCTCGTTCCTTCACCAATTAAAACCAAGGATTATTACGGCAATGAATTTTTCCTTCAAATCGCTCTTCAAGCAATATTCAAGGAAAAAGAGGCAAGATGTAGGATCATAATATCTGTGAGACAAGGTTTGCGGGATTAATAAACGACGGTGTCGCGAGGGAGTCGCAGGGAGACAAAATAAACGACGCGGTGAATAACGACGAGCAAAACAATTGGAAGACATGAAATCTGGCGAAGGCTAAGAAGTGTCGCGAGAATGAATATTTCTGCATTTGCGACACTTCGCGAGACATTCCCGAAAACAAAGGGTAGCTTAGCTGTCATCCACTATGTATTACCCTATATAAAGGGCTAAATGAGTCTGTTGAAGGGGAGAGATCTTTTTGAATTGGGAAGCAAGTCATTAGGAGAGAGAAAGTTTAATAGCACTCTAGTTTCCAAGTGTAAATCTATTTCTTGTATAAACATTTCATGAAATCAATTAATAAACATTCTTGTTCATACATCTTTCAATGGATTAATTAAGCAAAACTGAGTAAGGGGTGTAGTGTGGGATTTCCTGCAACTACAAGGACAATGTTAGATTTAAGTTTGGGGTGGGGAAGAATCTTTTTGTTTGCTTTTAGTTGCAATAAATAAACTCCAGAGCCTAGAAATTTATGCCTATTAAGGATAGCACTAATCAATCTAATTGTATGGAAGCATCTTGGTTGTAGGAATTGAGGAACCAATCTGATTATATGGAAACATCTAAAGAGTCTATTCATAAAATAATAGAGCTCGGGTGTTAGAAATAACATGGTAGTTTCGCCATATCTCGTTGAGTCCTTTTCACCTTCTGTTTTTATTTTTCTTTTCCTTTAAGTGATTTGGTGGGGCACACGATTCAAGTTGTTACCATTGCTAGGGTGAAATAAAGTGACCGAGTTACCCAAAAAAAAAAAAAAAAATTGAGACCAGACAATCAGACCAACAAGAATAAATTCAATAAAGTCGACCTCTGGTCCCCTTGTATATGCCAGTTGTGTTGATATTAGTCAGACAGGTATCTCAGTCCATTAGAATAGGTTCATCTTGGCCGAGGCCTTCAGATACATATGGGAAACACCGTTCACCTTAAAACCATCTATATTTTCTCTACTTCCATCTTCTTAATCTATCCATGTGATTTGTTGACTCCGGTTATGATTTCCATAGTGAGACTATCTGAGTAGAGCTCTGTCACTTATATATGAATTTTGGTATACTTGAGTGCAAACTCGTGTACATCAATTGGAATTTCGTATCAGGGTACTTCCTCCCATAGTCAATGATTGTATGCCAACCAAGGAGATTATTTAGTGCTTTTCAAGGTTCTGCGTAGATAGCTAAGGTCTGGATTAAAGGTTTTGTAGGTACACGTCTTGTAAACCCTCCCGAGATAACACTCGGCCGCTAGGGCCACCTAGCGGTTTAACGGCTTGCTGCACGTGCTAAGTGTAGCCATGATGCCTGCGACAATGAGTTGGGATTTTATTTTCTAGATTAGAATTGCTCGAGGACTAGTAAATAATAAGTTTGGGGGTATTTGATAGACACATTTTTGTGTCCAAGTTGTCCTCAATTTCTGTATTGTTGGTACTCGAACTTCGTTAAATTAATCCGCGATAAATTAATAACTTCGCTAAGATAATATTTTTTGCCAGTCCTAACTTGGACCAATGTGCTAAATTAATAACCTCGCTAAATTTATAAGATAATAAAAATGTTAAGCTTCCAATAGAGCCCAACTAATATATAAATTAATAATCTGTGTGATTACATTATATTATGATGCTTATTAAAATAGACATCTACGGTTATTTGTTTTTGTAAGCATTTACAATATATTGGACTTCATCTGTACTACTATGAGAAGTTTCGTAATGATTTTATTTTGTTCTTTTTTTCTTTTCTTATTTTAATTGTAACATTAAAATATGTACATTTATGAACATAATATGCCATACATAATTAGAAAACAATTTGAATTGCAAATTAAATCTCTAGATATTTGATACTACACAATTATTTTAGAAATTTAAAATTAAATTTGGTATGTTTCGATATAATAATATTTTATTAATTTATCGATAAATTAATACTTCTCTAAATTGATAGAATTTAGCAGTCCCAAGACTATTAATTTATCGAAGTTTTACTGTATGGTGTTTTGTGTGTTTGTAGGTATTTTTGGGAAATAAACTTTTTTGGAAAAATCGGCTCGAAAAATTACTCGGAGTACCCCCGGAGGACATTTGCTAAACGGACCCCTATTTTGGATAAGGGGCACCTCAGTTGGACACCTGTTATTCATACCCCAGTTCAGGATAGGGGCACCCCTTCTTCTTCAGTTGAAAACGTGTTTTGGTGGGAAATCAGATTCAAATATTCGTATTCTCTGGATTTGGTTTTAATTATTTCTGGTGAGACTCGATCGCGAGTTGAGATTGCTTTAGGCTTGTATCAATTAAACAGGGATGGTAAAGTGATTTGATTTGACAAAATAGGGTTGGTTACGTGGATTTGGGTGAAACAGAGCACGAGAATGTCTCGGAATATCTTTCTTCTTTCCCATGTACAAGTGGAGGATGGCGTGTGACCAGAGAGAGTTTAACTTTTGCTAGAACGTGAAATCAGTACCCTGAGAGTGTGTCGACATCAACAAACACGTGAAGAGAAGAAAAAGGAAGGAAATCTCGGTAATTCCCGTGAGAGTAAAGGGAAAATATTTTGCATGTATACTCGATCAATTACATAGATATGGAGGGGCTGTTGGGTATAAAAGAGGTGTTGAGATGTCTTAGAAGGGGACGAAGAGAGTTTGAGAGATTTTAGAACACTACATAGCTTAAAAAACCGAGTAGCAGAGAACTGACATTGCTGCTGCTGAATAAGGAACGAAGAACATAAGACGCCTGGAACAGTCGTTCATGCTACAGTGACAGTGACACATATTAGATATCGTTCTTTGTAAGAGTGTTTTGCAACAATTATAAACATTGCAAACACCTGATTTTCATCATTTTCTCTCCATTTCATCTTTGTAAACAATTTTTGAGCATGAATCAATATTTTTAGCAATTTTACACAATGATGAGCTAAACCCATCATCTGGGGCGAAGGAGGAAGCTATTTCACCAATGAAAAGTGGTAATCTCTATTTTATTTAATTTATGCAATTATTATACGATTATTTGCCTTGATAAATAAATTGATAAAATAGTTTTTTTAAGCAATTGTTATTTCAATTGATGGAGCATGCTTAGCCTAGGTTTTGATGTCCCATACTTTCGATCTACAATTGTTATTTCTAAAAAATCAACTTTTGCAATATTTAGAATCAATTTGAATGCATGATTTGCATGATTATAATTAGAGAATTTAAATCACTTTGAAATTGGTAAAATAGTGGAATCCATAGCCCCAGTCTCCTCCATAAATTTCACAACACTTCTTATTTTTGAGTTTGCTACATTTATAATTTTAAAAATTAAGTCTAAAATCTATTGCTTTCACAAGTCTCAACGAACCTATTACTGCAACAACTTTGAAATAACATCACTCTTTTTATTCTCCTACAAATGCAAACGAACACTAATTATCAATATTTATAACAAAAAGGATTATTGATACCCGACACGCAAAATGCATAATTTGACTTAAAATAAGACATTTTAGTATTTGAGATGTGACAAAAGACAACAAAATGGCCTAAAAATATGCATTATTAGGTACAAATCAATTATTTACTAGAGTCAACTTCGTTTAGGTTAGACTAGAAACTCTAGGAATGTTGAGACGTACAAGTATTACTCTGAAGACCCGAAGAATGTGAAGAGGTAACGATTGCAACGAAGATATCATCCTTCTTCTTGAGGTTAGTAATACGGGCTTGATCTTGTCTCAATTCCTAACATATCTTTCAAGTCGCTTTATATTGATAACATAATATGCGAAGCTGTATATATAATACTCTAGTGATTAGACTTGGTCATTGCATTATGATCAAAGTATCAATGAATTATATTACGAAGTATAACGCTTATCTTTTGAACTTTTTAAATACGACATCAACATAATCTATGTATATAGTTACTTGATTATGTGTAAGGATATAAGTGTGATTTCATCCTAGAAAACTATGTATTATTGCATTAGTTTAAGGAAGTAGATTTATGACCTTGTTTCATAATCAAAGGGAAAACATGAATGTGCTTTTGAATGACCAATACTATATGACAAGGTAGAACCTATCTTGACTTATGTTGAATATCAAGGTATAATTAACTGGTCGTAGCCTATAATGTGTAACAAGGTGTAACCGGTCACAAGCTGGTTCAGAAAGTAAGGTGTAATCGGTCACAAGCTAATATTGAAAGCAAGGTGTAACCGATCACAAGCTACATTGGGAAGTAGGGTGTAATCGGTCACAAGCTGAATTGGGAAGCAAGAGTTACATTTTCAAGATTCTACGAAGATCAAGAGTTATCATCAAGAGTTGAAGACCGAAAACAAATATGAAGACACCGATTGAAGACCAAAGACGTTTCTATGGATGTTGTGAGAGTGGTGCTAGCTGCACGCCGAACGGATAACGAGGTAAGTAAGCATATTCCCACATTCTTTAAGTGGTTGATTTCCTTTCTTAGAGATCGTCAGAAAAAGGGATTTCAAAACAATAATAATGGGTTGTTAGGTATTTTATACACCTATCGAATTCCCCCACACTCCAAATATCAATTCACAGGCAAATTATATTGGCAACCCGGCTAAGGTTGCAAGAAGGAGGTGAAGAATGGGTTGTTAGTTATCTGGAACTAACATGCAAGTTATTTGAGTTGGCCCTTATCTAAGGTGGTGGGGTGTGTCTATATCTGTAGGACCATTATATCGCGACGTACAAGATTCGCGAGGATAATAAGCAGCTTGATCTTTGCGAGGGTCTCATGAGGAATTAAAAGGAATGACGCATTGGATGACGACAGGAAGACGTGAAGTCTGGCGACGGTTAAGAAGTGTCGCGAGTATGAATACTTGAACATTCGCGACACTTCGCGGGACATTCCCGAAAATAAAGGACAGTCTAAACTGTCATTCACCATGTATTACCCTATATAAAGGGATAAGAAATCTGTTGTGAGGGGAGATTTCTTTCCATTTGGAAATTAAGTCATTAGGAGAGAGAAACTGAGAGAGTATTTGTATTTCTTAAGTGTAATTCCATTTTCCTGTGTAATAACTTGAAGAAAATAATTAATAAACATTTTAGTTGTTCATCTTTCAATGGACTAGATAAGCAAATTATAGTGAGGGGTGTAGTGTAGGATTTCCTGCAACTACATATTGGCGCTAGAAACAGGGATGAGAAATTGAAGAAAAGAAGATTGCAATCGAGATCATTCAAATCAAGAAAATGAGAAAAGAAAGTGTTGAATTAGATAAGAAAAATGAGAAAGATATGGAGTACAATTTGGTCACAAAGGCAATGATTAATGAGTTTCATGAAAATATCAAAGGAAGAATACACAAGCGGGATTTTGAAGGAAAGAAAATTACAGATAGAGAGGTAACATTACCATTAGAAGATTGGGAAAAGCAGAAGATAACATTCACAGCAGCCGAAATATCTAAAGAAGATTTGAATCATACATCTCCATTGGTGATCACAATAAACACATGCAAAGGAGAAGAATTAGCAAAAGAAAAGAAAACATGGACGGTAAACAGAACCTTAGTTGATACAGGAAGCTTGGTGAACATCATGTTTTATCATGCTTATAAGAAAATGGGATATAAAGATGAAGAGATGATTTCCACGGCATATAATATCCATGGTTTTGGTAAATCCGTAACAAAAGTTAAAGGAGAGACAAAGATGCGAATTATGTTAGGAGAAATCGAGACACAGATAACACTATGTGTAGTGGATATGGAATCGCCATACAATATATTGCTAGGAAGATCATGGGTACACGCGATAAAAGCAGTAGCATCAACATTTCATCAACGTATCAAATTTCCCACACCCAGTGGGATTGGAGAGATTAGAGGAGATGTTGATGAAGGAAGAATGTGTTATCAAATTGAAGTAAAGTATCATGAAGATCAAGCAAAAAAGATAAAGTACCGCAGAAAAATGGCAAAAGCAGTTAGAAAAGAAGAAGAATTTCGAATTTACATGATAAGAGCAAAGGAAGGAAGAGGGATACCTAGCGAGATCTCAGAAGGAGAAAATAAACTCGCGAAAGAGCTAAAAGGACCGACTCCTATGGAAGAACCGAAGGCTAGTTATGTCGCGGCGGAGCGAGGCAGAAAGAAGTGAACATCGGAACCAGCGAAGAGCCCAAGATACTAAAAATCGGGACCAATATGGAAGCGGATGAGGAAAAAAGGACTGTTGATTTGCTGCGAGACTATAAAGATATCTTCGCGTGGAATATGGATGACATGCACAGCATAGATCCATCGATAGCTTGCCACAAATTAGAAATAGCCGAGGAAGGGTGAAGCCATTCAAGCGAGAATTAGAAAGATCGAAGCAGCGTATCATCCCCAAATAGAGGAAGAATTGCATAAAATGCTAGATGCAGGGATCATTAGGCCAGCAAAGTATCCACGAATGGATAGCAAATATGGTTATAGTCCCATAGAAGAAAAAGGGAATAAGGATTTGCATAGATTTCACTGATCTAAACAAGGCTTGTCCTAAAGATAGTTTTCCATTGCCAGATATTCCACAATTAGTGAATCAAAGCAAAGCAGAAATGAAAGAATATCATCTTTGGATGGATATAAAGGTTACAACAGATTCCTCTCAGAGGAAGATCAAGAGCATACTGACTTTCTTCGCCCCAAGGGGTTATATTGCTATACAAAAATGCCATTTGGTTTACGAAATGCCGGAGCCACATATCAAAGAATGGTAGAAGAAGTGTTCGCAGAATGGATACATAAAACACTAGAAGTATATGTAGATGACATGCTCGTAAAAAGTAAGAAAGCAGAAGATCATGTGCAAGATCTGAAAGAAATCTTTGAACAGATGAGGCGTTTCAACATCAAAGTAAATCCAGAAAAATGTACCTTCGGAGTTGCATCGGGAAAATTTTTGGGTTACATTGTATCAAAAGAAGGGATACAAGTCGACCCAGAAAAGGTGAAAGCAGTTCGCGATATGCCTACACCTGCGACAGTAAAGGATGTTCAAAAGCTAAATGGGTTGTTAGCATCGCTAGGAAGATTCATCTCGCGATCATCTGATAAGTGCAAACATTTTTTCAGTGTCCTGAAAAAAGGATCGAAGTTTAAATGGACAGACGAATGTGAGAAGGCTTTGCAAGGAATTAAAGAACACCTAATGGAAATATCCATTATGCAAAAAGCGGAACCAGGAGAGGAATTGTTAATATACCTTGCGACAACATCGCACGCATTGAGTGCAGTATTGTTGCGAATGGACGCATGAGTCGAAAAACCAGTTTATTACATTAGTAAAACTTTTAATGCCGCAGAAAGGAACTATTCAAAGATTGAAAAGCTAATCCTAGCGTTAGTCTATGCAACATTTAAGCTTCGCATATACTTTCAAGCACATCTCTTGTTAGGGTGGTAACAAAGATACCAATCCAGTCGGTAATGAAAAATTCAAAAAGATCGGGAAGAGTTGAAAGATGGAATGCTCAAATAAGCCATTGTAAACTCAAATATGAAATATTATCTTCCACAAAGTCACAGGTTATCGCAGATTTTTTTGGCAGAATTTCCCTTGGAGGAAGAGGAAGCAGTGGATGAAATGATGGATGTAGAGGAAGAGCATGGAGATCCAAAAGATCTGCTAACTGAACCAGACAGATGGGAAATATTAGTGGATGGATCATAAAATGGAGAAGGTAATGGAGTGGGAATTGTTGTAATTTCGCCAGAAGGCAATAAATTAGCTTTCTCTTTTAGATTGGAGTTTGAATCCACGAATAATGAAACGGAGTATGAAGCTATAATACATGCTCTGCGGTTTGCGATAGAAATGAAACTGGAAAATGTAAGGATTACCAGTGACTCGCAATTAGCAATTCGCCAGATAACAGAGAAGTACGCTACAAATGGACCATCTTTGCAAAAGTACAGAAAATTAGTTGAAGAATTGTCGGCACAGATACCGAAAATGAAATGGAGGCACATATCAAGGAGAAATAACAGACTTGCAGACGCCTTTGCTTTTATATCAAGCATGATGACAGACCCAATTGCGAGGAATATCAAAATACAAACACTTCTGGCACCATCAATAAATAAAGAGGAAGAACAAGAAGCAGATGCAATGATGGTAGAAGACATGTCGCAATGTCGCGATAAAGACTGGAGAACAGAACTTCAAGCATATTTGATGAAAGGGGAAGTACCAAGAAATAGGTTAGAGGCACACAAACTGAAAAGTCGTGCAACGAATTATGAATTGAGAGATGGTATACTTTATCGGCGATCTTTTGATGGACCTTCACTTCGATGCTTAACAAGGGAAGAGGGAGAAACCATATTGAGGATGTTGCACAGTAGAGATGCTAGAAATCATAGCGGTGGAAGATCTTTAGCATATATAGCAAAAACGCAAGGATATTACTGGCCATATATGCATGAGGACGCAAAAGCAATATCAAGACGCTGCGAAGATTGTCAAAGACATGGGAAGAAGATACATGCACCTGGAGCACCGTTAAATTCTTCAAAAAGTGTGTGGCCTTTTGGAAAATGGGATTTAGATATTGTGGGACCATTTTTACCAGGAACAGGATAGAGAAGATACTTAATTGTCGCAACAGATTATTTCACCAAATGGGCAGAAGTGAAAGCGGTACAACATATACGCGACAAAGATGTCTTTACTTTCATATTCGAAAATATTATATGCAGGTTTGGGATCCCCGCATATTTAGTATCCGATAATGGGAAACAATTTGAAGGGCAAAACATAGAATTGTTACTTAATGCATTTCAGATAAGGTGTGGAAAGTCAACTCCATTATATCCACAAGCTAATGGTCAAGCAGAGGCAACCAACAAAACAATCGCGGATATATTGAAGAAGAAATTAGAAGGACACAATAGGGGATGGTGTGAGCAAGTACCCAGTGCAGTATGGGCTTATAACACAACTAGAAGAGAAGCTACAGGAATGTCACCTTTTTGTCTAACCTATGGAGTTGAAGCTGTACTCCCAACAGAGGTTAAAATCCCAACAACTAAGAAAGAGGTTTGGGAGAAAAATCTGAGCGCAGGTAACATTCTAATTAAGTTGGACGAATTAGAAGAGAAGAGGGAAAAGGCTTTGCGACACATGGAGAATTATCAGAGACGATTGGCCAGAGAATATAACAAGCGTGTCAAAATACGCAATTTCCAACCAGGAGATTTGGTGCTGCGAGAAACACCAATATATCAACGAGAAAATGGGGGTAAGCTGGCGAGAAAATGGGATGGACCTTATATTATCAAAGAAGTAGTTGGTACAGGAGCATATAGATTGATGAATCCTGAAGGCAAAGATATGGGACAGAGACTGGGCAGACCTTGGAACAGATTGTATTTAAAGAAATATTACCCGTAAAGATAGATGGGATGAAACGAATCAAGATGAAATACTTTATTACAAGGTACTTATGAAATTCAAAAAAATACAGAGAAAATCAGCGAGTATCTCGCCAACACAATAGCAAAAGATACTGAATGATTGAATTAGCGAGTATCTCGCCAGAAAAATAACAAGAGATAATGAATGATTAAATGAATGAATCAGCGAATATATCGCAAGTAAAATAGCAAATGATGAAGAATGGTTGAATGAAAGAATGAATGAATGAATGGGACAAACCTTTATGGCGTACACCCTAGTTCGCGAATGATATTTCGTAAGAGGCAAATGTAAGACCTAAAGTGCGTCATATAAGGGGGTATCTCTTAACATGGCTCGTGGAAAGGGTTACACCGCTCCGGAACACAGGTCATGCAAATTTGGGGCCCATGAAAGCCTATCCGGAAGAGGTACCTTGGATTCCCAACTATATATGTAGGTTATACCTGGTTGGGCGACCGAGGGTCTCTTCCAAGGAGTCAGCGTATGATCAAGGCGCCGAGGTACACGGTTGAGTCAGAGTGCGGGAGCATGGAACTTCCTTACCACTCTTGACAAGTCTTGCGCATCTTGCACTCGCTTAGAAGAAAACTCCACTTAGGGTGCAGCCTTGTAACCATAAACCCTAGGTATAAGGGATAAGAGGCTGCGAAAACAACTGGTTGTTGTTAAGACCGGATGGGAGGAGCTAGCCTTGTATGGCCGATGTACGCCTCCTTGAAGGGGCAACCAGGGAGAAGATAAGGGCGATACCCTCCATTAGGGAGAGTGTCAAAACAGACGCAAATGTCATGAGGCTGTGTTTTCGTAAGGAAATTCAGGCTTGTCATATTTGTGCAATGATCCTGCAGAGGCAATAATACTAACGCGAGGGTAAGGCGAGATCAATGGGTCTTTACACGCAAGTGTACGGACGTCCTGCGATTTCGTCGCACGACGGCAATGTCATGGGGCTTTATATTCGCAAGGATATTTAGGCCTATCATATTGTCGCAACTAAAATATCCTGCAGAGGCAAAAATACTTGAAAAATGATAAGACAAGATCAATGGGTTTTTACACGCAAGTGTAAAGACGTCCTGCGATTTTGTCGCAATAAAGGGTGGCAGAGTGAGACCTTTAATTAGGAAGGTCAAACTTAGAAGACCACCAAAAATGATAAGGCAAGGTCAATGGGTCATTGCATGAAAATGCAAAGGCGTCCTGCGATCTTGTCGCAATGAGAAGAGACAAAGTAAGACCCTTAATTGGGGACATAAATGATCACACAAAAATGTAAGCGAACATGCTTGCAAAATTATATCCAAAATTCTTTAAATAAAGAAGAAGGAGAAAATAAGGGAATTACTCAACAAAAGATTTAATTCTACATCAACATCATTAAAAATCTCGACAGAAGAAACAAAAATAGTTTAATTCTCTACATCAATATCATCGATTACAGAAGTTGGCAGAGATTTCTCAATATCTTTATCAGCTCCACCTTCATCAATTGATAGACTCTGTTCAGATACTTTTTCAGCAGATTCACCTTCGCCAGCTGGTGGATTTTCATCAGAAGTTTTATCAGCCAGATCTTTGTTGACAACTTCAATATTAGCGATATCTTCGCAGCTCTCATAGTCATAATCACTATCAGGGGAGTTAGGGATTTCATCATCACTTACTTCCAAAGGATCGACATGAATGGGATCAAGAGATTTAGACAATAAAATTTCATTCACAAGGACTTCGGCTTTGAGAGGAAATTGACGAAGCAATGCCTTTTGACGGTTCTTACTATCTATGTCTTTACAGTCAGACATATAATCAAATCTTCGTTCTGCACGGTCGCGAGAACGAGCAAGAGTGGCGGCGAGCAACCCATTTTCTTTGCGAATTTTAGAGTAATCTGATTTGAGGGTGGAGATGAGGGAGCGAAGTTTTTTCTCAAAATCTGCATAACAAATGTAAAAGATTAAAGAAAACTCTTACAGAGTAATTTTGGGATTTTCAAGATAATTAAAGATTCATGGAATAAATTAATGAATTAAGATAGTCAAATGATATGACTACCTTCCTTCTGAGAAGTAAGATGTTGAATTAAAGCTGCAAAATTATTCTCCAAACAGTCCATGGCGTCGTCAAATGTATCTCCAACTAAGCCTTTCAAATGAGATCGCAAGCTTTTTTCATTAGAAACAAGTATGGAATTCTCGGTCGCAAGAGAAGAGTTGGATTTTTCTAATTTGGAACATTGATCCTTGAATTGGTTTGCTTTTAAACTCAAGGTTATCCTACCCTGGATAAGTTTATCTCTTTCCATAACCCCTGAGGCAAAAATGATACTTCATATATAATTTTTTCCTTATTCGGAACTTCGCCAAAGAATAGAGGCAAGTACGTACTTTTCAAGAACAGTATTCTTTTGCTCGTTCCTTCATCAACAAAGATCAAAGATTACTACAACAACAAATTTTTCCTTAAAAATCGCTCTTCAAGCAATATTCAAGGAAAAAGAGGCAAGATGTAGGACCATTATATCGCGACGTACAAGATTCGCGAGGATAATAAACGACAGTGCTGCGAGGGTCTCGCAGGGAATCAAAAGGAATGACGCATTGGATGACGACAGGAAGACGTGAAGTCTGGCGACGGTTAAGAAGTGTCGCGAGTATGAATACTTGAACATTCGCGACACTTCGCGGGACATTCCCGAAAATAAAGGACAGTCTAGTTGTCATTCACCATGTATTACCCTATATAAAGGGATGAGAAATCTGTTGTGAGGGAGAGATTTCTTTTGATTTGGAAATTAAGTCATTAGGAGAGAGAAACTTAGAGAGTATTTGTATTTCCTAAGTGTAATTCCATTTTCCTGTGTAATAATTTGAAGAAAATAATTAATAAACATTTTAGTTGTTCATCTTTCAATGGACTAGATAAGCAAATTATAGTGAGGGTGTAGTGTGGGATTTCTGCTACTACAATATCCACCCCCATTCCTAAAATATACCTAAAATTCAGTCCTAATTAGTCGTTATCTTTGCTTCACTTTCTCCACCTGAAACCAAGAAATGGAGCATAAAGAGAGTTTACAGATCCAATGAAGAATCGAAGAACCCGAGAGGGTTTCTGTTCAAATCCGAAGGGTTAGTGCTGAAATTGAAAATGAAGCAGAAGTTTGGTTTTTCTGGAGTTGAGATCGATTAGAGTCTGAACAGGAAGAATTAAGACAAGAGAGAAATCGACAGAAGAATTAGGGGATGAGATGTTCGAATTTGTGAAATATGGAAGACTCGTGTTGTTTCTGGTCAAATTGAAGACGGAGAACGATGAGTTAAACTCGATTTGAGTTAGTATGATTTGAAGAGAGGATTTGCTGGTCCTGGTAGTGGGTTTTGAGTTAAATCTGCGTTTTTATTCTGTTGAGATGGTAATTGAGGTGAAATTGAAATTGAGAAGGAAATTACAAGCTGGGTTTGGTTCCAATTGGTAATTGGTAGCACAACGAGGTGATAGATGGTTCTTGTGGCTTAACTTGAGAAGAATGGAATCAGATTTAGGTTTGTATGATGTGTTGATGGAAATGCAGTTGTGGAAAAGATGGTGATGAAGCAAAAGATAGGGTTGAGTTGGTGTTTGAACTGGTGGGTCTCTGAGAAATCACAGACAAGAATTTAGGTAAAGACTTCAAGTGACGGTGAACTTCATATTAAGAGAACAGGAAAGAGCTGGAATTGTTGGTGTTCCTAGTGGTGTTAACTGCCACCAGTTGAGGGGATTGAAGCTGAGAAGAAACTGGTGGTGCTATTTCTTTGAACCTGATAGTGTTTGAGTTCTTGAGGATGTTGCTTTCGTGGGTTTCAGGAAGTGGATTTTGTGCTGTGTATGTGAAGTTACAGGGGATGGTAAGGATTGCAGAGTATGGCTTTGAGCAGGTGGTTTTGGTGATTGTCATGGACTGTCTTTGTAACTGAGTCGAGCTTTTGAGGGTCAAATGATCTTGAAGATCTACAAGAGAGAGTTAAATTTGGTAATATTACCGTGGTTGGAGGCTTGCAGCACAGGTGATAGAGTAAAGGCTGGGGAAGTATTACAATTGAGATGAAGGTTGCTGCCATGGAATTGATGGGTCTGTTCGAGTTCAAGACAAGGAAGAATAAATCTTTCCACCGTATTGTAGGACCATAATATCGCAACGTACAAGGTTCGTGGGATTAATAAACAACGGTGTCGCGAGGGAGTCGCAGAGAGTTAAGATAAACGACGCGATGAATAACGACAAACAAAACAATTGGAAGACATGAAACCTGGCGAGGGCTAAGAAGTGTCGCGAGAATAAATATTTGTGCATTTGCGACACTTCGCGAGACATTCCCGAAAATAAAGGATGGCTTAGCTGTCATCCACTATGTATTACCCTATATAAAGGGCTAAGTGAGTCTGTTGGCAAGAGATCTTTTCGAAGGGTGAAGCAAGTCATTAGGAGAGAGAAAGTTTAAGAGCACTTTAATTTCCAAGTGTAATTCTATTGTCTTGTGTAGACATTTCATGGAATCAATTAATAAATATTCTTGATCACACATCTTTCAATGAATTATTTAAGTAAAACTGAGTAAGGGGTGTAGTGTGGGATTTCCTGCAACTACATATGCGCTAGAAACAGGGAGAGAATAATGGATTTTATCCTTCCTGTAGCTTGTTGGTTCAAGAAATTTCCATGAAGATTAGCTATTGTTCATATTTTTCTAGATCTACAAAATTTAGGTTCAAAAATGGAAGTTTTATGGAAGAAATCACACTTAGGGGAGTAAACATCATCGGCAATTTAAAGACATGAAAAGAAGAAGAGAAAAAATTAGTTGTCATGGTGAAATTCAAGGAAGAAAATTAAAGTTTGAATGAAAGAATTCGTGTTCGGAGAAAAATCAAAAGGAAAATTGTTGAAGGAAATAAAGGAAGAATGAAGAAAAGGATAAGAACAAAACGCTGTGAATTTTATCACAAAAAGAAGCTCATACTGAGATGGTTTGAGTTGGAGCGAAGAAGCTTGATGTCGCAAGATCAAATCTCGCCACAGTCATATTTTTTCACATTTTTTTTCTACAGCCTAGAGAGGAGAAAATGAGTATATTCGCAATATTGTTTCATTATTTCGCAAGCAGCAAATAGCCCAGATGGTCAGAGAAGAAGTATGCAAACCAGAGGTCGCGGGTTCGAATCTCCCTCCTCGCAAAAAAGAATTTTTGCTTCGCAAAGAGGGGAAAAATGGATAATCTCGCAAGGTTGTTTCATTCTTTCGCAAACAAGAGGCAAGCACAGATTGGTCACTCATGAAATTAATGAGTTCATGGTCGCGAGTTCAAGTCCCATTGAACGTCCATTTTTTGCATGGATTTTTGAAAAAGATCTCGCAAGAAGAAAGTAGGTGATCATTTCGCAGAAAAACTTCGCAGAGGCATGGCTAGCACAGTTGGTCGGGAGGCATGAATGCGGCGAGAAGGTCGCAGGATCAATTCTTGCTCTCGCACACTTATTTTTGTTATGCGAAATTTCGCACAGAGACTTTGCTTATCTCGCAAAGAAGAAAGTTGATGATTATCTCGCGAATGAATTTCGCGAGAGAGGGTTAGAACAGTTGGTATGGTGCGAGAATATGCAAGAGGCGGGTCAAGGGTTCAAGTCTCACTTCTCACATTTCTTTTTGCTACGCAAGATTGACAACAACAAACCACAAAAGCTAAGTACCACTTTCCTTAAACATTTTACTTACAAAAAATAAAAGATTTTTGCTTTAATTTACAAAAGGCGAGATAATCGCAGAATTACAAAGATTTCAGAACTACAAAGATTTCACGATTACAATAATTCGAGAACAATATCTCGCAGAGATCAATTTATATATTTCCCTTAAATACTCGCTTTGTTTCAAATGAGAATGATATCCAACATGGAGAGTAGTAGCGGACAAACCTTTATGGCGTACACCCTAGTTCGCGAATTTACTCTAGGATTTCGCAAGAGGCAATGTACCTAAAGTGCGTCATATAAGGGGGTACCTATTAGGATCATCTCCATGAAGGATGTTTATCGGATGAGACGAAATAAGTTATACAAAGGAAATCAAAACAAAGAAAACGATTTGAACTTGCAATTAAATGAATATTTTTGATAAAAGAAATGTTGAATACTAATCTAAATTTTTATTTGCATTACAAACATAGCATGAGGCAAAGAACATGGAGCGAGAGTTTCGCATGATGGATTCGCAATACTTCTTATATTTAGAGGATTAAGTACTTCTTATACTTCTCAAAGGATACTTCATACTTCTTATATATTTCGAGATTAAGTACTTCATATACTTCTTCAAGGATACTTCATACTTCGCATAATTCAAGAAACGATACTTCATATATACTTCTCAAAGCTTGAACTTCGCAAAAGAATAGAGGCAAGTACGTACTTTTCAAGTCCAGTATTCTTCCGCTCGTTCCTTCATCAACAAAGACCAAAGATTACTACAACAACAGATTTTTTCCTTAAAGATTGCTCTTCAAGCAATATTCAAGGAAAAAAGAGGCAAGATGTAGGATTCAAATATCGCACAACATATTTTCTTAGCGTGCGAGATTCAATTATTTCCTTAACTCGCGAGAAGAGTTTGCGAGATTCATTATTTTCATAACTCGCGAGAAGGTAGCAAGACTCGCGAGAGTGTCTCGAGAGAAGGTAGCAAGACTCGCGAGAGTGTCTCGAGAGAAGGTAGCGAGAGCCTGCGAAATCATTAAAGGGCTCGCGAGAATGTCTCGAGAGAAGGTAGCGAGAGCCTGCGAAATCATTAAAGGGCTCGCGAGAATGTCTCGAGAGAATGTAGCGAGAGCTCGCAGAAATCATTAAAGGGCTCGCGAGAATATGAGTGTATGTGATTTGTCATCCATTATGTAAACACCTATATAAAGAGGAGAGCAGGAGAGAGAAAAGGAGGAATAATTTTGGGAGGAGACACTTTTAGGAGGAGAGAAATTATTTTAGAGAGAGACTTTATTTTCTTTATCATCTTCTTCCCCAAATAATTAGATCTAGAGCTCTAGAAAATATCCATTAATGGAGATTCTCAATGTAATTCAAATGTAACCTCAATAATCATAGTGAAGAATCGTGGATGTAGATCACATTGATCGAACCACGTAAAAAATCTTACGTGTCTATTTAAATTTCTAGCACTTATATTTGAAATTTAGATGATTATTAAGTTTAGATCTAGAAATTATTATCAAGATATAGTGAGGGGTGTAGTGTGGGATTTCCTGCAACCCCAAATAATTAGATCTAGAGCTCTAGAAAATATCCATTAATGGAGATTCTCAATGTAATTCAAATGTAACCTCAACAATCATAGTGAAGAATCGTGGATATAGATCACATTGATCGAACCACGTAAAAAATCTTACGTGTCTATTTAAATTTCTAGCACTTATATTTGAAATTTAGATGATTATTAAGTTTAGATCTAGAAATTATTATCAAGATATAGTGAGGGGTGTAGTGTAGGATTTCCTGCAACTACACGTATAATGAATGTTTATTGTTGCAGTTGTAAGTTAGTTGTGGCAGTAATGCAGTGATTATGTTGAGCAGTAGTATGTGTGAAAGGAGTTGTGTTGCTGCCAAGGAAGAAGTGGGTCTGGAATGCAGGTAACTGAATGATGCAGGCCTTGTGAGGTGCTGAATAGATGAATGTTAGGAATGGATCAACCATTGAATTGTGTTACTGAATGGTCATGATTGTGAATGAAAGAGAGTGCTAGTGAAGTATGGCATGAGGTGGTTTGAGATAAATACATGAGAAATCCAAAGTTGCAGAAATTGTGGGAAAACACAGCGAGTATGGCGAGCCGGTGGTACTAGTTCCGGTTGCTGGATTTCGGAACTTGAAGCGTGAATTGTAAAGTTTGACTGGATCATAAAGGTGGAATGAGTCAGTTGTGGAAGTTGGCCACGCGACATATGAGCTACGAGTTGCGTTTTTGGGCATGTTTTCGCAAGAATCCAAGAATTAGTTTAGATGGTTATTTGGGATGTATGGCTCTGAATTGTGAATGTATGAACTGCAGCGAAGGTAGTGAGTTGCAGGGAGTTATGGTAGTCGGATACAAGTTCAGTTATCCAGAGACAGTTTTACGGTGACCGGATTCCGGTAATGACATCAGCAGTTCGGCGACCCAGTTTTGGACCCAAAATTTCCAAAAGAGATGTTTTAACATATGGGCTTGGTGGACTAATTGGAGATGGGTTTTGAGAAGACTTGACCTACTTTTGGAAAGAGTATCCTTTTGGAATTGGAGAAGCACATAAATAGAAAAGTTTTTCTCTAAACCTAGATAGCTCCATTAGAGAGAATTATCTTTTGCCTCTACCTTTGTTCTAGGGTTTAGAAAGATGAAAGCTTTTCTTTTTCTTCTTGTTATGAACTCCATGAACATGAGCTAGAGTTTTATTATTGGTTAATGATTAAGTTGGATTTCACATGACATGGTTCTTTGATTCAATATATTAGTTTTGTCTCGTATTTATCGTTCATGATTCTCTGAAGATATAGTTGTATGATTGACGTATTACAACATGATTAATTGTTTGTTTTGTCAAGTTGCAAATTGGTAGTACTTGTAATCACATCTATTGCTAGTTTAGGGTTAATCATTGAGCGATAATCCTTGAACACAAGTAGCATAAATATGGTTATAGCTTGTAGTGATACATCCTTGTAATCATATGTGAACCATGACCTTTGTTCGAATTGCAATGTATTTAAATTGCATTGATTAGCCTAATTTTATGAATCTTAATGCTCCATGGGAATCGAACTTGACTAGCGTAAGGCGTTAGGTTATTATTTTGGTATAATTCATACTTGCATCGTTTTACATGTATGTGTGATGAAATCAGGAAATTACGGGATATTCTTTCGACTAGATATCTTAGGGCTTTTGATAATGAGAGATTAATTATCAATTCTAATTATTAAGACAAGAACATGTTTGTGATTGAAAACGAAATCCTTAACCAATATCTTTCCTTACTTGATTTGTTTTATTTATTTGTTTGCTTTTATTTCACTTTTAGTTTATAAAAATCAGAAAACTCCCCTTGTTACCTTTAGGAAACCAAAAAATATTGACAACCTAAGACCTCTCTGTGGGAACGATCCTTTCTTGCCCTTGCTATATTATATATTTTGAGTAGTGAGAAAGTAATTTATTTTTGACGCATACGACAACGATCAAATTTTGGCGCCGTTGCCGGGGAGGCAACGAGTTGTTGTTTGTTTTTGGTTTCTTTTTTCTTTTTGTTTTTCTGGTTCTTAACATAGTTTTGAGAACTCTTGTTTCAGGTACATATTATGGACGGAGCATATTGGAAAAATCAATACGACTGTCAACCTCAACAATGTAGTAGCAGGTTTTCCCACACTACACCCCTCACTATATTTTGGTTAATTAGTCCATTGAAAGTTGTATAATTGAGAATGTTTATTGATTAATTTCATGAGTTGTTTACACAGGAAAAGTAGGATTACACTTAACAAGTAAAACACTCTTAAACTTTCTCTCTCCTAATGACTTGCCCAACAATTCCAAAAAGATCTCTCCCTACAACAGACTCACTTAGCCCTTTATATAGGGTAATACATAGTGGATGACAGCTAATCTATCCTTTTATTTCGGAAATGTTCATGAAGTGTCGCAGTGTACAATCATTTATTCTCGCGACACTTCTTAACTCTCGCGAGTTCCATGTCTTTCTGTTGTTTTGTGTGTCGTTATTCATCGCGTCATTTATTTTAGTCGTCATGATCGCCTCGCGACGTTCTTGTTTATTAACCCGCGAGCCCCGCACGTTGCAATATTATGATCCTATATCTTGCCTCTTTTTCCTTGAATATTGCTTGAAGAGCGATTTTTAAGGAAAAATCTGTTGTTATAGTAATCTTTGATCTTTGTTGATGAAGGAACGAGCGAGAAGAATACTTTGTACTTGAAAAGTACGTACATTTGCCTCTATTCTTTTGCGATGTTCGAAGTTTTGCATCTCCCTGTCTCTCCTCATACTTTTCTTGCGAAGGGAAGAATATCATGAGAGCGATTCTTTTGATTTCTTGATCGCTTATCTTTATCATTCAACTCCGCATACGAGTTCTTAACCATTAATGCCCTTTTTTCGACACGTCTCTTCCAACCGTTTATTCTTGACCGTTCATGTCTCTTCTCGCATTAAATGACCTCGTTTTTCTCGAGGATCTTTTTTTCCTATATATAGTTTTCTTTTCCCCTCCTTTTCATTCTTTAGTTTCTCTCTGCAACTTCTTTGATTTTCTCCTTCCGCAATTTGCGCTCCTGCTACTGCAAATCTTCTCTTCGTCCTTTTCTAGCATCGATCTTAACCTTTAACCTCTCATCCATTCCCATACTGATAATGGCTGCCATTAGTCGTGCATACAAAGCTTCTTTTGATGAAGTTCAATGAAATTGCACGAGAAGGGTTTCACTCTATCGACCATTCCCCGATCAAGAACCCTCATCCATTCTTTTCGCAAGGTTATTTTCTCGATCATCAATGTGATGATCAAAGGATTATCGTCTCGCTAGGTCAGCTTCTCGTGGGACTTCCCATTCCTTATACGATCCGAGTTGCCTCTATTTTATGAAATCTTGGCCCATGAAAAATTCTCTCGGGCTGTTTATCAGTTGAGTGGCGATTGCATTCGCCTAATGCTTGAATTCGCGAATCGTGGCGCTGGCAAAGGATCTTTATACTCTACTACTGTTAGACACCCCGATTTCAAAGACTTGGAAATAGTTTGCAGAGAAGTACACTCGTAGAAAACTTTTTTTGAAAATTATTAGGTGATAAAGATGGTTAATGCGGTCTCTGGGGCATTCAACAAAAGAAGGATAATGTCTCCCGAGGATAAATTGCTCATGCAGGATATTGATTGGCACCCGGTAATAATACTACTCCTCGCCACTCCAAAGATGAGAAATGGTGGGTTGTACCCTTGTTTTTAAATGGTCCTTATATCGCGGCTCGCACGTTCTTCCCGCAAATCTCGCAGGTATCATCCTTGGGAGTTCAAATGGCCCGACAAAGCAAATGAGGTATGTTTCCCATTTTAAACCTTGCCTTTGCAACTTTCTTTTTTCATATGTTGAGTTTGTATAATTTTTCGATCGCCAAATTGAGAAGAAAGTACAAGGATAATCCGTTGAGAGAGTACTCGACCATACTTGATCGCGCTACGAGTGAAGTAAGAAACACTTCCTTTGTTATTTGAAACAATATTGTTGCCTCTGCGTTTTTATCTTTAACCGTATGCGAAGGTTGGAGTCAAGAAGTCAGAGCCGAAGGATAAAAGTAAGGGTAAAAGCGCCGCTCGCAAGAATAAATCTTCGCTCCATTAACTAAAAAGCGAAAGATTCAATCTTCTTCGCCTTAACTCAAACTCGAGTCTTCTCGATGAGGATGACCATGATTCGAATCGCTCTCTCGCCACAGGGACCCCGTTAATCGGTTCTTCTATGGGTCGGGCTTGTCTAGTATCTTCTCCGATTCTTTCCAAGGAATGGGAGATGCTCCCCTAGCCTCTCTCTCGCGGAACTCTCGCAAACGTGTGCAATGCCACTCTCTTTGGAGGGCAATGATTCTTTCAATGGAGTCTCTAGAACTATGTCTCCGACTTCTTGAATGCGCTTGGATCCTTGGTATGTATACAATCATATCTCCCCATTGACTTTATATTGTTGTATATGTATTAACAGCTTTTCTATCTTCTTTCATAGGTTGGAAGGTCTTCTTTGTAGTTGCCTCGGATCTTGAGAGAAGACGCAACAATCTTGAGAAGAAGAATTCGCAATTGAGCAAGAAGATTCGAGAATTGGAGATTGAAGTCGCGTTATCTCGCGATAAAGACGAGACGATTCAAAAGTTAAATACCGAACTTGACTCCCAAAGGGATAAGGTGTCCACTCTTCAAAACGCTAATCAAGAACTTTATGGTATAAAATTTTACCTCCTTTTACTATTTTTTATTTAATCGGTCGCCTATTGCTCCCTAACTTATTACTTTGCAGATGTATATAATCTCTCCGATGAGGCTATTCTTCTCCATACATTTCCCGATCCTATGGATAATAACCTTCTTCTCGCTCACCTCAATAACTCTTTAAGTAGTTCATCAAACAAAATTAACTCCCTTTCATTAAATGAACTTCAGGACCAAATATCGTCTTTTAGAAATTGAACATAGATCCGGTTTAAGTGTCGCCAACCAATTTAAACGAATGTTTCTCGAGTCCAATAAAGAAATCAAAGTTTTGAGGAAGAAAATTAGTGACCTTATAGATGATAAAGATCGCATTACTAACAATGGTGCATGTGCATTAGCAACATTTCAAAAATCTCTCCTTGAACTACAAATTGAACGGATGAATTGCTTCGCCAGAACTCCTTGCTTAATGAGCGAGAAGATCAAATTCGTTCCCTCCTCGTTATAAATAGTGACGATGAATTTGCCCGGGCAGCGAAAGTTTTAGATAATGCCAGAATAACCTAGGTGTTGATGTTAGTCTTCACGCTGAGCATACTTCCTTGATTAAAGATATGATATCCGATAGAGAAGGTTATTTATTACACCTTACTACTTCTTACTTCTATAGTATTGCTTGTAAATTACTAACTTGTTTTGTTACTTATTTGCGTAATCCGAGAAGAGGCTTCAAAGTTAGAATTAGAGAGCTTGAATCTGAGAAAGAACAACTCGCCAGAATTTTCCAATGAGAATTGAAGAACTTGAATCGAAAAACAAGCAACTGCCGAAGAGTCTCTCCTCCGTAATAACAAGTATTCCAAGTCAAGGAACAATTTGAAACGACAAAAAAACTTTAATAATGATGCCGTTCGTTTTCGCAATGGAGCCATGGAGTATGTTTGTAAGCACCAGAGAACATCCTCCGCATACATATCCCCGGCTTCTTGAAAAGGTTCCCGAGAATCTACCCGTCTCAAGTTTCGATAGTGAAGCCGGCGAAGAAGAAAATCTCGCGATGAGAATAATAAAACCGATGAATCGGATGAAGAAGAAGAATCACCAAAGATGTAATTCTTTTTTGTTTTCTTTTGCTTGCGTGTAATATCTCGTACATTCTTTGTATCTTTGTTATAGTGAACTCTTTTTTCATGAATTCAATCTTCACTCCCTTTTTGTTAGTTCTTCCTTGTAATATACTTGGCTAACATTATTGATGTATAACTCTTTCATCAGAAGATGAATAACAATGTTCCATCTTTTCCATTCCCATACTTGCCTCTGGTATTTATCTTCTGATGGAAGAAGTTAGTTATCCTCCTGTATTTGGATAATAATTTTAGTGTTATTGAAATGTATACCCGCGACGAGGTCGCAAATATCTTTATGAATTGAGAATTCTATCTCTTTTGCTGCGACAAAGTCGCAGCCGCCTCTACACTTTCATGCAAAGGCCCATTGACCTTGCCTTATCATTTTGTGTGGTCTTCCAAGTCAGACCTCCCATTAGAGGTCCTCCCTCGCCACTGTTCATTGCGACAAATCGCAGGACGCCTTTACACTTGTATGTAAAGACCCATTGATCTTGCCTTATCGTTTTTCAAGTATTTTTGCCTCTCGCAGATGTTTTGGTTGCAACAATATGACAGGCCTAGATATCCTTGCGAATATAAAGCCCTATGACATTGCCGTCTTGCGACGAAATCGCAGGACGTCCGTACACTTTCGTGCAAAGACCCATTGATCTCGCCTTACCCTCGCGTTAGTATTATTGCCTCTGCAGATCATTGCACAAATATGACAAGCCTAAGTCTCCTTGCGAAAACAAAGCCTCATGACATTTGCGTCTGTTTTGGCACCCCTAATGGAGAGCACCGCCCTTATCATCTCCGGTTGCCCCTTCAAGGAGGCGAAACATCGCCATACAAGACTAGCTCCTCCCATCCGGTCTTAACAACAACTTGCTTGTTTTCAGCCTCTCTTATCCCTTATACCTATAGGGTTTATGGTTACGAGACCGCACCCTAAGTGGAGTTTTCTTGGCGAGTGCAACGCATGCCAAGACTTGCCAAGAATGGCCAGTGGTAGGTTCATCCATCCGGGCACTCGCTCAACCGTGTACCTCGGCGCCTTGAGCATACATCGACTCCTAGGAAGAGACCCTGGCCGCCCAACCAGGGTATAACCTACATATATAGTTGGGAATCCAAGGTACCTCTTCCGGATAGGCTTTCATGGGCCCCAAATTTTCATGGTTCAGCTTCAGTGAGCGGTGTAACCTTCCCCCGAACCATGGCGAGAGATACCCCTTATATGACGCACTTTAGGTCTTACATTTGCCTCTTACGAAATGTTATTCGCGAACTAGGTGCACGCCATAAAGGTTCGTCCCATTCTTTTGCGCATTCATATTTGTTAAATCATTCAATCATTCATGTTTCATTTTTTGTTGATATTTGTTTGCGAAGTATTCGCACAGTTCTGTTTCACTTGTTGTATTTCACTTTTCTTTCTTAGTCGGATTCTCATTCTACTCTTGGCTGCGAGATTCTCGCACATCATTACTCCAGCTCCTGCTTTTGTTGATTATTCACTTCTTATGCCTTTTACTCCTCATATCTTTTGCTTCTTCATTACCATAATATTCGCCTGTCTCTAGGCATTCACCTCGCGAGGTATGTTCAAATCCTTATTTCTATGGCATCCACCATCAATTTTTCCTTTCTCTCGCTCGTTTCTCACATGTTGTTTCCAACCTTTTCTTTTGGCATTCCTTTCTTTCGCAGCTTTCTACATCTACTTCATGACATTGTTGCGACTCCTTCCAATCTCCCTGTATAATACCAATGTCATGAAGTAGATGTGGGAATTTAATACATTGATGATATGTTGACGCGACTCCTAAGATTTCATGAAGCCATGGCCTCCCAATCAGCGCATTGTATGGAGATTCCACGTCAACCACACGTAATAAAATATCGTTGGATAATCCTTGTAGAGGTATTCTCATGTGAACCTCTCCTTTTGGTTTGTTTTATGATAAATTAAAGCCATATATCTTGTATGTCGAGGGAATTAAATCCTCATCTTTTCCGCCCATCGTCTTGTAAGTATGGTAGAAGAGAATATTCACCGAACTTCGGTGTCGATTAGAATTCGGTTGATCGCCCAACAAGCTTCGCCTCATCATCTTCTCCATCGATCGGTTTCGGGTTAATCTCTAGTTTCACAACCAACGGCTATCGTGTTTCTCTTCCTTTTGGTACTTCATCTCGCAGAAAGAAATAGTCTTCAATCGCCACTTTTCTAATCGTTGTTCTCGCTGAACTCATTATTTCTTTATCATTAGCATCTCTCGCAAAGACTCTACCGAGTACGTTGTCATGGAAATCTTCGATGGTGCGATAGAGTGGACAATAGAGTTGCAATTCAAATTCTTGGCTTTTGCTCCTACTTCTATCACAAATGTTTCCTTTCCTTTTCGACGACATCGTTCGTGCATCTCTCGGTGGTGGTGGTAATGTCTCGACTGTTTTTCTCCCTTTAAAAAGTGATTCAGCCTTTCCCCGATCAATCATCCCGAGAATAATTCTCTTTATGTTTCTACAATCGTTTGTTTGATGCCCATGGAAGCGATGGTAAGAACAAAACTCATGACTTCTATCGCCTTGGCGGTGGTTCCATTCCAACATTCCAAGGTGCTGGTACATTTTCCATCACAAGTATAGCTTCCCGGATCTTTTCAACGCTAGCATTCGGTGGAGGCATCTTAACGTTTCCCCATACTGTTCTATGACTTCTCTCGCGCCTCCACGGTTATTTTGCCTTCGTCCACCATAAGTTTCTTGCACATGATCTAGCCTCCAATCTTATTATTGTCGTTACGATTGTAGTAGTTCCTTTCACGTTCAAACTCTTCTTGATCGTGGCTTCCCATGGCTACTATCTTTTGCTGTCCCTCATCAGCTCTCCTTGCTCTTGTCCTTGCTAAGTGCTCGCCACCGTATTTATGAATTGAGGCAACAAGCTTGCGTTCGCAGCATTCGAGTTTGTGTTCGCGATCGGGTAAGAATTCATTTCATTTTGTCTCTTCTAAGGCAATATATTCTTCCCCGTAATTCTCGCAGCTTCGCCATCGTGATTGTATTTTTGATTCTAAAAATTTGAATGTATAACAAGTTAGTCGCGAAGAGAGCATTCACAAATGAGAGTATGAGATATCTCTCCTCAACCCGTCCCGCCATTTCGCTACACATGGTCCTCCATCTTATCATTCAATCGTCTTAAGCTCGCCAATCCTTTGTTTCAACCCGAATACATCTTCAATACTGGTCGCTAAGAGTTGTTACTTATGTATGCTCCCAGGTGAATGTGGCTTGTAAATGATTGAATGATGTGATTGTGTTCCTTGGCAGACCCTCAAACCATTTTAGTGCTTCTCCTATTAAGCTTGACGCGAAATATTTGCACAATATGGCATCATGATTCTCCCATTGTAACATACATCTCATGTAAGCCTTAATATGTTGTATCGCACAGTTGTTCCATCAAAGATGTTGGTTAATGCAGGTAGATTGCACTTAGGAGGTATTCCTCCCATCCGTACTTCTAGCGTGAAAGGGTTCTTCGCGGCTTTCGCGATGGCTTGGCCCAGTTGTCTCCTTCCTCCTTCCCTTCTATTGTTCAAGAATCCTCTCATTTCAGCTAGTTCTCTTAAGATTTGTTCATTTGCCTCAGAATTTGTTTCTAATGGTCTTTTAGCTCGCTTCTCTCCTTCTTCGCCGTGCCTATTTTGACCTTCTGTTCGTTATTTTCTCCTCTTCTTTCCTCGCGACGCTCTTCTTCGTTTCTTTCATCAATTCGCACGCCATTGTATCGGTTATTCTCTCTTCTTGGTTGCCTCTCCGCTCTCATCATCTGCACCCTCTCATATTCTTCGTTGATATTTCTATTGTTACGATTTTGTTCCCTCCTTCTTTCGCGGTTGTCGTGGTTATTCTGCCGGATTGCTTCTTCCATCTCTTGATTTTCTATTTCCGCTCTTATTCTTTCTCTCTCGCGAGCTAGTCGCGCTTGTTCTATGTAGTGTCTCTCAATGTCATCCTCGATCTCTGTTTCTTCTCAATTCTTCTCTCCCGTAGAATTATTCTTCCTTCAAGAATTTGGATCATTCGGCCCTTGGAGTTGCATGTTTTCTTGATTTTTCTATTTCGCTCATTTTGAAGATTTTCTGCCGGGGAATATAACGATCTTCTATTTCCCCAGCTTCTCTCGCCATGCTCGTATTCGGATTTTGTGTTTCTTCCTCGCACTTTCGTTGGTAAAACTCTCCTTCTTTCTTCTCTATTCGATCTAGAACTTGATCTCACGCTACTTCTAGATCTCCTTCTTTGCAACCTCATATTTTCCATCCTCAGTTCATGATTTTGTCTTGTCAAATTTGCTCGCTCCTCTGCTTATAATCGTCTCTCTTCGTGTATTGTTTGTCTCAATCTTTCTAACGCTGCCATTTCTTCGTTTCCTGGATTCATTTCTCCATTCATCCCTTGCTCTCCTTGTCCATTGTTCACCACCGCTTTGCTCTTCTTCTCTCGTCTTCGTAATCGATCTCCAAGTATGCACGCTTACTCTATCATAATCCACTGCCGCATTTGCTACTGGGGAGATTGGTGGCTGGTTTTGACCTTCTCCATCATTTCTCATATTCATCCTTGATGATTCTCCTGTTTCATTCCTCCTTTCTCCAATAAGTCTCCACTTCTTCTTACAATCGTTGGTTGCTCTTGTATATTTCTTCTTCTAGCCATCTTTCTTTTTCAATGAATTCTTGAGTATCTTTTCCAAATCTCTTCTCTGTTAATCCAAATTCTTTCCAATTTCTTCGTCAATCACTGCCTCCCTGTTTCTAGCGCATATGTAGTAGCAGGTTTTCCCACACTACACCCCTCACTATATTTTGGTTAATTAGTCCATTGAAAGTTGTATAATTGAGAATGTTTATTGATTAATTTCATGAGTTGTTTACACAGGAAAAGTAGGATTACACTTAACAAGTAAAACACTCTTAAACTTTCTCTCTCCTAATGACTTGCCCAACAATTCCAAAAAGATCTCTCCCTACAACAGATTCACTTAGCCCTTTATATAGGATAATACATAGTGGATGACAGCTAATCTATCCTTTTATTTCGGAAATGTTCCGCGAAGTGTCGCAGGTGTACAATCATTTATTCTCGACACTTCTTAACTCTCGCCAGTGTTCCATGTCTTTTCATTGCTTTGTGTGTCGTTATTCATCGCGTCATTTATTTTAGCTGTCTGCGACTGCCTCGCGACGTTCTTGTTTATTAACCCCGCGAGCCCTGCACGTTGCAATATTATGATCCTACAAACAACATGACAACTATAACCCTTATGGGGAGTACAATCAAAACCAATCCTTTTGAATGGTCAATATTCCACGTACCCTTTTAGTTGTTCTCATACATTCCAACCTTCTTACGGTGGGTATGTAAGTGAGCAAGCAAAAAGTGGGGATGGTACTTGTGCTCCTATTAATATTTCCTCTAGTTTGGTAGATGAAATGCAACAATTTATGGTCAGCATATAATCGGTTCGTAGAGAACCAAGCATGGAACCAGTTTCATCGACCGAATGTGCTCATAGTATGTTTGAACCAATTTTCTGATCGTAGTTATGATCATTCACCCATTCAAAGGGAAGATAATTGGCCTAGCAGTACTGAGGTAAGTGATACTACTTTTGCCTTGTCGAACGAGCTTTACAACCAAATGGAACACTATATTCAGAATTTGGATGGATCACTCCAAGAGCTTCAAAGAGGTGTTTCCGACATAAGAAAGGGCATTGATGAATACAAAGAGGAAATGAATAATTATGTTGAAAAAGGCGAACCTTTGGGGACTTTCGTTGATAATTGTGTAGTGAACTCAACTCTTGATCTTAATAATGATCATTCACCTATTCAAAAGGATGAGTTAGAGATTAGCAACACTAAATTCAGCGACGAATAAGATTATGTCAACTATGAAAGTGACGGTGATTATGATACATTACTTGAACCAAATCATGGTGACATCTCCGAGGAGTGTACAATGGAATCTTTTTGGGACCAAGATAAAGATGAAGAGGAATATGATAACACTTGTGTAGAATACTCAAGCATTGATCTTAATAATGATCAAGAGCCTATTCAAAGGGTGGAGCTTGAGGATGATGCATTTTTGTATGTTCTAAAAAAGTTCCTTATAGTGAAATTTGGATCCGCAGTGGAGTATGTGCCTTCAACAAGGAGGAATATGTTAAGAATGTGACCGTTATAACCAATATTGTGGAAGACCCAATTGAGCTTGCAAAGGATTGTAATGAAGATGCTGATGACAAGACTTTGGTTAAGGCAAAAACGGATGAAGAATGGTTTCAAGGTTTGATAGAGGACCATGATATAAAAGAGGTGAGTGATTCACTTGAGTTTTTCAAGGATGAAGATGATTCTGTGATACAAGAGATTGTGATAGGTTTGTCTAACCCTTTGCATATTGTTTCTTCTCCTTTACCTCTTATTGGTTTGAATATATGTGCTTCGAGAATATTGTTGAATGACTTTGTTTCGCGATATCCTCCATTAGAGATACTTGATTCTCATATTATGCAGGTTTTGGAACAAGAAACCGTGGAAGTGCCCGACTTCTATATTCTTTATACACTTCCAAGTGTGGACAAGAATAAGTGTGGGGGAAGCTTTTATCGGTTAATAGCTTCGTTTCTGTTTTATATTACTAATATTTATGTGAAGCTAGTGTTTCCAAAACAGGTTATATGGGAGGATCCCCAACTTTTCAGATTATTGGTGTATGGGGAATTCGTCTTGCTAGTCGGGCTGACGACTTTAAACCAAGCGCTACATGGGAGGCAACCCATAGGATGAGTATTTCTTCTCTTGTTTTTAGTTTTTTCTTGTCTTGTCTTGTTTTTAATTTTTATGATTTCCTGTCACTTTCATGTAGTATTTCCCACCTTGACTTTCTTTGGACAATTCAATTTACATTGAGGACAATGTAAAGTTTAAGTGTGGGGGAGTGGTTAAGCATTTATATTGTAATTTTTTCAAATTTTTCAAATTTTGTGTAAATTAGTGAATGAAAAAATCCAACTTGTAGTTAGTTTAAAGTCACACAGTATACATGTCGCTAAGATTACATCGAGATTCTCATAAGAGTCATTGAACTTAAAGATGACAGAGAACGTGATTGGGTTTCTTACTTGTATGAGAGTTAAAGTTTGATTTAACCATGCCAGTGGCAAATGAGGTGCAGACTGAATTCGGTAGTAGAATTGTGGTTCCATATAGTGGAGACTACCCATGTTATATAATGTGAGGCACCGACCTTCAATTATTTGTACGTGTCTAAATATGTGCTTTTAGAGTGTGTGTCACCGTACGTAAACTCTGGGTAGAATGGTGAGCTACCCAACCTCCCACCAATAGGAACACTATTTTGATCTCTTGAGTGCTATTTTGTCAATCATGATGGTGACATCGAATTGCTAACTTACATACCACCTGTAATCTTGTTCGCAGTTAGCACCATCCACTTTATCTCTCTCTACACAGACAGGTCCATAGAAACACCATCATCATCAACAAGAGGAGCATCACAAATGCGAAGGAAAGTTGAAGACGTTCGAGGTTTACAAGCAACAATACAAAACTGAGCAGATTTCAGATTCAAGTAAAGCAACAAGACAATGAGAAGAATTTTTACAAGTTGAAGACTATTGTACAAGAGCGAAGATTATCAAGATGAGAGTTCGAGAAGTTTATGATATCAAGACATACAAGTTGTGAAGAATCAAGCGGTAAAGTAGTTGCACCATGGCCTTTGTACTTACATTTTTATTTTATTTTATCTTATTTGTATTTTATTTTCTCTTGTCTACAAAAAAAAAAATTGAAGAAAAAAAAAGAGACAAGAGAAAATTTCTTTAGGTTCATTACTAGTTTTTTTTTGTTTTGTTTCGTTTTGTTTTCATTTTGTATTTGTTTTATTTTTCTTGTCTCATAAAAAAAACAAAAAAATAAATAAAATAGAAATAGAAAAAAAAAAAAAATGGAAAAAAAAGAAAAAAAGAGAAGAAAAGAGACAAGAAAAATTCATTGTATCATATTTTGGGTTTGTATAGTTCGTTTTTAGTGTTGTTCATTCAATAAAGCCAATGAAAGAAGAAATTTTCTTTATCCATAGTTTTTTTTTGTTTTGTTTCGGAGATAAAGGATGGTTTGTTTCTTGAGATTTTTGAAGTTTTATTTTTCAAGCATATCTCCAAAAAAAACTAAAATTTTGAAAAAAAAGAAAAAAGTTACATTGTCAATTTTGGGTTTGATTCTACGCTTTTAGTGTTGTTCATTCAAGATGAAAGAAGAAATATCCATAATGAAGTTTCAAGCAACTAGCAAAACAGGAAGAGTTACAAGATTCACCAAGAGTTGAAGAGTTCGTTTTAGTGTTGTTCATTCAAAGATGAAAGAAGAAGATTTGAAGAAAAGAGTTAAGAGTTCAAGACAAGACCGAAGACGAAGATGAAGAAGAAGTTTCTATGGATGCTGTGAGAGTGGTGCTAGCTGCACGCCGAACGGATAACGAGGTAAGTAAGCATATTCCCACCTTCGTTAAGTGGTTGATTTCCTTTCTTAGAGATCGTCAGAAAAAGGGATTTCAAATCAATAAAAGATGTGGGTTTTTAAAATACTTCGGAGGGTTTTTACCTTCCTACTATTCAACGTGTCATAGGATTCTCTCTTCATTCCTACCTGGACACATGTGTGACCCATAAAAAGCTATTTATTATTGAGAGAAACTTCATAAAACCCTCCCTTTCTAGTGAGGCAGAGTCGAGACTTTCGATCACTCCGAACTCGAATTTCTTTCGATAAGGGATGGTTATTTCTCTCTCAACTTTTAAGGATGAGATTGTGTTCATTTATGTGTTTAACTTCTTATGACTAGTGTGCAGAATCTCTATGTCTTCTTAGTGCGTTGGATGCTATCATTTCGGAGAACTAGTAAGTTGGAAAAGTAGGTTTTGTGGGTATATCTCTAGTAAACCCTCACGAGACTATAACTCGTCCATTAGGGACACCTAGGGGTTTAAAGGCTTGTTATATGATAGACACATTTTTTGTGTCTGAATTGTCCTCAGTGTTGGTATTGTTGGAACTCGATTTTTGTACTAATATTGTGTTTTTATGTATTTTTAGGTATTTTTGGAAAAATCGGCTCGAAAAGTTGCGCGGAACACCCCCGGAGGACATTTGCTATTCGGACTCCCACTTTGGATAAGGGGTAACCCAATTACTAAGGGGCACCTTATTTGGGCACCTGTTATTCGCACCCCTGGTTTGGTTAGGGGGACGCCATCTTCAACATTTCAAATTCAGTTTTGGCGGGAAAGCTTTGCAAGCAACTGGCAGAATTAGGGATCATCTTTTGGACGTGATTTCATGAGACTCAATGGCTGATTTTTGTTGGATGGGTTTAATTCAGCTAAACAGGGCTGGTATAGGCTCTTGTCTCGACTAACTTTGGCTAGATTATCGCATGGAAGAAAACAGGGAGTACGTGTAAAAAGTGAGACAATCACGGGATTCTATGAGCTGTAGAGAGTTTTAAACATGTACGACAGAGTTAAGGAACCATTTCGAGCGTGTAGAAGATAAATATGGAGATTTTACAGCTGCAGAGCGTGTGAAAATCAAAATCAGGGAAGAAAATATTCCCAAAAATATTTTCTTTAAACCCGAGTAATGGAGGATTATTGTGTGTTAATGAGCGAGATTTCTTGGTGCTGATCGGTATAAATAGGTTCCTTGGGTCTCATTGAGGGAGAGGGAGAGCTTGGGGAGAGTTTAGAGCGTCAATAAGGTGAGAAATCAAAGTTGCAGAGCTTGTCTCTGCTGCTGCCATTGAAGACGAAGAACACGAAGAACAGACTGCCGAAGACCGTCGTTCTTCAACAGTGTTTACGACTCGCAGTTGTGGGTCGTAGTTTGGAGACAGACTTAAAAGAAACGGCGGAAGTTTATCTTTATTGCTCTTCAGACATGTTGTTTGCAACAGCTTATAAACGTTGCAAACACCCGATTTTCATCATTTTCTCCTTTTCATCATTTGTAAACACCTTCTTGAGCAATGAAATCAACTTTTGGGTGTGTTTCCAACATGATGAGCTAAACCTAATCCTTGGGGCGATGGAGGAAGCTATCTTTCCAATGAAAATGTGGTAATTCTTAATTATTTAATTTGTGCAATTTTAATTATGATTATTTGCCTAGATTAAAAATAGATTTTTATGATTTTTGTTAAACAATTGTATTTTCTATTGATGGAATATGCTTAGCCTAAGGTTTTGATATCCCATGCTTTGGATTAACATTTGTTGTTTCTAAAAAATCTACTTTTGCAATAGTTGAGAATCAAATTGAACGTGTGAAATTGCATGATTGTAATTAGTATCACTTTGGAATTGGTAAATAGCGGAATCCTAGCCCAACCTCTCCATAATTTCCAAACAACTTTTTAATTGAGCTTGTTATTTTTATTTACAAAAATTAAGTCTAAAAATCTGCTTTCACAAGTCTTGAACGAACCTATTACTACAACATCATTGAAAATAACCATCAATATTTGGCGCCGCCGACGCGGACTTGTCTTTAGGCTAGAGTTTTTAGATTTTCTTTTAGGTTTTTATTTATTTGTTCTTCTTTACGTTTTTGGGTTTTTGTCTTTTCCTTTCAGATTTTGGGATTTGGAGCAAAAGAAAAATTTGCCAAAGCTTTTGGTGGATATTTAAAGATTTGGAGTTAAAGACAAAGCGAAAGGAGCGAAAGAAGAAGATTTTTTTTATATTTTTTTTTTAAAAAAAAGAGAGAAAAAAAAAAGAGAGGCATTTTTATTTTTTGTATATTTTTATTTTTTTTTGACTTTCTTTTTCTTTTGCACTTTTACTTCTTGGACACTTGGACATTCGGACATTCCTTTTTTTTTTTTAAACCCTACGGAAGGGTAGTATTAAATATAAACTGTGTGCAGAGAAGGACGACGATTACGATATCGTCTCGGCCCCTCGGGTTCGTACATGACATAGGAGTCGTGGCCCGAGTCGACTACAACGGTTCATCCCCCGTCTGGAACGGGAGGTAAGTTTGTCGAAACACTCGCGAATCCCCTGTCAGCGAGTTACTGTATTCCTTCGTTTGCATATATGTCGAGGACTTGAAAACGGTTGTTTTAATTTCCTTGTAAAGGGCAAGGACTGGCCATACAAGATAAGGGTTCGGATTTCATCACCGTTCTCTTCTTGCCCGCCTTAGGAAAACAATACTTAACGCGAACCTAAGCTTTAAAATTTGGAATAGAACGAGACCGATAGGGTAACGAGCTTAGTAGGAAAGTCGCTCGAAAAATATTGGTTACTCTTTTAGCATACTTGAAGTTCATGATGGTTTCGTGAAGTTGAATGCGTGACCGCGCCGCCTTGTAATAGCGGTGAGGCCTTGGGTATCAAAGCTCCACGGAGCTTCCCTCGCCTTGATTCAACTTACTTTGACTCGGATTGATCCAGAGGGGTTTTCTTAAATTGTAACGAATTCCCTTTCGAACGATTAGAAGCTGGTCTAGAAACAATCTAAGTGGAGCCATCATGCTTTTTGTTTGCTAGAAATCATTAGGTTTGCTGGGGTGGATTCAGCCTTGTTTGTGTTTGCTTAGAACCTCCCTTCCTTTTAGGATTTTTCTTTTTCTTTTTATTTTGTTTTTTCTAGTGTATGCCCGAGGTCATTAGAGAACGGGCTTGGAAAAGAAACACTCTAGGTCGTTTGATTAGTAACAAACCTAGTAGTTCTTCTTGTGAAGGCGGGGAGCTCGAAGACTCTTCTTTTGAGAGCCCCGTTTTTGGAGACTTCAGTTTTGAGAATCTGTCTCTTCGTGAGGAAAGTACCCATAGTACTTCAACTGTGCCAGCGATGGCTACTTTAAAAGATTACATGTTCCCAACTAGGACCAACCGAGCTTCGTGCATTAAATTGCCAGCCAATACGGCTAACTTCGAGATAAAAGCTAGTATTCTTCAGATGATCCCTATTTTCTTAGGAAAAGATGATGAGAACCCTTATTTTCATATTAGGGACTTTGAGGAAATTTATGGACAATTAGAATAAAAGACCTCCATCGATGAAGTCTTGAAACTTAAGATGTTTCCCTTTTCCTTGAGAGATAAATCCAAGACTGGTCGAACAACCTACCATCCGAATCCATTGAAACATGGCAGAAATGATTGCAGCTTTCTAAATGAAATTCTACCCTAAGCATAAAACTGCAAATTGTTAGGCAGAAAATTAGTGCTAGTATGCAACAAGAGGGAGAGTCTCTTTACAGGTTTTTAGAGAGATTCAATGATCTCCTATCCCAGTGTCCTCACCATGAATTTGATAAGATGAAACTTGTGGAGATTATTTATAATGGTTTAGACTATTCGACTAAATCCATGGTCGAGTCTATGTGTCCGGTGAATTCACAAATAAAATGTTGATGATGCTTTTACCTTCTTAGGAACTATCGCAAAAATCCCAACAAAGTGGGAGCCTTGTGTTGAACCCCTAAAAGACTCTTGGTCAATAGAAGTGGCACCAATATGGTAGATACAGTTTCGAGTCGATGCTAAGTTTGTCGCTTTGTCTAGAAGGTTAGAAGCTTTGGAAATGGGTCAGTCTAAAAATAGGTCCCTTGTTGAACCTAATAGAGCCTCTCAAGTCTCTAGTTGTGGAATAGAGCCCGATAACTCATTTTGGGAAGGTCATGTTAGTGAAGAACAAGCCCATGTTGTCTATAACAACGCTAGGTTTGAGAACCGTCGAAGTTTGACCCCTACTCGAGACCTACAACCCCGGTTGGAGAAACCATCCTAATTTTTCTTGGTCTAAGGGCTTAATCAAGGACAGTCTAGTAATTCTCAGCCTCCCCCAGGTTTTGGTTATACTTAACCCTTCGTGTCAAACCCAGTTTGTAACACTTCGAGAAAAAGATCTCTACCTTAGAAGAATCTCTTACTATGTTAGTAAAGAACCATGATATGTTATCAGCCAACCACCTTAGCTTTCAACAAGAAACCAGGCAGAACCATAAGGATAATTCCAGACTCTTGCTAAATTAGAACTTCAAGTCGGCCAAATAGCTAAGTATTTAAGTGAGAGAGAGGAAGGTAAGTTTCCTAGTCAATCTCAACCCAATCCTAGGGGGTCCATCAAATATCTTTAGTTGGCGAGGAATCATCAAACCATGTGAACTCGATAAAAACCCTTAGGAGCGGTAAAACGGTAGACAATAAGGTAGCCATGCCTAGTGGACATACTGTAGTTCCACCTTCTACAGAGGAACCCGTAGCCGAGAAACCGAAACGATCCCTAAGGAGTCCCAAAAATTCCCGATAGGACTACCTTTGTGCCTAGAGCCCCATTTCCGCAGCTTGTTATCCCCAACAAAGAAGGAGTCGACATTCAACGAGATAATGGAAACATTTAAACAGTGAACATCAATATTCCGTTATTAGAAGCAATTAGGCAGATGCCTCGCTTATGCCAAGTTCCTTAAAGATCTTTGTACATGAAAGCGTAAGCTTAATGTCCAAAAGAAAGCCTTTTTAGCTAGTCAAGTAAGTTCCATTCTTCTGAACCAAACACCCCCTAAGTATAAGGAACCTGGATGCGCCACCATATCTTGTGCGATTGGTAATCACATGGTCGATAAAGCTTTACTTGACTTAGGAGCTAGTGTTAACTTACTCCCGTATCATGTATACACCCAGCTAGGTCTTGGTAAGTTGAAACCGACTAAAATGACACTACAATTAGCTGATAGGTCTGTAAAAGTCCCTCGTGGTGTCATAGAGGATGTTCTGATTGAGGTTGATAAGTTTATCTATCCAGTGGATTTCGTTGTGCTAGACACCCAACCTGTTCAGGACCCAAATGCTCAAATCCCAGTGATTCTAGGTCGCCCATTTTTAGCCACAACTAACGCTGTCATCAACTGTAGGACTGGGCTTATGAACATATCCTTTGGTAATATGACCACCGAACTAAATGTCTTTAATGTTACTAGACAACCTTCTGAGAATGATGATTTAGAAGAAGTGAATATGATTAACACTTTATTTCAGGATTTAGTTCAGGATAATTGGCATGACATTTTACTGGGAGATTCTTTAGATGAATTTGAGAAAACCATTCTCTTAGACCAGATATGTGATCAATCTTTAGAAGAATCCCTTGAGTATTTTAAAGACTCTACGGACCTTAATTCTGCAATAGTGTTAGGTCTTTCTGAGAATAATGATGACCCTAAGTTTGGGGGTAGAGAACTCGAAGAATCTCTTGAGTATTTTAAGGACTCTGAAGATCCATAAATTCAAGCAATAGTTAGAGGTTTGTCTGTGAGTAGTGAAAACCCTAAGTTTGGGGGTAGTGATAGTTCTTGTGATTGTCAAATATCCCTAATTAGAGTCCCTAACTTGGGACTCGAGCCATGTGCGTCTGAGATTTTACTCGAGTCTATTCAGACTCCGCAACCCGATCCTCCTGATACTGTCCAGGAGGTAACCCAGGTATTAGAGACCCGTTTTTCGGATGAATCTATTTATCAAGATACACATATGAAGCTCAATTATGCTACTCAGATGAACCTAGTTGTCTTGACAGAAACCTTAGACGAGGATGTGCTCCTTCTATTCATTTATCTGAACCAGTGTAGTTGTCTCGATATTGGTGTTAGCTCTATTTGGTCTTATGGACCCACAACTATTTCGGCTATTGGTGTATGACTTTGGAAGGTGAAGATCCTTTTTGAGGTATTTGATGTCCTGGGCGAAGACTTTAAACTTAGCACTCCTTGGGAGGTATCCCTTGCTCATGCAACACGGTAATATTTTTCCTCATTTCCTTCTAGTGGTAACGGTTTCTCCTTGTTCATGTTTTTAATTTCATCTTTAGAACATTGAAAACAATGTTAGATTTAAGTTTGGGGGTATGGGAGAAACTTTTTAGTTGCAATAAACTCCAGAGCCTAGAAATTTATGTTTATTAAGGTCGGCACTAACCAATTTAAGTGGATGGAAACATCTTGGTTGTAGGAGTTGAGGAACCAATCTGATTAGATGGAAACATCTAAAGAGTCTATTCATAAAATCACAGAGCTCAGGTGTTAGAAATAACATGATAGTTTCACCATATCTCGTCGAGTCCTTTTCACTTCTGTTTTTATTTTATTTTGTTTTTAAACTATGTTTCTCTAAGTGATTAGGTGGGGCCCATGAATCAAGTTGTTACCAATGCTAGAGTGAAATAGAGTGATTGAGATACCACCAAAAAAAAAAAAATTGAGACCAGACCATCAGACCAACCGGAATAAATTCAATAAAGTCGACCACTGGTACCCTTGTATATGCCAGTAGTGTTGACCTAGAGTTAGGATTATTGACCACTGGTTCCCTTGTATATGCCAGTGTGTTGATACTAGTCAGACTAGTATCTCAGTCCATTAGGATAGGTTCATTTTGGCTGAGGCCTTGAGTACGTATATGGGAAACACCATTCACTTAGTAAACATCGAAACCATCTATGTTTTTCTCTATATCCATCTTCTTGATCTATCCATGTGATTAGTTTTGACTCCGGTATTGATGTCCATAGTGCGACTATCTCGAGTAGAGCTATGTGACTTATATATGAATTTTAGTATGCTTGAGTGCAAACTCGTGTACAACAATTGGAATTTCGCATCGTGGTACTTCCTCCCCGTAGTCAATAAGTATGCCAACCAAGGAGATTCTTTAGTGCCTTCCAAGGTTCTCGCGTAGATAGCTAGGGTCCTGGAGTAAAGGTTTTGTGGGTACACTGGTAAACCCTCCGGAGACAACACTCCGCCACTAGGGCCACCTAGGGGTTCAAATGATTTTTATTTTCTAGAATAAATTTGCTCGAGGACTAGCAAATAATAAGTTTGGGGGTATTTGATAGACACATTTTTTACAAGCAAAGTTGAAGACGTTCAAGGTTTACAAGCAACAATACAGAAATGAGCAGATTTCAGATTCAAGTAAAGCAACATGACAATGAGCAGAATTTTTACAAGTTGAAGACTATTGTACAAGAGCGAAGATTATCAAGATGAGAGTTCGAGAAGTTTATGATATCAAAACATACAAGTTGTGAAGAATCAAGCGGTAAAGTAGTTGCACCATGGCCTTTGTACTTACATTTTTATTTTATTTTATCTTATTTGTATTTTATTTTCTCTTGTCTACAAAAAAAAAAATTGAAGAAAAAAAAAGAGACAAGAGAAAATTTCTTTAGGTTCATTACTAGTTTTATTGTTTTGTTTCGTTTTGTTTTCATTTTGTATTTGTTTTATTTTTCTTGTCTCATAAAAAAAATCAAAAAATCAAAATAAAAATAAAAATAAAATATAAATATAAATAGAAAAAAAAACGAAAAAGGGAAAAAAAAAAGAAAAAAAGAGAAGAAAAGAGACAAGAAAAATTCATTGTATCATATTTTGGGTTTGTATAGTTCGTTTTTAGTGTTGTTCATTCAATAAAGCCAATGAAAGAAGAAATATCCATAATGAAGTTTCAAACAACTAGGATTTTAAAGAAAAAGAGTTACATTGTCAAGATTCTACGAAGTTCAAGAGTTGAAGACCGAAGACGAAGATGAAGACACCGATTGAAGACCTAAGAAGTTTCTATGGATGCTGTGAGAGTGGTGCTAGCTGCACGCCGAACGAATAACGAGGTAAGTAAGCATATTCCCACCTTCGTTAAGTGGTTGATTTCCTTTCTTAGAGATGGTCAGAAAAAGGGATTTCAAAACAATAAAAGATGTAGGTTTTTAAAATACTTCGGAGGGTTTTTACCTTCCTACTATTGAACGTGTCATAGGATTCTCTCTTCATTCCTACCTGGACACATGTGTGACCCATAAAAAGATATTTATTATTGAGAGAAACTTCATAAAACCCTCCCTTTCTAGTGAGGCAGAGTCGAGACTTTCGATCACTCCGAACTCGAATTTCTTTCGATAAGGGATGGTTATTTCTCTCTCAACTTTTAAGGATGAGATTGTGTTCATTTATGTGTTTAACTTCTTATGACTAGTGTGCAGAATCTCTATGTCTTCGAGTGCGTTGGATGCTATCATTTCGGAGAACTAGTAAGTTGGAAAAGTAGGTTTTGTGGGTATATCTCTAGTAAACCCTCACGAGACTATAACTCGTCCATTAGGGACACCTAGGGGTTTAAAGGCTTGTTATATGATAGACACATTTTTTGTGTCTGAATTGTCCTCAGTGTTGGTATTGTTGGAACTCGATTTTTGTACTAATATTGTGTTTTTATGTATTTTTAAGTATTTTTGGAAAAATCGGCTCGAAAAGTTGCGCGGAACACCCCCCGGAGGATATTTGTTATTCGGACTCCCACTTTGGATAAGGGGTAACCCAATTACTAAGGGGCACCTCAGTTGGGCACCTGCTATTCGCACTCCTGGTTTGGTTAGGGGGACACCATCTTCAACATTTCAAATTCAGTTTTGGCGGGAAAGCTTTGCAGTAATCGGCAAAATTAGGGATCATCTTTTGGATGTGATTTCATGAGACTCAATGGCTGATTTTTGTTGGATGGGTTTAATTCAGCTAAACAGGGCTGGTATAGACTCTTGTCTCGACTAACTTTGGCTAGATTCTCGCATGGAAGAAAACAGGGAGTACATGTAAAAAGTGAGACAATCACGGGATTCTATGAGCTGTAGAGAGTTTTAAACATGTACGGCAGAGTTAAGCAACCATTTCGAGCGTGTACAAGATAAATATGGAGATTTTATAGCTGCAGAGCGTGTGAAAATCAAAATCAGGGAAGAAAATATTCCCAAAAATATTTTCTTTAAACCCGAGTAATGGAGGATTATTGTGTGTTAATGAGCGAGATTTCTTGGTGCTGATCGGTATAAATAGGTTCCTTGGGTCTCATTGAGGGGGAGGGAGAGCTTGGGGAGAGTTTAGAGCGTCAATAAGGTGAGAAATCAAAGTTGCAGAGCTTGTCTCTGCTGCTGCCATTGAAGATGAAGAACACGAAGAACAGACTGCCGAAGACCGTCGTTCTTCAACAGTGTTTACGACTCGCAGTTGTGGGTCATAGTTTGGAGACAGACTTAAAAGAAACAACGGCAGTTTATCTTTATTGCTCACTGTAACAGTGTTTGCAACAGTTATAAACATTGCAAACACCCGATTTTCATCATTTTCTCCTTTTCATCATTTGTAAACACCTTCTTGAGCAATGAAATCAACTTTTGAGCGCGTTTCCAACATGATGAGCTAAACCTAATCCTTGGGGCGATGGAGGAAGCTATCTTTCCAATGAAAAAGTGGTAATTCTTAATTATTTAATTTGTGCAATTTTAATTATGATTATTTGCCTAGATTAAAAATAGATTTTATGATTTTTGTTAAACAATTGTATTTTCTATTGATGGAATATGCTTAGCCTAAGGTTTTGATATCCCATGCTTTGGATTAACATTTGTTGTTTCTAAAAAATCTACTTTTGCAATAGTTGAGAATCAAATTGAACGTGTGAAATTGCATGATTGTAATTAGTATCACTTTGGAATTGGTAAATAGCGGAATCCTAGCCCCAACCTCTCCATAATTTCCAAACAACTTTTTAATTGAGCTTGTTATTTTTATTTACAAAAATTAAGTCTAAAAAATCTGCTTTCACAAGTCTTGAACGAACCTATTACTACAACATCATTGAAAATAACCATCATTATAAGTGCTAAGTGTAACCGTAGCCTCGACGACACGGAGTTGTATGCATGTTTTAGAATTGTTTTATTTGATTTGCTCGAGGACTAGCAAAGTCTAAGTGTGGGGGAATTTTATAGGTGTCTAAAACACCTAATTTTATATCTAGTATTTACGCTTTCTTTGATATTATTCTTGTGAATTGCATCTCTTATGTTTAGTTTTGAGTTTTAGGTGTTTTAGAGTTATTTGGGGGCAAAAAAAGGAGAAATCGTCTATTTGGAGCGTAAAAGGCAAAAATATCAATTAACAGGAAAATTATATTTGGAACTCGGCTAAGGTTGCAAGAAGGAGGTGAAGAATGGGCTGTTAGTTATCTGGAAGTGACATGCCAAGTTATTTGAGTTGGCCCTTATCTAAGGTGGTGAGGTGTGTCTATATCCACCCCCATTCCTACAATATACCTAAAATTCAGTCCTCATTAGTCGTTATCTTTGCTTCACTTTCTCCACCTGAAACCAAGAAATGGACGCACATAGAGAGTTTACAAATCCAGTGAAGAATCGAAGAACCCGAGAAGGTTTCTGTTCAAATCCGAAGGGTTAGTGCTGAAATTGAAAATGAAGTAGAAGTTAGGTTTTTATGGAGTTGAGATCGATTAGAGTCTGAACATGAAGAATTAAGACAAGTGAGAAATCGACAGAAGAATTAGGGGTTGAGATGTTCGAATTTGTGAAATATGAAAGACTCATGTTGTTTCTGGTCAAATTGGAGACATAGAACGATGAGTTAAACTCGATTTGAGTTAGTATGATTTGAAGAGAGGATTTGCTGGTCCTGGTAGTGGGTTTTGAGTTAAATCTGCGTTTGTGTTCTGTTGAGATGGGAATTGAGGTGAAATTGAAATTGAGAAGGAAATTACAAGATGGGTTTGGTTCCAATTGGTAATTGGTAGCATAACGAGGTGATAGATGGTTCTGGTGGCTTAACTTGAGAAGAATGGGATCATATTTAGGTTTGTATGATGTGTTGATGGCAATGCAGTTGTGGAAAAGATGGTGATGAAGCAAAAGATAGGGTTGAGTTGGTGTTTGAACTGGTGGGTCTTTGAGAAATTGCAGACAAGGATTCAGGTACAAACTTCAAGTGACGGTGAACTTTATATTAAGAGAACAGGAAAGAGCTGGAACTGTTGGTGTTCCTGGTGGTGTTAACTGCCACCAGTTAAGGAGATTGAAGCTGAGAAGAAACTGGTGGTGCTATTGCTTTGAACCTGATGGTGTTTGAGTTCTTGAGGATGTTGCTTTTGTGGGTTTAAGGAAGTGGATTTGGTGTTATGTATGTGAAGTTACAGGGACTGGCAAGGATTGCAGAGTATGGCTTTGAGCAGGTGGTTTTGGTGATTGTCATGGAATGGCCTTGTAACTGAATCGAGCTTTTAAGGGTCAACTGGGCTTGAAGATCTACAAGAGAGAGTTAAAGTTGGTGATATTACTGTGGTTGGAGGCTTGCAGCACAGGTGATAGAGGAAAGGCTGGGGCAGTATTGCAATTGAGATGAAGGTTGCTGCCATGGAATTGATGGGTCTGTTCGAGTTCAAGACAAGGAAGAACAAATCTTGCCACCGTATAATGAATGTTTATTGTTGCAGTTGTAAGTTGGTTGTGTCAGTAGTGCAGTGATTGTGTTGAGCATTAGTATGTACGAAAGGAGTTGTGCTACTGCCAAGGAAGAAGTGGGTCTGGAATGCAAGTAACTGAATGATGCAGGCCTTGTGAGGTGCTGAATAGATGAATGTTAGGAATTGATCTACCATTGAATTGTATTATAGAATGGGCATGATTATGAATGAAAGAGAGTGCTAGTGAAGTATGTCATGAGGTGGTTTGAGATAAATACATGAGAATTCCAAAGCTGCAAAAATTATGGGAAAACACAACGAGTATGGTGAGCCAGTTGTACTAGTTCCGGTTACTGGATTTCGGAACTTAAAGCGTGAATTGTAAAGTTTAAATGGATCATAAAGGTGGAATAAGTCAGTTGTGGAAGTTGGCCACGCGACATATGAGCTACGAGTTGCGTTTTTGGGCACGTTTTCGCAAGAATTAGTTTAGATGGTTATTTGTGATGTATGGCTCTGAATTGTGAATGTATGAACTGCAGAGAAGGTAGTGAGTTGCTGGGACTTATGGTAGTCGGATACAAGTTCAGTTAGCCAGAGACAGTTTCACGGTGACCGGATTCTGGTAACGGCAACCGGATTCCAGTAATGATGTCAGCAGTTCAGCGACCCAGTTTTGGACCCAGAATTTCCAGAAGAGATGTTTTAACACATGGGCTTGGAGGACTAATTGGAGACGGGTTTTGAGAAGACTTGACCTACTTTTGGAAAGAGTATCCTTTTGGAATTGGAGAAGCACATAAATAGAAAAGTTTTTCTCTAAACCTAGATAGCTCCATTAGGGAGAATTATCTTTTGCCTCTACTTTTTTTCTAGGGTTTAGAAAGATGAAAGCTTTTCTTTTTCTTCTTGTTATGAACTCCATGAACATGAGCTAGAGTTTTATTATTGGTTAATGATTAAGTTTGATTTCACATGACATGGTTTTTTGATTCAATATATTAGTTTTGTCTCATATTTATCGTTCATGATTCTCTGAAAACATAGTTGTATGATTGACGTATTACAACATGATTGATTGTTTGTTTTGTCAAGTTGAAAATTGGTAGAACTTGTAATCACATCTATTGCTAGTTTAGGGTTAATCATCGAGCGATAATCCTTGAACACAAGTAGCATAAATATGGTTATAGCTTGTAGTGATACATCCTTGTAATCATATGTGAACCATGACCTTTGTTCGAATTGCAATGTATTTCAATTGCATTGATTAGCCTAATTTTATGAATCTTAATGCTCCATGGGAATTGAACTTGATTAGCGTAAGGCGTTAGGTTATTCTTTTGGTAGAATTCATACTTGCATCGTTTTACATGTATGTGTGATGAAATCAGGAAATTGCGGGATATTGTTTTCGACTAGATATCTTAGGGCTTTTGATAATGAGAGATTAAATATCAATTCTAATTATTAAGACAAGAACATGTTTGTGATTGAAAACGAAATTCTTAACAAATATCTTTCCTTGCTTGATTTGTTTTATGTATTTGTTTGCTTTTATTTCACTTTTAGTTTATAAAAATCAGAAAATTCTCCTTGTTACCTTTAGGAAACTAAAACATATTGACAACCTAAGACCTCTCTGTGGGAACGATCCTTTCTTGCCCTTGCTATATTATATATTTTGAGTAGTGAGAAAGTAATTTAATTTTGACGCATACGACAACGATCAATAAGAGAGATAAACAATATAATTATCCTATTATAGCTCCCCTCATCACCTCATTTTTTCTCATTTCCTATTGGAAAAAGAAAGATAATTATCCTTTTAAATCTGTTTTAAACAATCGTTTTTATCTTTCTTTCTTATTTCTGTTTTAAACAATCGTTTTATCTTTCTTTCATTGGAATAATTTTCTTTCTTTAAGTATTTGATCTTGTTTTCTGAATATAATAAATAAAAAGATAGTCATTTATTTTAAAAAGTAAATATTTGAATTGGTTATTAACTTTTTTTTTTCTTTCAACTTATTATTAATAAGAAGAAAAAAAATGAAACATGATTTTTGATGATAATACATAATGTTATCCTAACAAATTTATTATGTGGACTAATAATAAATTAATTAATAAAATGTCTCCAATGTTTGGAAAATGATGTATGAATGAGAAATGATTGTGACATACTTTTTTCCCTAATTATAACATTGAAAACTAATGATGGCGTTAAAAAGCCGATGTGAAGAAATATTATCATGACCTTCAAACCTACAACTAAAGCAACTTACACCACATATATATTATATATATTTGTAGCACCTTTTTTTTTAATATTATGTAAACATCAAATATACATTAGAACTTATCTGCTTAGAATTTTATTACTTTTTCAATTGTTATCCCTCTTATGAAAAGTCATGTTACTGAAAAGCAACTCACTTACCAATATAAGCCATCAATTCTACAAATCAGTAGTTTCGGGCATGTTCTTCCATTGAATTCATGGTTATTAAAACATCTCAAATAAATAATCTTTTATTGAATTGCATGAACGGTTATCATTCAGAAGGTATTGCATATATACTATCAGAAGATTGAAGTAAAGGAAACATCAACAACAAAAATGAGAGCAAAAAAAGAAAAATTAAAGAGAAAGAACCCCCTACCTTGAGAGATAAACCTTTAGAAAAATATAGAGGGTGGATTGTGTTCCTTAAAACCAAAAATCACTTGTCTGCTCAAGATGGGTTTGTATAAAAATAGTGGAGACCGAAAGGGAAAAAAGAAAGAAAATTGGATTAGATCGATTAATAAGAACCGAGAATTCAGTATCATTTGAAGTATAATTCTCTGCTTTGCTGCCTTAAAACTTGATTGATAAATTTATAATGTGCTTCGTAGTTCTAGAATTATAATATTAGGTGAAAATTCCTCCGGACTTCGAGAAACTCGGAACATAACGAAATGTTGTTCATTAGTGTGATTTTACAGGCGATAAAGACTTTTTTATTTAAAATTCTATCCAATTTTACGGATAAGACGTTATTAATATCCCAAAACTAACCTTTCCACGACCCACAAGGTGACGACCACTTTGAATCCCCATTTTAAGGCCAATTCCTATGCACCATGTGGTCCATGTCAAAATATTCTCTTTGACATACCAGTTGGCATGTAAAATGAATTGTGTTGTTATGGTAAAAGAATTAAGCGATGAAATTCTTAGCGAACGATATTGTCAATAATGCCAGCGGTAAAGACTCCATCACTGAATATAATAATGATATCGCTCGATCTAATGACTAGCGCCAACAACTAGTTCTTTCTCGCATATTAATAGGTATTTTCAAACTAAATTTTTACACAATTTTTTTCCTATAAATTCTCGTTTTCTCAATATATTTTTTTTTCAAAATTTCTCAAATGTCCGAGTTTCAAAACCAACTTGATTCGTCAACACAACTTGACTTCTCTTGGAGTAGTACTTGAAGGTGCTGTTGAGAAGATATGTGATAGTTAAAAAAAAAAAACTAAAAAGCAACGAAGTTTTTCAGGTTTTGGATATTAACCAACTTAAACCTGCAGCTAAGGAAAGGCAAAGAAGAATTCAAGACATGGAAAATCAAGTCAAAACAAATTTGAAGGCAAAGAAGAAGATAAACAAAGGAAACTCAGTTCATGAGCACATTGATTAGAAGTTATGTGAAATGAAGAAGATAAACAAGATGAAGAACATTGTCCCAGATTTTTATTTTAAAGTCCATATTTTAAATTATTATTGTGAAGTTTTATGTCTTGTAAAACTAATAAAAAAACGACTATTTTAATGATTAATTCGAAATCTATATAAAAAAGCGCACTTGTTTTATGAATTTGACTCGTATTGTTGAAAATTAAGCTTATATTATATTCTTAATTCAATCTTACATTTTAATTTTAACTAATAAAGTAAGAGAAATATTAAAACCTCTAATCAAGTAGACGACTTAAAAATTAAACTTCTAATGAAGTTGACAATTAAGGAATTAATACATGAACATTGGATTGTATTTGGGCAACACTCTTAAAAATATCAAAACATAAGCAGGGAGAACTACCATGGTGAAATAAGTTCTCAATTCTATACCCATGTATCAAATGAGTACATTCAAAATCCCAAAAAAAACTCATCAAAAAGTTGGATTCTCTACAAAGACAACATTGGTGGGATCATAAATCTACTAAATAAGCTAATTTGATAGCATGACAGAATCTTTGTTCATCTAAAGATCTTGGTGGTCCCGCTTTTAGAGATCTTGAGATGCCGAATCATGCATATTGGTCACTAAACTAATTTGGAGAATATGCTTTCAATTTGATCAACTATGGACACATGTTTTGAAATATACTTCAAAAATGAGGAATTCATTCATATAACAAAAGAAAGTGTAATAGTTCATGGTCCAAAGAGGTATTGAAAGGGTTTGTTTATACTTCAACAACATTATTACATGGAAGTTAACAATGAAAAACCTACTAGAATTTGGTTATACTTATGGAGAATTAGTATGAGTGCTAAAGTTAAACCACTAAGGCCTGAACATCCTCAATATCTTATTGTTAGTGAATTACTGATTCTCATTTTAGTCTCTTGAAATGTTGTTTTTATAATGGTTTTGTTATCTTGTGCACAAGATAAGAGCCAATCATTGGCATGGGAAATCGAAAAACAAATAAAATATAAGAGAGATAGTGTTTCTTTGCATTGGAGAATGCAAATATTTATGGATTTTTAAACTTCTCTTTCTACAAATACATTCTCTAATGCAAAGAAGCACTATCTCTCTTATATTTTATCCCTTTTTCTAATTACTCTATTCAACCTTGAAGTAGTGTAGAAAAATCAGAATAATGCAAATCTCTCAGCATGAAGAGGAAATCATCAGATAGAGACCTACTAAAGATGAGATTTTTACAGTCAAGAGTGCTTATAACAAATTGGTAGAAAGGAGAGTTCAAAATTAGGTAAGTATTAGTTTCATTCTAAAAGCAGTACAGAAAGTACTATGTAAATGGAACTTCTACATAGAGTGAAACTTTTCACTGGAAATGCCTTAAAAGGCATTATCCATATCAGGCAAAGGTTATCTCAGTTAAACTAAGCAATTGAAACTCATTGCAGCATTTGCAATCATGAAGAAGAATCACTATATTAAAATCAACATTGATCATATAATAAATTATTTAGAGACTTTTAGGGATTGGATACTATCTTGGTTTGTGGATATTCAAAATGTAGGAGTGCTTGAGCTAAATAATTATAGATCCACCCTAATGGTGAGATGTTGGATAATATGGAAAGGAAGATGCATTCACATCTTTTAGGATAAATCTCTTAAACTTTATAGCATTGTATCCAATAATTTATTTTCACATGTTAAACTTTGGTCAAACTGAGCATACTAGTTCTGATCTATCCATATATATACTTCACAAAAATAGTATGTTGATTGACTCTAGTCTGCAGGATGATAGTGATGCATTTAAAGTTTATGTGGATGTCTCAGTTGATCACCTAATGATAGGCATATTTTTGTGTCTGATTTGTCTCAATTCTATATATTGTTAGTGCTCCATTTTGTACTTATTATGATATTTTATGTGTTTGTAGATGTTTTTGGCAAATAATTTTTTTTTGAAAAATTGGCAGAAAAAGTGATAAAGGCACCCCAAATTTGGAAGGCATCCTCCCCCATCCCGGATAAGGGAACACCATCGTTATCTACAAAATTTTGGCGGGATTTTTCAGGAGAAAATTGGTTGGGATTTAGTCGGAGTTTCAGTTTGAATTAGATTGGGAATGACCTGTCACGACTTAACAAGGATGTTTAATCTTCCACATTCGAAAAAATCGGGAGATTTATGTTATTGGAAGAAGAAGTTCTCGGATTTTTTGAGTTTGTTATTGGAAGATAGTAAGGGGATTGGAGGAGATATACTCTCCAATAATTTGACTCGATCATAAATGGTTTGGAACAATAAAGACGCGTAAACAATATTCAGAAGATAAAAACCTGTAGTTTGGCAAGGAAGAAAATAAATAGATAAACCAAAGATTTTTTGCGAGAGATGTCACATGTGGTGTATATAAAGGTTGGGGAGAATTGTAAAAGATTTTATGGAGAGTTTGGGGTAGAGCAAAGCATTAAAATCGAGTTGCATGGGAGATTTCTGAAGAAAAAGAGGAAGAAGAAGATCAACATACAATAAGAACCGTCGTTTAAAAACCGGCACCTTTTTATTCAAAAAACGAATGTCTTTCCTGTGACAGTTTTCTTTAAATCTTACTCTATAACAGTAACTTTGCAACATTTATATCCGTTTCAAATTCTCCATGTTATTCTTATATTTCCTTCTTGTAACGCTTTTGAGCCATGAACTATTATTTTGAGGAGTGATTACTATGGGGAGATAAACCATATTGCTGAGGCGACAGGGGAAGCCATGCTTACAATAATAAACTGGTATATTTTTATGTAACTAATTTTGCAATTCTTTTATGATTATTTGCTTTGAATTAAAATTAGTAGTTGTGATTTGTTTTGATGGTACATGCTTAGTCTAGAGCTCTTGATGTTCCATGCTTTTCATTTACAACTATTGTTTAAAAAATCTACTTATTGGCAATATTTTATTCTTAGTATTCTTTATAAATTTGAGATGATCTTTGTTTGAGTTTTTTATTTTTAGTATTAGAGTCTATAATCAATTTTCGCAAGTCCGAGTGAACGTACTTAATTTTTAATATTAGTATTAGAATTTGAGTTTTTTATTTATGCATTCACCTAACTGCGACACTGATATTGTGCACTGTGAAAATAGGGGTGATTGTAGAAGGATCAAAGGAACCTATACAAATGGATTAATCCAAAAGATCCAGAAGTACGGGAATGCATGGTTATACTGGAAACATTCAGTTGGCTTAAAACCCTAAAAGTCAAGACAATGCAGTTGTAGTGAAATCTATCACTATAAATTTGGGAGGATATGAATTTTACACAAGAAATAAAACTTCACTTATCACCCTTAACTCTACAATTTAGCGTAAATTTGAACTGGTGTGGTGGCTATGAATACTGATGGATCCTTAAAATCTAATGATGTTGGGTTTGCGAAAATTATTAGAGATTAAAATGGTACACTTCTTGGTGTTGTCACTGGCAGTTCATCCCCCTCGTCGACCACTAAACATTTACTTCAAGGCATTGATGTTGGTCTTAAGTTAGCGAAAGACAATGGTATAACTATACTATCCGTATTGATTATGTGACAGCCATAAATTATCTTAAAGACGCAGGTTGAAAACCACCTTGGATATGTTATCATATGTGGGAACCGATCAAGAGACTACGAGCTCAGTTACTGCTCATCACACCTATAGAGAAGTGAATCGTGCTACGAATTTTATGGCTAGCAACATGCCCGTAGGAGAGTATGTTGAGATTATTCCGACTCTGTTCGCTGAAGGTATGAAGAAGATATTCATGGATGATAGTATGGCCAACGTGTATTATCGCTAGCATGGATTTGATGGGTCTATAACCATTGTTTTTTTGTGTGGGATAATTGGAGTTTGGTACTCAGGTTTAGACCAACACTAGGCTTTGGTCTAACATTTGTCCAACGTTAGGGCTTGGTACCTGAACTAGACGTTGACCTGAGTTGACTGTCTATGACCTAACTTTAAATAATTTTGTAAATTAAAAATTTGTAAAATATTGAAATTACAAGTCTAACCCTGAGGTGGGTCTAACATCCAACGATTACAAAGAAAATCATATAGCCTACGGATGGGATGCAAAATCTAATTACCATATACATACTTGGATATTTTTCCTCCGACTTCATGCTCATCTCAATCTTCATCTTCTTCCTCTGCATCAATTCCGAATCTCTCACTCATTTCATCAAAAAAAAAAAAAAAAAATCTCACTCACACGTCAATTAGAGGTTAGAATCACATCCAGGGTTCGTGTACTAGGTATTGCTTTCTATTCTTCTTCTTTCTACTCTGATTTGGTTTTGTTAAGTTGATAAATCAAGTTTCCCTGATTTCTATCAAGAACACAGCAACCACAAACTCCATTAACTTCTTCCCTGATTTCTTCAGTTACAAAGCCATGGAATCAATTACTCTCCAAAATCAAAACTTCAATTTCAATAAATCGAAACCCCAACTTCTAAATCAAACAAAATCAAACAAAACCCTAATTTAGTGATTCCAATTTCATTAAACTGTAACCTAATTTCTGAATCAAAACAAAACCATTATTTACCGTATCGAAGAAAACCCTTGTTTACTGATTCAATCATAATCTCAATTTCATTGAATCAAAATCAAAATACCAATTTCTACCCCTATTTTGCTAAATCAAAACCCTAACTTCTGTAAATAGAAACCCAAATGAGAGTAGTTGTAACCGAAGCTTTAGGTCGATGGGGTTTATGGAAGTACTCTTGCAGGCAGGGAAATGGAGATCGAGCAGGATAAATTGCAGATGGGTTTTGATTGCAGCTGATGATTGAAGCATCGATGAAGAAGACATGGTTTTATACTTGAATTTAAGCTTCTTTGAGAACTGGGAAGAATACAGATGGGGTTAGATTTGAATTCAAATGAGTTAGAGTTGAAACTGTGATGTTCTAGGTGTACAGGTTAGGGTCTGATTGAGATGGAGATGGTGGTTCGATGGAGTTACAGCTGTGAGAATCAGAAGAAAGCGATCTCATGTCTGAATTAATGGGTTTGAATTGAGTTTAAACCAAAATTTGAAGAACTAATGTTCATTGCCTTGTCCTTGTATGGTTATGATGTAAATTTTGATAAAATTAAGGGCATCACTGTAAACTGGTCTGGTAATTTAATTTTATTTATTTATTTGGAAATTTATTAATGATATCTTAAACAGAAGTTAAGAATCAAGACAGTTAACTTGGGTCAACGTGTGGTCCAGGTACCAAGCCCTAACGTTGGACAAATGTTAGACCAAAGGCTAGTGTTGGTCTAAACCTGAGTACCAAACTCCAATTATCCCTTTTTTGTTGCTTGCAATTTTTTTTTTTTGTTTTTTTTGTTTTTTTGTTTTTTTGTTGCTTGCAATTTTTTTTTCCTTTTTTTTTTTGTTTTTTTTGTTGCTTGCATTTTTTTTCCTTTTTTTTGTTTTAATATCGGTGGTTGGGCATTAATCCCCACTTCTTTCAATAAATAAATAAATAAATAAAACAATCACTTATCCTTGTTAATTCTAGAAGAGTATCTCATGTAAAAAGAGATAGCAATGATATGACTGATAGGGGTGAGCATTTGGCTCGTAATCCACGGGTTTAGTTGGAACCATTAGTATTTCTGTGGATGGGGTATCCAGACCGTTCGCTAATATAGATTTTTGAAATCCAACAGATTACGGATTGGGCCCGGATGCAATATTAAAAATCCGATATTTTCAATTGTTTTTTTTTATCGATTGTTTTTAAACATCATTGTTTTTTTCGCTCCAATCTCTGTTGTTCTGCAAACCTATGAGCCCTAGTTTTTTAGACCTTTAATTCTTTTTCTCTTTCTCTGTTTTCGCTGTTATTCTATGATTAATTCAGTTTAATTTATTAACCAAATTATTATTTATTCTCTTGCAGATTTCATCCCTTCACTCCAACCCAAACCTGATTGGGAGGACTAGGGTTTTTGCGGAAGTAGTTGAGACATTTGCGGCGGGTTTTCCTTGTGATTTGGTTCTCATAAAGATTATTTTCAGCCTAAGAAGATTTGGGTTATAAGATTAAACATTGTTTATAGAGCTCCTCAACTTTATTCAAATCTCTTCGATTCCACCACCTAGTCGTGCAAGTAAACCCATCTTTACATTCTTTTAGCAATCATTACTAGCTTTGCTTCTCTAATTGTGCAGTCAGTAATCACTAGCAGCTTTTCCTCCAAGTCATTTGACTGGTGTTTTCTTTAGTCTCAAGATTGTAGCATGATGAACTTGGCGTTCAGCAAAATTCCTATCTTTTGAGTTGATCATATTTATACAATTTCAACATATTTTTTCCCCTTCACAAATTTTGCTCTCTTAGAAAACTTCACCCATACAGAAACATACCCTCATCTTCTCTTTCTCTGTAAAGATATAAACACCTTTTTTCAGTCAGATTGTGTTGTCTATTAGTTTTATTCCAATGGAGTCGTCTTTTTCAAATATTGAAAAGTTGTCCTCTAATCTCCAAAAGAATTATAATATTACTCATGTAGTTGCAGGAAATCCTACACTACACCCCTTACTAGAATTCACACAATTACTCCATTTGAATATGAATAATTATGAGTTTTATTGATTACTTTCTTGAAATGTTTACAAAGAAAGATAGAACAGAGCTAAAGAAATTACAATCACTCTAAATTTTCTCTCTCCTAATAACTTGCTTAACCATTCAAAAGAACCCCCCCCCACAACAGACTTACTCAACCCTTTATATAGGGTATTACATAATGGATAACAGCTAGGCTGTCCTTTATTTTCGGGAATGACTTCGCGAAGTCTCGCGAGTGTATAAGCGTTCGTCTTAGCGACACTCCTAAATATCGCCAAGTCTTCACACTTTTCTCATGTTCTGGCTGTCGTCATCTAATGCGTCATTTATTTTACTTCTCTGCGACGCCTTCGCAATACTGTCGTTTATTACTCTCGCGAAGTATTGATGTCGCGATATTCTGATCCTACATCTTGCCTCTTCTCATTTCTTCTCTGCGAAGAAGAGAATGTCATGAGAATTATCAGTTGAAGTATCGTAACCGTTTGTTTTCTATCCATTTTTTACCGACAGGATTCCGTGAATTCAAGAATGGCTGTTTACACGTATCTAAAATTTGATTTTTACCGGCACATTTAATGTTATCCGGTTACTCTTTTCCTGTCTATTTAAAGGGGAGTTCCCTTTGAAAACTCTTTTTTTCTTTTACTTCATCTTCTTTATTGTCTGCAACTTTTCTCTGCCGCTTTCCTTCACCGTCTTCTTCATCGTCTTCCTGCTGTAATTCTTCTGCTACTGTTTCTATGGCATCAAGGTCTGTTGATTTTACTAATTTTGATTATCTCATGATTGATCTCTCTTATTGTAATATTTTATTTGGATATTACTCTTCTTTTAATGTTTCTCGTTGCTATTTTTACTTCAGCAAGAACAAGTCCAGCACCAAATTCACCGTTACGAATCCTAACATTTCTTCGACTTCTTCGGGTTCGCAACCGAAATCCTTTGCTTCTAAAAGGCAGCATACGAGTAGCAAGGTATTAAGAAACATTTACTCTTTTAATAACAATATTGTTGCCTCTGTTTCTTATCTAACTTGTGATTCGCAGGATGACAAAAATGGTGGTAGATCTCCCAAGAGGTCTCGCCATTCTAAACCTGTTGCACCTCCTATTTCCTTTCCCGGGTTCAAGCTTACTACTTCTCCCATTGTACCTTCGCAAGACAATTTTCCCTCTCTCGCTACTGCTTCACAAAATAAACCAATTCCTTCTTCTCAGGAGAATCCGTCTCTTCCTGCGATATCCTCGCAAGACAAATCAATCCCTGAGTTTTCCGTCAATGAAATTCTTCAAAATGAACCTCTCTCCACTTTTACTCTTAATGCCTTTGTCTCGCCACCCCCTGTCGATCAGGTTTCTTCAACTGGCATTCCTACAACCAAGAATGATTCAACTTTTCCCTCCTCCTCCTCTGAGTCTATCCCTCTTACCAAAGAGAACTTAGAAGGGATAGATGTAGCTTTCAAAGCTTTATCAGACGTCATGAATGATGTCAAGAAAACCTCCACTGATCCTATCAGGTCTAGCGTTTTTGAATCCCTGAGTAAATATTTTGGTTCCGACACAATGTCGCGAACATCTCTGGAGCAAGAAATTAAGGCCTTGAAAAATAACCTTCTCAACATTTCACTGGATCGTGATAAGATTCGCAGGAATAATGAAGAATTAAAAGGTATGCTCTTGCCTCTGTTTTTTTTTTTTTTTTTTTTTTTTAAAAACTCAAACCCTTGTTCGCCCTTCAAGCTTCAAACCAGAAACGAAAAATGGAGATATATTAGTTGGAATCTACTGTTGAAGAAGTTCGAGTTGACAAAGATGCTTGGATGGAGCAATATAACCGATTAGATAATCTTCATACATATGTTGTTGATCAAATAGATAATCTTTCTAAAGAAAATGTTGATTTAACTCAGAAACACGACTCGTTAAATAATGACTTATCTCGCCTCTCGTACTCTTTGACTAAAGCTAATCTAGAGTTGGAAACTTTATCAAATGAGAATGAAATTCTTTCTCAAGAGAAACGTACTCTATTAAACAAGATGGCAGTTTACTCGCAGCAATATGATATTTGTCAAAAATTATGTAAAGAGCAAGAACAATCTCTTCGCTCGCTGAAGAGTCATCTTGAAGAAGTTACTGCCGATAAGGATAAACTCATTCAGGGTAGAATAACCTTAAGTGTGAAAGCAAACCAACTCAAAGATCAATGCTCCCAATTAGAAAAGTCCAATTCTTCCCTTGTAAAAGAAAATGCCATACTTGTTTCTAACGAAAAAAAATTGGCGAGCCTGTCCGAAAGGATTAGTTGGAGATAATTTTGACAACGCCATGGATCAACTGGAGAATAGTTGTTCGGCTTTAACCCAGCATCTTATCTCGCAAAAGGAAGGTAGTCATAAAAGTTGACTGCCTCATCTATTCTTCCTTTATCAGGATTTCATATTTTTTTTTTGTTATAATACTTTTTGTTTTTTGTTTCGCAGAGTCTGAGAAAAATCTTCACTCCTCCATTACTGCTTTGAAATCCAACCACTCAAAAATTCGCAAAGAGAATAAAATGCTTGTTACTTCCCTTATGCGCTCTCGCGACAGAGCAGAAAGAAGATTTGACTATATGTGTGATTTTAAAGATATAGAGAGTAAAAATCAGCAGAAAGCGCTCCTTCGTCAACTTCATCTTAAAGCTGAAGTTCTTGTGAACGATGTTCTACTATCTAAATCTCTTGATCCTGTATTTGTCGCGCCTCTGGAAGTAAGTGATGATGAAGTTCCCAATTCCCCTAATAGTGATTACGATTATGAAAGCTGCGAAGAAGTCGCTAATGATGAAATTTTCAATAAGGATCCAAATGAAGGAATTTCTGATGAAAATCGTCCAACTGGCGAAAAGGAGGCTGATAAAATTGTTGAAGAACTTGTAACATCTCCTATTATCGAGAGAAATGATGTGGAGAATTGAATTATTTCTGTAATTTTTCATTTTTAAACTTCTTTAACTGGATGACTTTTTGCATAGGATGCTTTTTAATTTCTGTTGAAGTATTCCTTTTGATTTGAAAGACAAAATCCCTTGATGATTAATTCCTATTACTTTCTCTTTCTATCTTATCTCGCAATTCGAATTTCGCAAGCATGTTCACTTACCTTTATTTATGTTGAAATGTATTATTGCGACAAGATCGCAGGATTTCTTCATAAATGAAGAAATCTATTGATCTTGCATTATCATTTCTTGTGTGGTGTTATTCTGCCTTCCTAATTAAATGTCTTATTTCGCCACCCCTCATTGCGACAAGATCGCAGGACATCTTTACATTTTCATGTAATGACCCATTGATCTTGTCTTAACATTTCTTAAGTATTTTAGCCTCTGCAGGATATCTTATTCGTGACAATATGACAGGCTTAAATATTCTTGAGAATTTAAAACCCCATGACATTGTCGTCTTTGCGACGTGATCGCAGGACGTCTTTACATTTTCATGTAAAAACCCATTTATCTCGCCTTATCTTTGCATTAGTATTATTGCCTCTTCAGGATCATCGCACAAATATGACAAGCCTAAATTTCCTCGCGAAAATAAAGCCTCATGACATTTGCGTCTTTTGACACATATCAGCTCCCTAATGGAGGGTGCCGCCCTTATCTTCTCCCTGGTTGCCCCTTCAAGGAGGCGTACATCGTCCATACAATACTAGCTCCTCCCATCCGGTCTTAACAACAACTGCTTGTTTTCGCAGCCTCTTATCCCTTATACCTATATGGTTTATGGTTACGAGACCGCACCCTAAGTGGAGTTTTCTTCGGGCCGAAAAGATATACCAAGACTTGCCAAGAATGGCCGAGACACTTTAAATGCCCCGTGCACTCTTGGCTCAACCGTTTACCTCGGCGCCTTGAGCATACATTGACTCCTTGGAAGAGACCCTCAAGGCCCAACCAGGGTATAACCTTATATATATAGTTGGAAATCCAAGGCATCTCTCTAGGATAGGCTTTCATGGGCCCCAAATCTCCATGACTCAAAGTTCCAGGAGCGGTGTAACCTTTCCCCGAGCCATGTCCAGAGATACCCCTTATATGATGTACTTTAGGTCTTACATTTGCCTCTTGCGAAATATCATTCGCGAACTAGGGTGTACGCCATAAAGGTTCGTCCCATTCACTCACTCTATCATTTTATCAATTCGTTCTATCATTCATTTTTGGCAATGTACTGTTTGCGAGATATTCGCGTAACCTTTCTCTATTTTATTCAACTTCGCAATCATTTTGTCGCAGAAACATTTCATCCAAACTCATTTCATTTCCTCCATCTTTATGGATAATACTTCTTGAGATATAACCTATTCCATGGTCTATCCAATCTTTGTCCTACATCTTTCCTTTCAGGATCCATTAATCTATATGCCCCTGTGCCAACTATTTCCTTAATGATATAAGGTCCATCCCACTTTCTTGCCAACTTGCCACCACTTTCACGCTGATATATTGGTGTCTCTCGCAGCACTAGATCTCCTGGTTGAAATTCATGTATCTTGACACGTTTGTTATATTCTCTAGCCAATCTTCGCTGATAATTCTCCATATGTTGTAATGCTCTCTCTCTTTTTTCCTCTAATTCATCTAACTTGGTTAGAATATTACCCGTACTAAGATTTTTCTCCCAAGCTTCTTTCTTTGTTGTTGGAATCATAACTTCTGTTGGGAGCACAGCTTCAACCCCATATGTTAAACAAAAGGGTGACATTCCTGTAGCTTCTCTTCTGGTTGTATTGTAAGCCCATACTGCATTATGCACTTGTTCGCACCATCCTTTATTGTATCCCTCTAACTTCTTCTTCAATATGTCTGTAATTGTTTTGTTTGTTGCTTCTGCCTGGCCATTTGCCTGTGGGTATAGAGGAGTTGATTTTCCACAACGTATCTGAAATGCATTAAGCAGCAATTCTATATTTTGTCCCTCAAACTCTTCCCATTGTCAGATACCAACTGTGAGGGAATCCCAAATCTGCATATAATATTCTCGAATATGAAAGTAAAGACATCTTTATCGCGAATGTGTTGTACTGCTTTCACCTCTGCCCATTTTGTGAAGTAATCTGTAGCGACAATTAAATATCTTTTCTGTCCCGTTCTGGTAAAAATGGTCCCACAATGTCTAAACCCCGCTTTCCAAATGGCCAAACACTTGTTGAAGAACTTAACGGAGCTCCCGGTGCATGTATTTTCTTTCCATGCCTTTGGCAATCCTCGCAACGCCTTGATACTTGTTTCGCGTCCTCATGCATATACGGCCAGTAATAACCCTGCATTTTTGCTTTATGTGCTAAAGATCTTCCGCCACTATGATTACCAGCATCCCCACTATGCATGCTCTTCAATATGATTTCCCCTTCCTTCCTTGTTAAGCATCTGAATGAAGGTCCGTTAAAAGATCGTCGGTATAGTACTCCATCTCTTAATTCATAATTTGTTACACGGCTTTTTAATTTGTGTGCCTCTAATCTATTTCTTGGTGTTTCCCCTTTCATCAGATATGCATAAAGTTCTGCTCTCCATCAAACATCCTAGCTACTTTAGATAACTTAGCCCTAATCCTTTACTTACCTTTTTAGATTAGAATAATTGATAATAATACTAGCATAAATATAACGACAATAAAAAATCACATATAACATAAAGAGTACGTGGTTCACCTACCCTTTGTGGGCTACATCCACAACCAAAACCACCCCGAGGATCTTTCATCATTGTTGATGGTGGATTTTTGACAAAGGCTAAAATTGTAAAACCGTAATTTTGCATATTTTTGATCCAACAATCAGACGAGTATGTAAAATTCATATTTCGGAATTTAAGCATGAAATCTCATGCCAAGATAATTTTTGAATGAGTGTATAACCTCTTAGAGTACACACAAATATATAATTATTAAATCCTTTCAACGAGATTTCGATATTTTGCATATTTCATCAGTACTGGACAATTTAGGTATTCACTTCTATATAGAATCGAGAATGATTGGACGGCTCCCACATGGATTTACCACTAGTATAGAGAATAACGTCTTGAGGATGTCGCAATGTTCCCTGACTATGCGCAATAAATTTTCATAACGAGTATGATGCTTCCATCGTCTCATACCTGGATTGCCGAAAAAGTATAGTGCTCCTAGACAGATTTTCTGCTAGTATAGAGCCATCAATTAATTAATTCTAGTCGCAATATTCATCAATTGAATTCCTAGAAAATATTTTGTTTTCATCACGTTATTTCATTACTTAAATTGATGGCTTTTCTCAGCAGAATTCCATGGATTAGTAATCAATATTCACTTTCGGGCATAGGGGCCACTACCGAGTAAGCCCCGCGAAAATGGTGTGAGTGTGCTTAGCAATAATGCACGAACGAGCACCCAAAAATATGCACAAACGAGCATCCAAAATATGGACGAACGAGGAAGTATGGAGACGATGCAAAATTGGAAAGGAAAAAAAAAACACTAAAGAGGCAACGCACGGGACCGGGCCCACCGGCCGGCCATGCCCGGGCCATCGCCGATCCCACGCCTCTCCATGTTTTCTTTTTTTATCTTATATTATTATTTTTCCTCATCTCTTGAAACTCCCTCGTTTGAGAAAAAACCTAGTTTTTCGATATTTCTCCAATATCGCTCAAATCTTCAAAAAACCAAACAGTCAAATGGTCCCATGACATCCAGGTTTTTTCACGTAAAATATTGAATTATCATTATTTAATATTCCTAAAATTTGTGGACGTACGAGCAAAGTCCTACTTGCTCATTCATGCAAAATTGAGAGTTTCAGTCAAGATCAAACTCTTCTGATAGTCCAAAATATCGCTCAAACGACCAACAAAATGCCTAAGATTTTCAGAAAAAATTGACGCGCGAGGGACCTGGTAGCCCGTGGACCACCATGACCGGACCTGGTCGGTCCCTTGGCAATCGTCTCTCCATTATTATTTTAATAATAATTCATATCTTTTATAATTATCGAATCCTCATTCATGGATATTAATCTTTGTGCATGATCGGACGTCCGTTCACCACCAATGGCCGACTCTCATGCCCATTGGTTGATCGATATTTTTTGACCCACATTAGACAACTCTCTGGATCCAGGATTCCCAAAAATTAAGGTTTTGAATTTATAATTATTCGATAAATGTTGAAATATTATATTGATCCAGCAATTAATATTTTTAATGTTTGGTCATGCCAATTTTTTTAATTGCTCGACCGAGCACCATCATTGGGTGGCCAACCACTTAAACGATCATTAAATATTTCATTAGACGTCCATCCACTCGGACGATCATTCAATATTTCATTTGACGTCCATCCAATTGGACGTTCGATCATCTAATATTCACTAATATTTTAATATTTGTCATTCGGCAATTCATGACATAGTAGATCATGAATGAGCACTCTAAATAACTCATAACTCCGCAACATCTAATTTCATGTCAAATGATCGACAAATCAGAATAAGTCCATGATCGAGCAATCTCATCGAACGCGCGTCGATCCAAATTATCATAACATCATTATTACCTCAACTGGTAAAATGATATATCACAATTTATCAAGACTCAACGTAGCATGCCGGTGTACTAATAAGTACACTGGTACCACAAGTGATGGGAAAACAGGTTCAAAACACACACAACAGGCCATATAAAGATGAAATAACATGTTGGTGCACTGATATGTACACTAGTACCACTAGTTAGGGGCGTATCCACGCCTAGGCACACTTAGGCACGTTCCCTTATGAAGTTTTCCTAAAAAGATTTTACCTACTTGTATTACTTGTATTTTGTTATTCTGGTATATCTAATTAGATTTTCCTATACAAATTTCCATTCAAATTAAGTTTCCTCCTATTTTTTAAGTAACTAACGAACTACATTTGAAATAGTAAACTTTTAAGTTGCTATGAGAAAATTCAATATACAGTACGCGTAAAGCATTAAGCTAGTGACCACAAACAAGAATCAAAACCAGTCAAACATAACAACACAATACTAATGCACTATCCCTCCACCGTCGGCTGTCATAGTTTTGAATCTTCATTATGGTCCTTTATTTTGTTTTTAGTCTAAAATTTATAAGAAAGAGGTGTACAAAGTGTTGGTAGGATGGTCAAGGATTATATTAGGAAATCTAGTTGATTTGGGAAACCAATTACTAGTGTCTAAAGTATAGTAACTTAAGAGGTTTGTCTCTTAGAGTTAAGTTAGAAACCATATATTTGTAGGAAAGTAATCCTTGTTAAGGAATGTGTTTATTCCTATTGATAGGTATAAATATATCCATAGAGAGAACTAGAGAAAACACACCAGTACACCAGAACTAAAAGAGTTCTCTTCTTCTCTAATATATTCCAACCTATACGGTGATATATAAAATTGCTTATTCCTTCGCGAGGATTCAACCTCGTTAAATACTTGTTCTTCTTATGTGTGTGTGATTGTGTTCTTGGAAATATTGAGGTACCTTTGTAGTAGTGAAAACCTAACGCTTCCGCGAGCTTTGGCGCAACAATTGGTATCGGAGCAAGGAGACGCTCTTGCATACAGGTACTCGGATTGTAGTTGAAGTGAAGGTATTTTTTCTGAAGATTGCTTGAGGTAATTCTAATATCAAAGGTTCAGTTTTTTTTATCTATATTTGGTTGTTAGTGAACAGCGGTTGATCCGGAAAAACCAGTTGATCCAGTACAACATTCGAAGTTCACAATTAAAGATAAAGAAACAAAAGAACATAAAGAAACAAAATAAGAAATAATTCATTCACATAGATGTTCTTGCTCATCTTGACCTAGAAGAAGCTCTAGAAGGTCGGCCAGCGGATACGTGTTACTCTTGCTTCGAATCAGCATTACTAAGAACGTAGCTTCAACTTACACCCACCTTTTCTCTGTGGATCGACCTGTGCTTTCCCTGTGTTGCATATCGACACTGTGCACTTGCAGTTAGACATAGTCGTAGGCTTCTTTCAAGTCCTACCAAGTTTTTGGCGCCGAGATAAGGCTAGGGTTATCCTCAATAGCTAAAATAAAACATCAAATCAAGAGTTGCAGGTAGAATTACAGAGGGGGTTTGTCAAAAAACACGTTTTGAGTAAGTGGTGGTTCTCTAATTTATCAAATTTAAGGGATTGAGTGAAAATGTGTATAAATAGGGATGAGAGTTATGTGTAAAACTCATGCCCGGATTAGCCGGTGCACCAAGCAATAGTTCATGTGTGATTTTATTATCTCCATGATGTTCTAATTTCATAGTTAGGGTTTAGATGAAAACATTAATCCATTGCTCAGTTTAATTCAAGTATTGATATTATTCTTGTTGTGCTGTGATGTTGTGGATAAATATAATCTGAGCCTTCATCATTTTGCTTTCACATTGTATGCCATGTATCCATTGTAGTTAGAACATCACTATGTTGATTGTGCTGCAACTCATGTTTAATTGATTATTGTTCTATCCTTTGACTAGTTGTGCTTTAATCAGACAGTTAGTGCTTTGGAGGGACACCTTAGTTGTGATTAGAATATCCATATCAGGATTGTTTACTCATCTAGTCAGCAGAGCCTAGAAGTTCATTGTTGTTTATACAAGGGACAAGAACATTATTGAGACTCAATTGCTTGAGTGTAGGTTAAGAGGTGGATTCGATAGACCTAGCACCCTTTTTATCTGCTTGTAGATTACTCTTTGCGTTTTTTTTTACTATTTCAGTCACTACCATCATCTGGCCGTTTAGGCAAACAAAACCCCCTTTTTGGTTACTCTTTTCTCGAATCAGTATTAGTAAGAACATAAGTTCAACTTACACCCACCTTGTCTCTGTGGATCGACTTGTGCTTGCCCTGTGTTGCATATCGACATTGTGCACTTGCAGTTAGACATAGTCGTAGGCTTCTTTGAAGTCCTACCAAGTTTTTGGCACCGCTGCCGGGGACTCGGTAGCGGTGTAATTGATTCTTTGGTTCCTCTTTACTGATTTTCAGTTTATTTTATTTTTTGTATATACATATTTGGGTACTCAAATTTTCCCTTGAGCATTTTCAGGTGCTCATAAATTTGCGACAATAGGAGAGGAGCGAGTTTGTTATGGTGACCAACGCCTTGCGATACTATAGGAACTACTACAAAATCTACACAAAAATTATCACTATTCAGTTTAGCAAAGTATTCTACCAGATGCGCACCGCAGGTTAGTTTCTAGACACTATAAAAAACTGACGTCTCTGATTTGTAATTGCTTAGCCTGAATGGTTTGATATTGGGTTTAACAATTATGTTATATATCTTGTTAAAAAATACGAGTTGGCCCCTCGTTAGTTAACATATTTTTATTTTTATGATCCAATAGAAATCCAGTTTAGGATTGAAAGACGTCACAGCTCCCTGCCATTGTCGCAACAACATCATTTTTAACTTTTCTTGTTAATTTTTTTGTAGTGTAATCTTGTATAGTGTGTTTAGCCTGTCGTATTTTGTATTAGTAGCTTATATACATTCTTATATGCATCATTATGTTTAGGATTTGTTAGTAGCATTTACAATAGATTTGTTTTAATTTGTTTTGGAAAAAAAAAAATGTCTGGATTTTTGACTGGTAGGGATGAGAAATCATCGCACAAACACACTAGAGAATTTGCACAAAAGCATGTTTCATGTTATGAGTTTCCAACAAACCATGATGTCAATAGTTATAGGTATTATAATGGACATTTTCATCGACCTAATCATCAATATACATACCCTAATGATTATTTTGTACTCCCATGCGCCCTTGTATACAATCTTTGATGGAAAATCTTAAACTCATTGAAGAAAATAATGCTACATTTGAATTGCAAGCATTGTATGATCATCCATATATCAACACCTCTGAATACCCCTTCTATAGTAAATCTCATGCTCAACCATATACTGAATATCCATATGAAACGAGCATACCCACTAGTGAAGACTCTCCTTCCATTAAACAACTTAATATGATTCTTAAAATGAACCTGATTCATTTACAAAGTGAAGAAAGGAAGGAATTTCATGATAAGATGTTTGTTATTCCTAATGAGGTAGATTTTGAAAATAGTGTTTATATTCCTACTCAATCTACTGATATTGAACATGAACCTAATCTAGAGGTAAATGAGTGGACTAAAGACACTATGATCGTGAATAGGGAATTACATTTCTGTTATGATGATGATAATGATGATGATGATGTTATGTTATGTTAGAAGAACATGTTTATGCTGAAAATATTGTGGAACCTTTGGGTTCAGAGACATTAGGATTCTCTGCCTCGACCTTCATGAATGATGTTTATTCTAGTGTTCCATATACATTTGATGTTGATACTGATCTTGGGCATGTGCAGCTGACCTGTGAAAAAGAGCATGACACACATCTTGTGTCTGACGTAGGTAATGTTGAATCTTCTATTGACACTAATGATCTTATGCATGAAAATATAATTGATGTGTCTGATTCTCTACCTAGGTCCCAGTATGATGTCTCTTTTGATTTCCCTATGCATGAAACTAAAGTTTTGAATGACGCCGATGATAGTGAATTGGGGTTTGAAGAATTGTTCTATGAATGTGAGCATGATTTACCTATTTCTGAGTTAGGGAGAGTGTGTGATGGTACTAATGATCTTACATATGAAAACAACTTAAATGTGCCTACTTCTTTGCCCATGTCACAAACTGGTAATTTTGCACCCAACCTAGATTTGGTTTGTAACAACATTGTAAAACCAACTTTTCTAACAGACCTAATCTAGGACTGGAACTGTGTGCCTCCAAAGTCCTCTTGGACTATTTTGCATCAAAGTATAATACCTTTGAGGAGCCACAGTTGGAATGTGTATATTTCTTGTTCTTAATAAAACTCATTTTGAATTAGACCTTGTGCATGATAAACCTCCAAAACTGCGAGATTTTGTGTCCAAAAGTATATCCGTTGAAAAATCCAGGTTTGGGGGTAGCCCATTTTATTTTGCAGTCTCACTTGCATTTCTGTCCTATTATAATTGTGGGAGGTTGTTAAAAAAATTTCATTTTGTCTTTTGGGTTGATCCTCAACTCTTTAGATTGTTAATGTATGGAGAATTCTCCCTGTATATAATCCAGTAGGTAATTTTATATTTTTCTTGAGTCTATTGAGTCTTCTTTTTCTTTTATATTGTGCTAACCCAATATGATCTTAGCTGAAAATGTTGGATTCTAGCCTTGAATAATAAAGCTTTAATCTTGCTTTCGCCGACATACCGGTAATCTCTTCCCTTTTCTTTACTCAGCATAGTTTCTCATGATATGTTTCTGATTAAATTCTTATCATCTTTGGAGACATTGAGGACAATGTTAGATTTAGGTTTGGGGGAGTGTTTTGCATATAGAGTTTTCAGTCTTTTCTTTTCCGTTTATTTTAAAAAAAACATAAAAAAAAATATGTCTTTCAAATCTTTGTAAATTTCTGCATAAAACCTCCAACTTGTAGAGATTTTAGAGTCACTAGCATGCTTCTAGCTATGTTTACATAGAGAGTCTGACCGAAATAACTGAACTTGGAAGTACTGGAGAACATAATCGGGTTTCTTGGTTGTTAGAGCGTTAAAGTTGGATTTAACCATGCCAGAGGGCGAATTAGGTGCTGCAAAGATATTTGGTAGTAGAGTTGTGATCACCCTTAGTGGAGACTACCTATTTTTACATCAAGCGAGGCACCGACCTTCAATTTTTGTGACTAGCTAAAAAGTCCTTTTAGAGTGTGTGTCACCGTACGTAAATTCCGAGTAGGAATGGTGAGCTACCCAACTTCACACCAATTTCAGCACTATTTTTGATCCCTTGAGTGCTAATTCCGTCAATCATGAGGATGACGTCTAAAGATGAAAACTCCTTCTTGTAGTTTAATTTGTAGTTAGAACCATTCTCTTTCTCTCGACAACATCAACAGATTCATAGAAACACATCATCATCAATGAGCAGAGCAACGTCATTATACATGAAGAAAGTTGAAATAGTCCGAGGTTTACATGCAACAATTCAAGGAAAAGTTAAAAGTTCCTATTCAAAGTGAAGATACTGTACAAAGAGCAGAATTTTATACACAAGTGAAGACTTATCTTACAAGAGCAAAGAAAAAGAAAATAAGATGAGAATTAGTGAAGTTCATAAAATCAAGACAATACAAGTTGTGAAGAATTGAGTGATAAAGTCCTTCATCCATGGATTTAGTAGTTTTATTATTTATTTTGTTATTTTCAGTGTGTAAAATAAAATAAAATATATTGTTTGTTTTTAGTTTTGTTTAATAAACACCATGATAAAGAAGAATTTAAGAGGAAATTTCAAGCAACAAGGAAATTGAAAAGAAAAATCAGAAATTGTCAAGGTTCTACGAAGTTCAGAAGATCATCATCAACAGTTGAAGACCGAAGACCAAAGATTTAAGACGTTTCTATGGATGCTATGAGAGTGGTGTTAATTTCCGATCAGATGTGAAGGTAAGTGAGTACTCCCATCCTTGATAATGATTGATTTCCTTTCTTAGAGATCATCAGAAAAATATTCTTTTGTCCACAGTTCTGGAGTCTCCGTAAATTATTTCTAAGGTTTCTCCTTCCCACCATTCAATGTGTGTAGGATTTCTCTCTTTATTCCTGTCTGCACACATGAGAGACTAAAAAGCGGTCTTTTTGAGTGCAATTATCATAAAACCCTATTGGTGAGGTAGAAGTCGAGGCTTGTGATCACTCTCGAACCCGAATTCTTTCATATGGTATGGTTATTTCTCACTCAACTCTTAAGGATGAGAATGCGTTCTTTAGTATTTCTAACTTCATGTTACTAGCATGCAGAAACTCTACGTCGTTGATAGGTGTAGAATACACCGTATTTACTATATAGAGTTTATGCTTTCTTTGCTATTTTTCTTGTGAATTATGTACTTTACGCGTGTTTTTGAGTTATTAGGTACTCTGGAGTCGCACGGAGGAAAAGAAGCAGAAATTACCCAATTTGAGAAAAAGGGCGAAATTGTCACATCACAGGCAAGTGATATATGGAGTTGACCCAAGGTTAAGGGACAACTTTCTTTGGAGAGGTGTTAAATGACAGCCAGCAAATATTAAGGGGCTACCAGCTGGGTACCCCTTATCTGCCAGCCCTGGGTGGCTATATCCACCATCATCTCTTACACAAACCAATCCCAGAATCGAGAGAAAAACTTAATCATTTGAGTTTGCGGCTATTGTTTGTCTGAGAAGGAGAGAAAGCAGAGAGGTTGATTCTATGGTGAAATCGAGAGAAGAGAGACTGGAATTGAATCCAGGGTCAGCTGTTGTTGTTGAATTAAGAACGAATGGAAGAGATTTTTGGTTGTTTTGGTGAAGGAAGATGCTGGTGTATAGATTAGGGCTTCACTGTTGTTTAATCGAATCAAGGAAAGGGAGTCTGTGATTGGAGCTCAGGAAGAAATGGAAGCAGCTGTTGTCGAGTAAGATGGGTCTCGATCTGAGGGGGTTGAAGTTGTTAAAACTGAGCAAGGGCTCTGAATCGAGATTGAAGTGATTTTGAGCTCATGGTGATATCACAAAGAAATGAATGGAGAGATTTAGAGATGAAATGGGTGGCGTAAAAGCCGTGGATTCTCGCATTGTTGGCAAAGGATGAAGAAGTGGGTCGAATCTCGATTTGAATCGGGTGTTGGGTTTGCTATCATGGATTCAAGAAGGATGAAGTGAAGGGTTTGGAGATTATTTGATTGACTCGGGAGGAGAAATTGGTAGCGAGAAGAATTGAAGTAATCTTTGGTGGAGCAAGCAAGATGATGTTTATGCCCCGTGGGAATCGAAAGCAAAGTTATGGAGTTGCCTGTGGAGCTTGCATATAGAGTTGGAGTTTGATAAGTTCCGTGGCATTTTGAAGGTGCAATGGCTTTGCAGATTGAGGAGGCTGTAAGGTTGGATTTGTGTCATTCGAGATTGTTACGGTTATTAATGAGTTGCGTTTTTACAAAGAAAGATGGCCTGAGAAGTTGGAGGTTTTGAGAATGGAATCGATTCAGGTTCAATGTGATGATGTTGTGTTGCTGGAAGTTGCAGGTGTTCGAGTTAGCATTTTGCTATTGAGCTGAACTACAGGGAGTGAGGGAGAGCTGATTAGCGCGACCGCCGGTGGGTCTTGTGAATGGCAGTGGAGATAGCTCACATTTGAGCCCGTGATATGAGTTGAAAGTCCGTTGCTACCGCAGATGTTGTGATGTGGCCGCCATGGAGTGAGCCGAGGTTGCGCAGTGTTGGTCCCGAGTCGAGTGGTGGTATGGCTCGGACAGTGGATGTGGTTGAGTTTGAGTTTGATGCCAAGGTTGTGAAAATAAGGTGCAGATATTGGTGGTAGCCTGAGCTGATGTTGCAGGTTGTCTAGGGAACTGAGATACAATGTGAATTGGCTGGTGTGAGTGGATGGCTGAGCTTGTGGCTCTTGAGTTGCAGGTCGTGGAAGTGATATGTAGCAAGTGCGGTGCAATAGGGGTTGCAAAGTCAGATTGCAATGGCCAAGAGTTGGGGTCGTTTGTGTCATGAAATTGCAAGGTGCAATGGAAGCAACTAGACAATTTAGCATTACCGAATGGGTGACCGCAATGGGGTTGTGTATGAATTGCAGTTGTATTGATATGTTTGAAGCCAGGGACTTTAGTCGAGTGCACTGAAATTGCAGTGATATGAATGGCAATGGAAGGAGCTCAAGCTGGTGCTGAACTGTGACAGAAAAGAAGAAGATTGGTGCTGCTATGTATGGTGTTGGAACCAAGTGTGTGTAGATATTGCTATCATCTTGCAGGAGACAATGAAGTTAATCGGGGAAGCTGAAGTATGGAGGCAATGGTGGTCTGAACTGATGAGGAATGGCGAAAGGGATTGAAGCTGCAGCTGTATGTGGCAGAGTGTAGTTGTTGCAGTTCATGGCTATGGATAGAATGAGAAGTGTGATCATTATGCATCACAAAGGTTTGGTTGAAGCACAATGATGGTGCAAGAGGAATAGTGCAAAGGTGGGTAATGAGCTGAGGCCATCATGGCCGAAGCACAATCATTGGCATCATAAGCGTTTGGCTGTGCAAGGCTGCAATGGTTCGCACCAAGACTAGTCAGCCCACTGACTCACCCGAGCTGACTCGTTCCAACTCAGTGATCCTTGACTCATTGACCCGACCGATCCGACCCGTTGACCGGTGGTCGGCGGACTTCTGGCCACCGTGAGCCGTTTTCCGGCAACTTTCCGGCCGATTTCCGGCCACAATCCCAGACTTCCTAAGCGACCGTTTTTGGGGCATATTTTCTACACGGGTTTCTCATCCTTGTGGGCTTGGTGGACTCTCACCTAATGGACTTTGAAGACTAGACCTAATTTTAGAAGTTGGAAAGCTATAAAAGGGAAGGTCTTCTACATCTCATCTCATATCTTATTCTCGTAACTTTGGAGAGCCGTTTTTGGTTACACAACTAGGGTTTGCTTTTGTTCATCTTCTTCTTTATTCCATTGATATTTTGTGATGAACTCCATAGCTATGAGTAGCTAAATTCTTTATTATTGGTTAAGGATGTAGTCCGATTTCTAAAACTTGTGTTTGCTTTATGTATTAGTTTTCTCTCTTGTTTATCGTTCAATTCTCTGCGGTTTTTATGATCACATGATTGAAGTATTGTGATAAGATTATGGTGTTTGATTAGTTAAGTGGCCAATTAATTGAACTTGCATCTTAGTCCATAGCTATTTTAGGGTTTTTCATCAAGCGATAACCTTGAATACACGTAGCATGATATGTTTACGGTTTGTAGTGATACACTCTCGTAATCATATGTAGAGTTTGACCATTGTCCGAATTGTTATGCGCAACGCATGACAATTGCATTGATTAGCCTATTTCTGAAACTTAATGCTCCTAGGAATTGAACTTGATTAGCGCAAGGCGTTAGGTTATTCTTTAGGTAGAATTCACATACGCAGCCCTAATGTGTGTGTTGATGAACTTGAGAAATTAATAGATTATCTTGCTTTCTTGATTCTCTAGGCTTTTGATAACACAAGAGATTAAATCGTAATTCTATTCATATATGCAAGCACATGTCTAAGATTGAAGATGAATTCCTTGACCAATATCTTTCTCCATTGATTATTCTCTACAATTTACTTTGTTTTTAATTTACTTTTATTGCTTACTTTAAATTCAGACATCCCCCCAATTGGTTACTTTAAGAAATTGATTACGAAATAACTACAATTGCCTCTCTCGTGGATACGAACTCTTTCTTATCACATACTTAAGGAAAGTGAAATTATTTTTGACGATACGACAACCGATCAAATTTTGGCGCCGTTGCTGTGGGAGGCACACGGCTAGTTATTAAGTTTTTAGTTTCTTTTTACAATTTCGCTTTCATCTTTGCTTTTAGTTCCTTGTCGTGTTTCTCACTTGTTTGTGAGAATTGTTTTGTGTGCCTAATCTCCGGCTTCTAAGGATTGGAATTATCCAAGGTGCGGGATAGCTACTCAAAAAGGCACAATACTCCAACCAAGGCGAAACACAACTGACTAGAACACGAGTTGGAAGTGGAGAAGAAATTTTCCAACAACAAGAAGAAGAGGCAATGGGTGATGCAAATCGCTCACTCAAGGAGTTAGCTTCTCATAAGCTTGACACACAACAAGGGTGTATTCAAACGGACTCAACTTTTGAGATTAAGCCGGGGTTGCTTAGAGAATTACCAAAGTTCCATGGCATGGTGAATGAAGATCCAAACAAGCATCTTATGGACTTCCACGCCATTGTCACTGGCTATGCTTCCATGCGGATGCTGAGGCGGATGGTGCAATGTTGAAAGTGTTCCGTTTCTCTTTAATGGACAAAGTGCTAAGGATTGGTTGTACTATTTACCCGCGAAGTGTCACAACATGGAATGGGTCAAGAAACTCTTTTTGAGAGATATTTTCCGCATCCAAGGCTACTCAAATTGCAAGGAGACTTGTGGAATGAAGCAAAATGGGGAATCCTTATATGAATGTTGGGAACGCTACAAGAGATTGGTGGAAAGCTGTCCTCACCACCAACAAAGCTGATGCTATGATCATCCAATACTTCTACGAAGGACTCCAATCAAGTGATAGGAATCTTCTTTGATGCCGAGGGTGGTGGTGCACTAGTTAACAAGACGGTGGCACAAGCTAGAGAGTTGATTGAAAACATGGCAGCGAACTCACAACAATTCTTGAGTCGTGGTTCGGATGTGATTCTAAGAAGGGTGAGTGAGGTGACCGAGGTTGAGGAACTTCACAACAAATGGTAAACATGAACGCAATGCTTCAACAAGTTGCAGCCTGAAGGTGATACCGAGTTCCTCTCAATCTTATGAAGATGAGCAAGCTAATGCGATCTTTCCGAATCAACAAAGACGGATGATCCCTACTCCAACACTTACAATCGGGGATGGAGAGATCACCCCAACTTTAGCTATGCCAATAAGCAAGGAGCGGCTCAACAATCTTGTTTCAACAACCCGAGTGGATTTCAACCTCAACAACAACAATTCCAACCGAGACAACAATTTCAACAACAACAACAACCTCAAACTATGGGGTCCAATATGGAAGAGTTGTCAAAATCTTTTATGCAAAGAACTGAGAGTCTGTTAAGGAGTTGCAAACTCAAGTTGGTTCTATGGCTATGGAGTTGAATCAATTAAAGGCACAAAATGGTGGGAAACTCCCTTCTCAACCTATCAACCCAAAAGAGGGTGTTAATGCAATTACATTGAGAAGTGGTACACAACTTGTGCAACCCGAAGTTGCCGATTCGGCGTGGTGGAAACACCAAAGGAACCCGTTTTGGAGGAGAAAACCGAGGATTCTCCCCAAACTTCTCGAGGTACCTATTCCTAACTCTAAAACTCCTGTTTCTACTTATATTCCTCCTCTACCTTTCCCCGCAGATTTGCAAGTTCTAAGAAGGCGGAACTAGAAAAGGAGATTTTAGACGTTCTAAAGAAGATCCATGTGAACATACCACTCATAGATGCAATCAAGCAAGTTCCAAAGTATGCAAAGGTGTCAAGGACTTGTGTACCAATAAGCAAAGGCTCAAAGGTAATGAAGTGCTTAGTGTGGGGGAGAATGCTTCTGCAATCTTACAACACAAAATCCCGCTTAAGTGCAAGGACCCGGTAGCTTTGACATTCCCGCCACAATTGGTAACACCAAATTTAATAAAGCTATGTTGACTTAGGTGCTTCCGTTAATGTCATGCCTGCCTATGTATAATTCACTTGATCTTGGTCCTCTTAAAAGGCTGGAATTGTGTTGCAATTAGCCGATCGTTTCTAATGTCTACCCAATGGGTATTGTTGAGGATGTTCTTGTGCAGGTTAATCAACTTGTATTTCCAATGATTTTGCGTGTTAGAGATGGACGAAGGTTCACCTGACTCATCTCTTTCATTGCTACTTGGGCCCCTTCATGAAAACGGCGAAAACCATTATTGATGTTGACAAGGGAACGCTAACTATGGAGTTTGATGGAGAAATAATACGTTTCAACATTTTCTTTGAGACGATGAGATATCCTAGTGATGTCCACTCTTGTTTCTCCATTGATATGATGGACACATTCACAACAAATGTTTGAGTTGAATGGTGTCGATGCTTTGGAAACCGTTCTCACTACATCCTATTGACAATGGTTATGCGTATAGTGATGAGATGAAAGAAACCATTGGTTCTCTTGACTCATTACCGGAAAAATCAGCAACTAAGAATGTTTCATATGCGTCTTTACCTTGCAAGAATGAAAACTTGTGCCATCTATTGTTAAACCTCCAACTTTAGAATTGAAACCTCTTCCAAGTCACTTAAAGTACTTGTACTTGGGTGACAACGAAGATTTACCCGTGATTGTTTCTAACGAGCTTAATGAATTACAGTGAGCAAAAACTTCTAAGGGTGCTAAGGACGTACAAGACGGCCATAGGATGGACAATCGCCGATATCAAGGGTATTAGCCCCGCCGCTTGTATGCATAAGATCTCGTGTGGAGGATGATTCAAAGCCTACAAGGGAAGCGCAACGACGCTTGAATCCTCCCATGATGGAAGTTGTGAAAAGGAGATACTCAAGCTTTTGGACGTGGGTGTTATCTACCCCATATCCGATAGCAAGTGGGTAAGCCCTGCATAAGTGGTACCAAAGAAATCGGGTGTGACGGTGGTGGAGAATGATAAAATGAACTTGTCCCAACTCGTGTGCAAACCGGTTGGAGGGTTTGTATTGATTATAGAAAATTGAATGCCACCACTAGAAAAGATCACTTTCCTTTACCTTTTATTGATCAAATGCTTGAACGTTTAATGGACACTCTTACTATTGCTTTCTTTGATGGCTATTCAAAGTTATAATCAGATTGTGATAGCACCGGAGGACCAAGAGAAAACCACTTTCACTTGTCCTTTGGTACTTTTGCTTATAGAAGGATGCCTTTGGCCTATGCAATGCTCCGCTACTTTTCAAAGGTGTATGGTAAGTATTTTCTCTAATATGTTGAAAACATAATCGAAGTGTTCATGGATGACTTTAGTGTCTTTTGGTGATTCATTTGACCTTTGCTTGAACAATTTGTCTCTAATCCTTGAACGATGTGTTGAAACAAATCTTGTGCTAAATTGGGAGAAGTGCCATTTCATGGTAACTCATGGCATAGTTTTAGGCCATATTATATCTTCTAAAGGCTTGGAAGTCGATAAATCTAAGATAGACCTTATTCGTGTTTCTAACCCCTCCCACTATGGTGAGGGAGATTCGCTCTTTTCTTGGTCATGTGTTTTTATCGTAGGTTTATCAAGGACTTTTCCAAGATAGCATCACCACTTTGTACCCTATTGCAAAAAGATGTGGTTTTTAACTTTGATGAGAGAAGTGTGTGGCGTATTCAATCGTTTGAAAGAACTTTTGATTTCAGCCCCTATCATTAAACCACCGGATTGGAGTAAGCCGTTTGAACTCATGTGTGATGCAAGTGACTATGCGGTTGGTGCGGTGCTTGGGCAGCGTGTGGGGAAGCTTCTCATGCCATTTATTATGCTTCTAGAACGTTAAATGAGGCTCAACAAAACTACACAACCACTGAAAAAGAGTTATTAGCCATTGTTTTTGCTTTAGAAAAGTTTCGCTCTTATCTAATTGGTACAAAAGTTGTTGTCTTTTTCCGATCATGCAAAGACTTAGATACTTGCTTACAAAGAAAGAGGCGAAACCGAGGCTCATACGATGGATATTACTCTTGCAAGAGTTTGATATTGAAATCAAAGACAAGAAAGGAATTGAGAACACCGTTGCGGATCATTTGAGCCGACTTGTCTGGACAAGGAGACTATCCTGCTGCGGAAAGTTTCCTGATGAGCAACTATTCTCAATTGCCTTTGGAGAACCATGGTACATGATATTGTTAATTACTTAGTGTCTAAACAAATCCCAAAGAACTTGTCTCGTGCTGAGAGGGACAAACTTAAGAAGTTAAGTAACCAATATATATGGGATGATCCATACTTATGGAAGCATTGTAGTGACCAAGTAATACGTAGGTGTGTTCCCGAAATTGAATTTAACTCTATCTTGTCTTTTTGCCACCATATGCTTGTGGAGGACATTTTGGGAGCAAGAGAACCGCTCTCAAGGTATTAGAATGTGGTTTCTTTTGGCCAACTTTGTTTAAGGATGCACATGCATTTTGTATCACATGTGATAGGTGTCAAAGAACCTGCAATCTAGGTGCTCGAAATCAAATGCCGCAAACTATTATACAATTTGTGGAGGTTTTTGATGTATGGGGAATTGATTTTATGGGCCTTTTGTCAATTCTAATGGGAATTATTATATTTTGTTGGCTGTGGATTATGTCTCGAAATGGGTGGAAGCTAAGGCCGCCCAACTAATGATTCTAAAGTTGTTTCAGATTTTGTGCAAGCTAATATATTTGCAAGGTTTGGAATTCCAAGGGCTATAATTAGCGATGGAGGTTCACATTTCAAAAATAGTTTTGCAAAGCTTGTTAAGGAAGTACAATGTGTCGCATAGATTGCAACCCCCTACCATCCGCAAACAAATGGGCAAGCCAAGTTTCCAACCGAGAGGTGAAATCAATTCTTGAAAAGACGGTGAATCCAACAAGGAAAGATCGGAGCATGCGACTCAACGATGCTTTGTGGGCGTATAGAACCGCATATAAAACACCTATTGGGATGTCTCCTTTTAGGCTTGTTTATGGTAAACCTTGTCACTTACCCGTGGGAAATTGAGCATAAGGCGTTTTGGGCTATTAAGCAATGCAACATGGAGTTGATGGTGTCGAAAGCAAAGGAAGTTACAACTTCAAGAGTTAGAGGAGATTCGCAATGATGCATTTGAAAGCTCACAGATTTACAAGGAAAAGACGAAAGCTTTTCATGATAATATGATTTCTAATAAACAATTTTGCATTGGGCGAGTAAAGTGCTTTTGTTTAATTCTCGCTTTTGCAATTATTTCCTGTAAATTAAGGTCACGTTGGATTGACCTTTATTGTGACTAATGTGTTTTCTCATGGTGCAAGTGGGAAATTGTAGTTTAGCTACAGTAATGAACTTAAAGTGAATGGGCACCGGTTGAAACCATATTATGAGAACTTTCTTCTGGATGTCGTGGGAAGGAGTTAATCTTGTGGACGTGCTCCTCCGGAGGAGTCATAGAAAGCAAGGAGATAGTCGGGTCGACGACTTTAAACCAAGCGCTAATTGGGAGGCAACCCAAAGGATGAGTATTTCTTGTCTTGTATTTATTTCTTTTCTTGTTTTTAGTTTTTCTTGTTTTGTTTTTACTTTGTTTTGCTGATTTTTATTAGGATTTCCCACCTTGACTTTCTTTGGATGATTCAATTACATTGAGGACAATGTAAAGTTTAAGTGTGGGGGAGTGGTTTATGTTGTAAATTTTTGCAATTTTTCAACTTTTTTGTGAACTAGTGAATAAGAAAACTCCAACTTGTAGTTATTTAGGGTCACATAGTATACATGTCGCTAAGATTACATCGAGAATCTCAATAGTGACTGAACTTAGAGATGACAGAGAACATGATCGGGTTTCTTAATTGTATGAGAGTTAAAGTTGGATTTAACCATGCCAAGGTGGCAAATAAGGTGCGTGATCTGAATTGGTAGATAGAATAGTGATCCCCTATAGTGGAGACTACCCAAGTTACATAATGTGAGGCACCAACCTTCAATTCTTTGTACACTGTCTAAATTGTGCTTTTAGAGTGTGTGTCACCGTACGTAAATTCCGGGCGTAATGGTGAGTCTGTCCAATTTCCCACCATAGAAGCACTATTTTGATCTCTTGAGTGCTATTTTTATCAACCATATTGGTGACATCGAATTGCTAACTTACATTCCACTTGTGATCTTGTTCGCAGCTAGCACCATCCACCTTATCTCTCTCTACACCAACAGTCCATAGAAACACCATCATCATCAACAAGAGGAGCATCACAAATTCAAGGAAAATTGAATACGTTCGAGGTTTACAAGCAACACTACATGTGAATGGGCAGATTTCAGATTTGAGTAAAGCAACAAAACAAGGGGCAGAATTTTTATAAGTTGAAGACTATAATACAAGAGCGGAAATTATCAAGGATGAAAGTTCGAGAAGTTTATGATATCAAGACATATAAGTTGTGAAGATTCAAGCGGTAAAGTACTTACACCATGGCATTGTACTTACATTTTTATTTTGTTTTGTATTTTACTTTCTCTTGTCTCAAAAAAAAAAAAAAAAAAAATGAATAAAAAAAAAAAAAAAAAAAAAAAAAAAAAAAAAAAACCCAAAATGTTTAGGTTTGTTAATAGTTTTTTTTTGTTTTATTTTTATTTTTGTATTTGTTTTAATTTTTATTCAAAAAAAAAAAAAAAAAAAAAAAAAAAACGAAAAAAAAAAAAAATAAAAAAAAAGAAAAAAATATATTGGGTTTGTATAGTTTGTTTTTATTTTTTGTATTCTTTCAATAAAGCCTATGGAAAGAAGGAATATCTATAATGAAGTTTCAAGCGACAAGGAATTTGGGGAAAGAATCATATTGTCAAGATTCTACGAAGTTCGAGAGTTATCATCAAGAGTTGAAGACCGAAGACGAAGATGAAGACACCGATAGAAGACCGAAGACGTTTCTATGGATGCTGTGGAGAGTGGTGCTAGCCGCACGCCGAACGGATTCACCGTAAGTAAAAGCATATTCCCACCTTCGTTAAATGGTTTGATTTCCTTTCAAGAGATCGTTTAAAAATGGGTTTTCAAAAATATATAAAAGATGTGGGTTTTCAAAATATTCGGAGGGTTATGCCTTCCCACCATTCAACGTGTCGCAGGATTCTCTCTTCATTCCAACATGGACACATGTGTGACCCATAAAGAGCTGTTTATTATTGAGAGCAATATCATAAAACCCTTTCTTGTGAGGCAGAGTCAAGACTTTCGATCACTCCGAACCCGAATTTTAGTCGAGAAGGGATGGTTACTTCTCTCTCAACTTTTAAGAATGAGATTGTGTTCATTTATGTGTCTAACTTCTTATGACTAGTGTGCAGAATCTCTATGTCTTCTTAGCGCGTTGGATACTATCATTACGGAGAACTAGTAAGTTGGAAAAATAAGTTTTGTGGGTATATCTCTAGTAAACCCTCACGAGACTATAACTCGTCCACTAGGGACACCTAGGGGTTTAAAGGCTTGTTATTTATGCTAAAAGTGACCGTAGCCTCGACGACACGGAGTTGTTGTATTTTATAGTTTTGTTTGATTTGCTCGAGGACAAGCAAAGTCTAAGTGTAGGGGAATCGATAGGTGTAGAATACACCGTATTTACTATATAGAGTTTATGCTTTCTTTGCTATTTTTCTTGTGAATTATGTACTTTTACGCGTGTTTTTGAGTTATTAGGTACTGGAGTCGCACGAGGAAAAGAAGGAAATTACCCAATTTGAGAAAAAGGGCTAAATTGTCACATCACGCAAGTGATATATGGAGTCAATTCCAAGGTTAAGGGACAACTTTCTTTGGAGAGGTGTTAAATGACAGCCAACAAATGTTAAGGGGCTACCGGTGGTACTCCCCTTTATCTGCCAGCCCTGGGTGGCTATATCCACCATCATCTCTTACACAAACCAATCCCAGAATCGAGAGAAAAACTTAATCATTTGAGTTTGCGGCTATTGTTTGTCTGAGAAGGAGAGAAAGCAGAGAGGTTGATTCTATGGTGAAATCGAGAGAAGAGAGACTGGAATTGAATCCAGGGTCAGCTGTTGTTGTTGAATTAAGAAACGAATGGAAGAGATTTTTGGTTGTTCCGTGATGAAAGATCTTTGGTGTATAGATTAGGGCTTCACCGTTGTTTAATCGAATCAAGGAAAGGGAGTCTCGTGATTGAGTCGAAGAAATGGAAGCAACCGTGGTCGAGTAAGATGGGTCTCTTTTATCCGAGGGGGTCAAGTTGTTAAAACCGAGCAAGGGCTCAATTGAGATTGAAGTGATTTTGAGCTCATGGTGATATCACAACAAAATGAATGGAGAGATTTAGAGATGAAATGGGTGGCAGAAAAGCTGTGATTCTGCTGTTGGCAAAGGATGAAGAAGTGGGTCGAATCTCGGATTTGAATCGTGTTGGGTTTGTCATCATGGATTCAAGAAGGATGAAGTGAAGGGTTTGGAGATTATTTCGATTGACTCAGGAGGAGAAATTGGTAGCTGAGAAGAATTGAAGCACTGGTGGAGCAGCAAGATGATGTTTATGCCCTGTGAACTGAGCAGGTTATGGAGTTGCCTGTGAGCTACATATAGAGTTGGAGTTTGATAAGTTCTGGTGGCATTTTGAAGGTGCAATGGCTTTGCAGACTTGAGGAGGTCAGAAGGTTGGATTTCGGTGTCTTATTGCGAGATTGCGCTAGTTATTAATGAGCTGCGCTTTTACAAAGAAAGATGGCCTCGAGAAGTTGGAGGTTTTGAGAATGGAATCGATTCAGGTTCAATGTGATGATGTTGTGTTGCTGGAAGTTGCAGGTGTTCGAGTTAGCAGTTGCTATTGAGCTGAACTACAGGGAGTGAGGGAGAGCTGATTAGCGCGACTGCTGTGGGTCTTGTGAATGGCAGGAGATAGCTCACATTTGAGCCTGTGATATGAGTTGAAAGTCCTTCTGCTACTGCAGATGCTATGATGTGCTGCCATGGAGTGAGCTGAGGTTGGCCGTGTTGGTCCTGAGTCAAATTGGTGGTATGGCTTGGACAGGTGGATGTGGTTGAGTTTGAGTTTGATGCCAAGGTTGTGAAAATAAGGTGCAGATATTGGTGGTAGCCTGAGCTGATGTTGCAGGTTGTCTAGGGAACTGAGATACAATATGAATTGGCTGGTGTGAGTGGATGGCTGAGCTTGTGGCTCTTGAGTTGCAGGGTCAGGTGGAAGTGATATGTAGCAAGTGCAGTGCAATAGGGGTTGCAAAGCTGTATTGCAATGGCCAAGAGTTGGGGCTGTTCAGGTCATGAAATTGCAAGGTGCAATGGAAGCAGCTAGACAATTTAGATTGGTGAATGGGTGACTGCAATGGGGTTGTGTATGAATTGCAGTTGTATTGATATGTTTGAAGCCGGGGGACTTTAGTCGAGCGCATCAAAATTGCGGTGATATGAATGGCAATGGAAGGAGCTCAAGTGGTCGAATTTGATGTTAAAAGAAGAAGATTGGTGCTGCTATGTATGGTGTTGGAACTGAGGGTGGTGTGTAGATATTGCAGCTATCTTGCGAGGGAGACAATGAAGTTGCAATCAAGCTGCGTATATGGAGGCAATGGTGGTCTCGAATCGATGAGGAATGGCGAAAGGGATCAAGTCGGGCATTTGTATGTGGCGGAAGTGTAGTTGTTGCAGTTCATGGCTATGGATAGAATGAGAAGTGTGATCATTATGCATCACAAAGGTTTGGTTGAAGCACAATGATGGTGCAAGAGGAATAGTGCAGTGTGGGTATGAGCCAGAGCCATCATGGCTGAAGCACAATCATTATGCATCATAAGCGTTTGGCCTGTGCAAGGCTGCAATGGTTCAGACCAAGACTAGTCAGCCCACTGACTCACCCGAGCTGACTCGTTCCAACTCAGTGATCCTTGACTCATTGACCTGACCGATCTGACCCGTTGACCGGTGGCCGGGCGGACTTTGCCGGTCACCTGAGCTGTTCCAAGAATCCTTCCGGCCGATTTCCTGGCCACAATCGCAGACTTTGGGCGACCGTTTTGGGGCGTATTTTCTACACGGGTTTATCATCCTTGTGGGCTTGGTGGACTCTCACCTAATGGACTTTGAAGACTAGACCTAATTTTAGAAGTTGGAAAGCTATAAAAGGGAAGGTCTTCTACATCTCATCTCAAATCTTATTCTCGTAACTTTGGAGAGCCGTTTTGGTTACACAACTAGGTTTGCTTTTGTTCATCTTCTTCTTTATTCCATTGATATTTTGTGATGAACCCATAGCTATGAGTAGCTAAATTCTTTATTATTGGTTAAGGATGTAGTCCGATTTCTAAAACTTGTGTTTGCTTTATGTATTAGTTTTCTCTCTTGTTTATCGCTCAATTCTCTCATGTTTTTATGATCACATGATTGAAGTATTGTGATAAGATTATGGTGTTTGATTAGTTATGGCCAATTAATTGAACTTGCACCTTAGTCCATAGCTATTTTAGGGTTTTTCATCAAGCGATAACCTTGAATACAATTTAGCATGATATGTTTACGGTTTGTAGTGATACACTCGTAATCATATGTAGAGTTTGACCATTGTCCGAATTGTTATGCGCAACGCATGACAATTGCATTGATTAGCCTATTTCGAAACTTAATGCTCCCTAGGAATTGAACTTGATTAGCGCAAGGCGTTAGGTTATTCTTTAGGTAGAATTCACATACGTGTTCTAATGTGTGTGTTGATGAACTTGAGAAATTAATAGATTATCTTGCTTTCTTGATTCTCTAGGCTTTTGATAACACAAGAGATTAAATCGTAATTCTATTCATATATGCAAGCACATGTCTAAGATTGAAGATGAATTCCTTGACCAATATCTTCTCCATTGATTATTCTCTACAATTTACTTTGTTTTAATTTACTTTTATTGCTTACTTTAAATTCAGACATCCCCCCAATTGGTTACTTTAAGAAATTGATTACTGAAATAACTACAATTGCCTCTCGTGGATACGAACTCTTTCTTATCACATACTTAAGGAAAGTGAAATTATTTTTGACGCATACGACAGCGATCAGTCGTCATAGCTCCTTGGATGCTTGGGAATCCATTACATTCTGAAGTTGGAGAAGGTTTTGTGGGTACACCTCTGGTAAACCCTCACGAGATTACAACTCGTCCAACTAGGGACACCTAGGGGTTTAAAGGATTAGTGAATACGCTAAATGCATTCGATAAACCAGCGACAGTGGTATAGTTAGGATTTCTTAATTTCTGTTTCACTTGAGGACAAGTAAAATCCAGGTTTGAGGGTATTTGGTGAGTTCCAAATAATGCATATTTTTACACCTTTTTATTGGCAATTAACTCATCTTTTGTGCTTTAAAATCATATATTGTCCCAAATTCTGTGTTTTTATTGTTTCCAAGAATAAATACTTATACCAATTAAGTCTGTGTTTTTAGGTACTAAATAAAGCTTGGATGAATGGAGGAGACAAAAGAGCAGAAAAATAGAGACAACGGAAGAGAGATGACAAAGCTCCCGCTAGAAGGTAGTGAAGAATGCCATTTGCACCTCCTCCGCAAGTGAAGAATGTTGTTTGCAAGACCCAAAACTAGGTGCGGGCTTGAAATATTAGCTTTGAAGAAGCATTGGTCCTGAGGAGGTGAAAGAACCCTAACCCATATCCAAACCCGGTGCATCAATGTATGATGCAACTGCCTATCACCCAAGCGCCTCATATCTCTTCCCCTTGTACGAACAGAAGCCAAACACTCCTTCACGTCAGTTTCATCTTCTATCCAAGATCTGTAGAAACTTTACCTCTTTATCCCTCCATCAATCATCCCCGACCACCTCTGAGCTCAACCGACCTATCAACCATATTATCAATAGCCATCAATAAACTCTTAGTCTCTATCTATCTCCACCTTAGCTTCTTCTCCCAAACAGTAACCCTAGAAGCTATGGTTGAGAGATATGAGGCTAGGGTTATCCTCAAGAGCTAAAAGTAAACATCAAATCAAGAGTTGCAGGTAGAATTGCAGAGGGGGTTTGTCGGAAAACACGTTTCGAGTAAGTGGTGGTTCTCTAATTTATCAAATTTAAGGGATTGAGTGAAACTGTGTATAAATAGGGATGAGAGTTATGTGTAAAACTCATGCCCGGATTAGTCGGTGCACCAAGCAGTAGTTCATGTGTGATTTTATTATCTCCATGATGTTCTAATTTCATAGTTAGGGTTTAGATGAAACCATTAATCCATTGCTCAGTTTAATTAAAGTATTGATATTATTCTTGTTGTGTTGTAATGTTGTGGATAAATATAATCTGAGCCTTCATCATTTTGCTTTCACAGTGTATGCCATGTATCCATTGTAGTTAGAACATCACTATGTTTATTGTGCTGCAACTCATGTTTAAATGATTATTGTTCGATCCTTTGACTAGTTGTGCTTTAATCAGACAATTAGTGCTTTGGAGGGACACCTTAGTTGTGATTTGAATATCCATATCAGGATTGTTTACTCATATAAGTGATTGATCTGCGGTTAGTTATTTTGTGAGAGGGCAGCTAATACTAGTATTAGATAATTATCTTAGTGATACTAAACCTTCCTCCTGAAACCACCCTTTGATGTGCGGCCAGACCAGAATCTTTACGCATCTAGATAGTCGGCAGAGCCTAGAAGTTCACCGTTGTCTATACAAGGGACAAGAACATTATTGAGACTGAATTGATTGAGTGTAGGTTAAGAGGTGGATTCGACATCCCTAGCACCCTTTTTATCTGCTTGTAGATTACTCTTTGCGTTTTGTTTTACTATTTCAGTCACTACCACCATCATCCTGCCATTTCCGCAAACAAAACCCCTTTTTGGTTACTCTTGTTTCGAATCACTATTAGTAAGAACGTAGCTTCAACTTACACCCACCTTGTCTCTGTGGATCGACCTGTGCTTGCCCTGTGTTGCATATCGACACTGTGCACTTGCAGTTAGACATAGTCGTAGGCTTCTTTCAAGTCCTACCACATAACGCCTACATAAAGATAAATCTTCTTCTATCGTGAAATCCGAAAGATTAATGAATGGTTGTGCCATTATGTTGAAGATGAGGTTCTTTAATGTTGGAGAGGATTGAAATGTATTTTTTTTGCATATAAGGGAAAAGGATACCCTCCTTATATAGAATATATAGTTCTAACGGCTTTTTTTTTTCGAAAATATGGCCGTTTAGGCGATGTGTAACACGAGTGTATGCAGCATGTGACTCATCAACACATTAGATTTTTCATATTCGGAAGTCTAGTGTAACCGTTATCCGCCGATTACAGAAATCGGAAGGAAACCACGTCTCTCAAACCTCCCAATATAGAGTGGCATTTTGAATTTTGGCACGACCATCAACATTGGAATTTTGAAATGGTTAACTACTATATTCGAAAATCATTCAAATTTTTTGTCTTCCGAATATATAGTGGCCCAAAATTCAGAATTTTGAAAACCTTGAAAATCTTCAAATTTGGAACTTGTAATAATCGGAAGACAACCAAGTCTATCAAACCTCCGAATATGGAGTGGCCAAAAATTCCAAACCTGCCATAATTCTGAGGTTTTGGCATTTTGGCACGACCATTAGCATTGGAATTTTGAAATGGTTAACTACTATATTCGGAAATCATTCAAATTTTTTGTCTTCCGAATATATAGTGGCCCAAAATTCAGAATTTTGAAAACCTTGAAAATCTTCAAATTTGGAACTTATAATAATCGGAAGACAACCAAGTCTATCAAACCTCCGAATATGGAGTGGCCGAAAATTCCAAACCTTCCATAATGCTGAGGTTTTGGCATTTTGGCACGACCATCAGCATTGGAATTTTGAAATGGTTAACTACTATATTCAGAAATCATTCAATTTTTTTTGTCTTCCGAATATATAGTGGCCCAAAATTCAGAATTTTGAAAACCTTGAAAATCTTCAAATTTGGAACTTGTAATAATCGGAAGACAACCAAGTCTATCAAACCTCTGAATATGGAGTGGCCAAAAATTCCAAACCTGCCATGCTGAGGTTTTGGCATTTTGGCACGACCATCAGCGTTGGAATTTTGAAATGGTTAACTACTATATTTGGTAATCATTCTAATATTTTGTCTTCCGAATATATGGTGGCTCAAAATTCTGAATTTTGAAAAACTTGAAAATCTTCGAATTGGGAACTTGTAACAATCGGAAGGAAACCAAGTCTCCCAAACCTCCGAATATGGAGTGGCCAAAAAATCCAACACTGTCATAATGTTATATTTGAGCAACTTGAAAATGAGTGCTAGATTCATATACCATTCATAATCCATGAAACCATTCACAAACCATAACGTGATTTAAGAACTTAAAATCCGATCCAAACCTTAAAAACTACTTAATCCAACACAAACTATAAATACTATGAAACGACATAATCCAACACAACACAATTCATTGTCATTTATCTAGACTTCTTGACTTTACGACCGTGACTACCTCCAAATCTTGCACGACCACGAGTTAAAGCACCTTCAGTTGGAGCACCTTCATTTGGAGAACCTTTATTTGGAGCACCTTGACGCTCGATGAAGCTCGACTTCTTTACCCGTTTTTGATATCGCCTTCTTGGGCGGATTCTTCTTCGTGCCTTTTTTCTCCCCAAACTGAACTGCATAATCTTCATTATCCATATTATACACTAGGTCTCTAGCCTCTTTTATCTTCTCAACCGGCACAGGATCTCCGCTCCTCACACTACGGGAAAAATATACATCTACAACTGGAGATTTACAACACTTTTCTAAACATCGTAGAAAGTCCTATGTTTTACAACTGGTTTCAAAGGAAGAGTTGTCGTATATCATCACCTGCCAACCCTTAGGAAACAAGGGGTTGCGCTAAGAAAACAAACGACAACTCCTAAAGCAAAACAGATTGTGACGACATTTAGCTATAACAACTCTATTCCATATATGTAGTGACTTAGCCTATCACAATTCGACAAGTGTTGTTGAAGAAGAACAAAAAAATATGATAATGAAAAAATGTTAGAGAGGGGAGATTCGAACATGAACCTACCGCATGGAAGTCTAGCTCATCAACCACCCTTTCGATTCACAAGTTTCGTTTTTTTTTTTTTAAATAGAAACCTACAACAACACTTATAAGTGTTGTTGAAGTAAAAATATATAATGTTGGAAAAATGATGTTATAGGGAGATTCGAACATGAATCTACCGCATGGACGTCCCAGCTTATCAACCATCCTTACTGTTCACAAGTTTTGGCTTTTTTTTTTTTTTTTAATAAAATGTATAACAACACTTATAAGTGTTGTTAAATTAAAAATGTAGAACATTAGAAAGAAATGAGGATGGGGATTTGATCCTCAACCTCCCGTATGGAAGTCTACACCAAGAACCATGCCTACACTATTACATGTCTGTCAAGTTTGTGGTTCTTTAATACACTAACTTTTATGACAACCCTTCATAAGAGTTGTAAAACAAAATGTAATGCTCAAAAATAATGCCTGGGTGACTTGGAGCCGCAAACAAAGAAAAGCCTTCTCTCGTAAACAATCACATACACGCCTTCTCTCAGTAAATAATTACATACATTATTCACTATCCGTAATATTTACTTTACTCACTTGAGATAAGGGTAGTCCGGTAATTTTCTGATCTCCATAATATTTATTACCTTTATTTCTAGTAAGGGTAATATGGTCATTTCAACAATTTATAATATTTAGTTTACTTATTTTCCGATAAGCGTGGTCCGGTCATTTTCATAGTTTTCATAATATTTATTGCATTAATTTCCAAGAAGGGTAATATGGTCATTTTCACAAGCAATAATATTTACTTCACTTTTTCGATAAGGGTAGCCAGTGTCACTTTCACAATCTCCATAATATTTATTGCACAAATTTCCATGAAGGGTAATATGATCATTTTCACTATCTGTAATATTTACTTTACTTATTTCAGATAAGGATAGTTTAGTAATTTTCACAATCTCCGTAATATTTATTACCTTTATTTCTAATAAGGGTAATATGGTCATTTTAACTCGTAATCTTCGAACTGGGATGTTCAATTCGATATATTTCTTATCCAATTCGATATATTTCTTACCTGTAAATGGATTGATTCGTCGTTTTACCAAGTTTCGACTTAGAGTAGTCAACTCGCGCCGTGTTTCGATCTCGGAGCATGGTATGCATAGAATATGCATAAATAAGGTTTGTTTAAGGTTTTATAGAATATCTTGAAGGAATCTTACTCAGTAAATGGATGGATTCGCTGCGTTCTTACCAAGTTTCGACTTAGAGTAGTCAACTCGCGGCTGTGTTTCGATCTCGGAGCATTGTATACATAGAATATGCAGAAATAAGGTTTGTTTAAGGTTTCGTAGAATATACCGAAGGAATTTTACCTGTAAATGGATGGATTCGTCATTTTTACCAAGTTTTTGACTTAGAGTAGTCAACTCGCGGCCAAGTTTCGATCTTGGAGCCCGGTATGCATATAATATACAAAAATAAGGTTTGTTTAAGGTTTCGTAGAATATTTTGAAGGAATCTTACCTGTAAATGGATGGTTTCTTTGTTCTTACTAAGTTTCTGACTTAGAGTAGTCACCTCGCGGCCAGGTTTCGATTTAAGAGCCTGGTTTCGATCTCGGAGCATTGTATACATAGAATATGCAGAAATAAGGTTTGTTTAAGGTTTCGTAGAATATACCGAAGGAATTTTACCTGTAAATGGATGGATTCGTCATTTTTACCAAGTTTTTGACTTAGAGTAGTCAACTCGCGGCCAAGTTTCGATCTTGGAGCCCGGTATGCATATAATATACAAAAATAAGGTTTGTTTAAGGTTTCGTAGAATATTTTGAAGGAATCTTACCTGTAAATGGATGGTTTCTTTGTTCTTACTAAGTTTCTGACTTAGAGTAGTCACCTCGCGGCCAGGTTTCGATTTAAGAGCCTGGTATGCATACATTTATACATAAATATGGTTTTTTTAAGGTTTCGTAGAATATCTAGAAGAAATCTTACCTGTAAATGGATGGATTCGTCTGTTCTACCGAATTTCGAATTAGAGTAGTCAACTCGCGGCGGTGTTTCGATCTCGGATCCTAGAAAAGACATACAATAACGTAAATAAGGTTTTTTTAAGGTTTCGTAGAATATCTCGAAGGAATCTTACTGCAAATTGATGAATCTGTCGTTCTTACAAAGTTTCGACTTAGAATAGTCAACTCACGGCCGTGTTTCGATCTTGATCCCGGTATGCATACAATATGCGAAATATGGTTTTTTAAGGTTTATTAGAATATCTCAAGAAATCTTACTTGTAAATTGATGGATTCGTCGTTCTTACCAAGTTTCGACTTAGAATGGTCAACTGTTGGCGTGTTTCGATCTCGGAGCATGGTATGCATAGAATATGCATAAATAAGGTTTGTTTAAGGTTTCATAGAATATACTGAAGGAATCTTACCCGTAAATGGATGGATTAAGTCAATTTTACCAAGTTTTTGACTTAGAGTAGTCAACTCGCGGCCGGGTTTCGATCTTGGAGCCAGTATGCATATAATATACGTAAATAAGGTTTGTTTAAGGTTTCGTAGAATATTTTGAAGGAATCTTACTCGTAAATGGATGGTTTCTTCGTTCTTACTAAGTTTCACGACTTAGAGTAGTCACCTCGCGACCGAGTTTCGATTTAAGAGCCTGGTATGCATACGTTTATACATAAATATGGTTTTTTAAGGTTTCACGAGAATATCTAGAAGAAATCTTTGTAAATGGATGGATTCGTCTGATTCTACCGAATTTCAATTAGAGTAGTCAACTCGCGGCCAGTTTCGATCTCGGATCCAAGACGCATACAATATGCAGAAATAAGGTTTTTTTAAGGTTTCGTAGAATATATCGAAGGAATCTTACCTGTAAATTGATGAATTCGTCGTTCTTACCAAGTTTCTGACTTAGAATAGTCACCTCGCGGCCAGGTTTCGATTTAAGAGCCTGGTATGCATACATTTATACATAAATATGGTTTTTTTAAGGTTTCGTAGAATATCTAGAAGAAATCTTACCTGTAAATGGATGTATTCGTCGTTTTTACCGAATTTCTGAATTAGAGTAGTCAACTCGCGGCCAGGTTTCGATCTCGGATCCTTGTACGCATACAATATGCGTAAATAAGGTTTTTTTAAGGTTTAGTAGAATATCTCGAAGGAATCTTACTCTGTAAATGGATGTATTCGTCGTTCTTACCAAGTTTCTGACTTAGAATAGTCAACTCACGGCCAGGTTTCGATCTCGGATCCTGGTACGCATACAATATGCAAAAATAGGGTTTTTTTTAGGTTTCGTAGGATATCTCGAAGAAATCTTACCTGTAAATTGATGGATTCGTCGTTCTTACCAAGTTTCGACTTAGAGTAGTCAACTCGCGGCAGGTTTCGATCTCGATACACGATGTATGCATAGAATATGCATAAATAAGGTTTGTTTAAGGTTTCATAGAATATACCGAAGGAATCTTACCCGTAAATGGATGGATTCGGCTGCTTTTACCAACTTTTTGACTTAGAGTGGTCAAATCGCAGCCATGTTTCGATCTCCGAGCCCTGGTATGCATACAATATCTAAAATAAGGTTTGTTTAAGGTTTCGTAGAATATAACGAAGGAATCTTACCCGTAAATGGATGGATTCGCTCGTTTTTACCAAGTTTTTGACTTAGAGTAGTCAACTCGCGGCCAAGTTTCGATCTCGGATCCTAAGACGCATACAATATGCGTAAATAGGGTTTCTTTAAGGTTTCTTAGAATATCTCGAAGGAATCTTACCCGTAAATGGATGAATTGTCTGTTCTTACTAAGTTTCGACTTAGAGTAGTCAACTCACGGCCGTGTTTCGATCTCGGATCCCGGTACGCATATAATATGCGTAAATAGGGTTTTTATTTAAGGTTTCGAGAATATCTCAAGAAATCTTACCCGTAAATTGATGAATTCTTCGTTCTTAGTTTGAAGTCTCGAACCCTCCCGAGCTTCTTGGTTCATAGTTTGTATGTCGTTACACCACATTTGAAGTTCGAATCGACACTCGAGCTTCATATTTATCGATATCGATGATGTATCCTTCTAAGTTTGAATTCATAACCCTCCCGAGCTTCTTGGTTCATAGTTTGAATGTTGTTATACCACATTTCAAGTTCGAATCGACACTAAGCTTTATATTTATCGATATCGATGATGTATCCTGCTAAGTTTGAAGTCTGAACCATCACGGAGCTTCGTGGTTCATAGTTTGTATCTTCGTTATACCATATTCGAAGTTCGAATTAACACTTAAGTTTCATATTTATTGGTTTCGATGATGTATCCTGCTAAGTTTGAAGTCGAACCTCCCACAGCTTTTTGGTTCATAGTTTGAATGTCGTTATACCAAATTTTAAGTTCGATTCGACACCGAGCTTCATGTTTATCGATTTCGATGATGTATCTCGCTAAGTTTGAAGTCCAAACCCTCCCGGAGCTTCTTGGTTCATAGTTTGTATGCTTCTTGAGTCTAAAAATCCAAACTAAAATTACTTCATGACCTGTATGACTAGTCGAAATTACTTCATGGCTTATGTGACTAGTCGAAATTCGCCGGAAGCTCAAAGAGAAAGCACAAAAGCACATAGAGAAAGCACAAAGAAAACACACTTTCTTTGAAATCAGAACCCTGACTGTGAGCTTCATGGTTCATAGTTTTTATGCTTCTTAGGTCTACCAGGTGTAACTAAAGCTACTTCATGACCTGTATGACTAGTCAAAATTACTTCATGACCTATGTGACTAGTCGAAATTCAAACTCGAAGCACAAAGAGAAAGCACAAAAGCACAAAGAAAACACACTTGCCTTGATCCGTATGACAATTCCTAGTCAAATCTCTACCGTCCAAAAATATCCCTAATCCGTATGACATTCTCTAACTAAATCTCTATCGTTTAATTTTTTTTTATGTAAAACACCAAAAGAAATTTCCTCACTAAACTCCCATTTTCTCTTCTAATCTCTCGAATCTTCCGCACCTCGAAGAAAACCCTAGGTCAAAAAATTTTCTCGCTTTTTTCTTCTTCCACGGATCGCCATAACTTCAACAGTAAATCATTAGTGCTTGATTTGTTTTAAGAACCCTAAATCTAGAATCTTAAATTCCAAAATATGAAGCACCGGGCAATTCATTACACGATTTGAAGAACCCTGATTTCTCTTGTTTTGATTTTGATGCGTAACTCTAATTTCCCATCCTCTTAAATGGGTTTAGATTTGAATCCGAGAACAGCAAGTTGTGGTCTGAGGTGGATCTGGGTTTGGAATTAGTGAGGATTTTGTGGAGTTACTCAAATGGAGAAGTGAATCGGGGGAATTTGGGGTTTGCTTTGAATTGGAGGTGGATTTGGTTTTGTTGTTAAGAATGGAAATTAGGGGTTTGGTGGTTAAATCATGGGTTTCACAGAGAAATTGCGAAACAAGGAGAAGAATGGTTACATCGGTTCTTATTAGATGAATGAGATTTGAAGTCGGTGGTTGCGATCGCTTTGAGCCGTGAATTAGATGATTTAAGTCGAAGTTCTTGAAGAGAAATTCTTTAGCAATGGAACCAAAGAGAAATTGCTCGGCCGAGATAGATTGAATCTACCTGGATGTTGTCGCCGATGTTTGTGGATGTATGGCTTGTATTGGAGAGTGTTAAGTCTCTTGGGTCCTGCAGCGAGAAATGGGTTTCATCCATTGAAGATTTGGGGATTTTCTTGGTCGATTGGTGTTGGTTGCCATATTAGATATGATTGCTTTTGAATTCGGGGAGACAATGGGCAACTTCAATAAACAATTAAATTTGGGGATTTCTCGTTGCAAACTAGAATCTTGTTCTTGAGATAATTAGGGTATGAAGTGGTTGTTTGATGTAGGGTGAATTTGTGAGTGAAAAAACAGTCCCCAAGAAGAACTCGATATCGGTGTTTGAGCAGTGAAGGAAACATATTTATGGGGTTGTTAGCATGGAGTTAAATTGAAGGGGTTTTCCAAGGCAGCTGAAGGTGGGTTCTGGTAGTGATCCTGATGGTATGAGACTGAAGTTGGAATTGTGTATGTTCCATGGGTGATGTGGCTGTTACTGGAAAGGAAAGTGGAGGTGGTAAAGGACTGGGATGGACCGGGCCTAGGCAATTCTACTAGGTTTTGGTCGTTGGGATAAGCTAGAAGGGGATTATCACAAAGTCTTAGCGAGGTGATCCCTTGCACAATTATCTCGCCAGTAGAAGTGTTATTGCAACTCAAGCGAGTTGAAATTTAAGTTGCTTGATTTCTTACATTTTCTCAATTACCTTGTGTTGATTTGCTAATTTATGCAAGTGGTTAATTGCAGGAAACGGGGCAAATTAATTCTCAATGGGAATCTGCAACAAATGTGCAGAATATAGTTCTTCCAAGGGAGCAAGTAAACAAGCTTTGAATGAAGATGATGTTGCTAATGAACATCAAGATGGTTATCACAAGTCACTGATATCTCGATTGTCTATGAAGGCTGGGAAGGCAAGTAATTCCTGAACTTTGAAGCGTTCTTGTCCAACATTTTTATTTTATTTTATTCTCTTGTCGAGTCCGTGTCATAGTTGATAACAATGTTCCTTTTGGTCCATTAATGTGTTGTATTGCAAATTGTGTTAATTTTACTCCACAGATTTCTAGCATGGCGAAGTCCATCCGTGTACTTGCAAGTATGGAAGAACCAATTGGTCAAGTTTTTAAAAAACAAGAGGTAAGAGGCCAATGATTCTCGTATCCTATTGTGTAGTAGGATATTTTTATGTAGAACTACATGAAGTCGGTCATTTAGTTTTGATTTTGGTTTTGACTTCCTTTATGTAGCTTTGGGTGGTTATGTTGTTTTTCACTATATTGTTTATTTTGTTTTCCTAATGTATTGTGAAGACATGGGTGAAAAGGTGACTAGAAATGTGGGTTACAATGATTAGTTGGTCCAAGAAGCTAATGCCAAGATATATACATTTGGTTCTTATCGTCTTTGGGGTATGGGAACTTTTTATTCTGTTTTCAAAAATTAAATTTAGAATACCATTACATTTACTTTTATTCTTTTTTATTCACCCTTGCGTCGAAATAATCCTTCACACCACGCTTCTAATTTTCTCGTTTAGCTCAATTCTCGGCACATTTAAGTCCGACGGTAACAATAATAAATTTTACTCCGCATGTTGGTATAATTTCTTACGCAATAATGATAGTGATCTAATTGGTTCTAATGCAATAAAGATACTTTGTTAGAAGGCCTGTAAACATTGTTGATTTCTTATGGTTTTGCAACAAATCGGGATTCGTTTAAGCTAATCCTTGATTAGATCAAGTTAAGCTTGGTTGGTAATAATCCAGATTAAGGTCTGGTTCAAAGTGTAATTGTGTACTTAAGCTTACCTTAAGGTTAATGGTATTCGAATTTAATGGTAATAAGAATTATGCTCTAGTTGCCACCTTAAGTTCCTTAATTTTTTTAGTTTACCAATGTTTTATTTTAGTTTACCAATGTTTTATCCAAGATCTAAAAATAATTTTGTGCATCCTATGGTGATATTTTCGTTCTCCCAATAAATTGACTTAATCCAAAGATTGTCAAGTTCGTGGATTCTGTGCTTTGGCCAAGATCCCATGCTGAATGTTGATTCTGCTTTTGTGATTGTAGAAGTTTGATGCGAGATAAAATTCTCATGAATTTCCCACCATGACTCACCCTAAACATGCCGACATTCTCCCGAAGGTCTTGTTTCTTGCACAAAAGTTGTACTTTTGCTTTTAATGCTTATAGTGGCGACTTAGCAGGATCTATGTGAATAGGTGCTGAAATCAATTGTATTATTTTGCAAGGATCTGGCTGCTTTTGAAGTTCTTACTCATGTTAGTAAGCATTTGCATTTCTTTTCTTAGCTAGGTAATGCAATTGGAGTGGCATATTAACTTGAATGAATGTAAATGTGTTACAATGAATGGCCTGTGAATCTAGTTGTATGTTAGGACATTTGAGAAGCAAGATGAATGGAGTGATGTGAAATGGCAATGGGAATGTTGGTATGATTGATGGTCGTGGAAGAAGGGAATGTATGTCTCATGAAACTGGTGGTGTTGAGTCACAGTAAAGAGCACATGAATGGACTGCAGAAGTTAAAGCTCAAATGAAATTAATTGAACATTTGAGGAGAATGGCTTAGAATATTGGTGATGTGACTGTGATGTCTGCCGCCATGGCTAGGTTGTCAAGCTGCAGATGTTGATGCAATTAATGCTTTGCGGAGAATGTCCGGAATGGTGGTAGTGCAATGCGGTGGCGGTGAAACTTAACAGCTTGGATATGCTGCACTCAAATAACCAATAAACATCTTAATCTTCATAATCTCTTTGGAGTGTGTTTAGAAACTTAACTTTTGGTAACAAACATTTGTATCACTGCCATTTTTTTTTTTAATGTGTGTGTTTAACATTTTGGTGTTAACTTGAATGAATGTAAATGTGTTACGGTGGGAGTTAATATGAAATTATGAATGTGAAATACTTTCGGCAATTCGGTTTCAGCTATAATTTTTTTTTTTTCAAAAAAGTTTTATGCACACAACTTCTAATAAGAGTTGTGTTCCATATTCCAACTACACAAACCAATGGTTGTGAAAGAATGTCTTTACGACATAATTAGGGTGATGTCCAACATAGTTCTACAACACTAACAAGTGTCGTGCAAATCTTATTCATCATAGTAATAAGAGGTGTTACATATTTCTACAATACACATCCCGGGTTGTCTAAGATAGTCCTTCAACTTATACAAGTGTTGTGTTAGATATTTCTACGATATACATCCTATGTTGTCTAAGATAGTCCTTCAACTTATACAAGTGTTGTATTACATATTTCTACGATACACATCCTAGGTTGTCTAAGATAGACCTTCAACTTATACAAGTGTTGTGTTACATATTTTTACGATACACCACTTGTGTTGTCCAAGATACTCCTACAACAACAAGCAAGGGTTGTGTTAGGCTTTCAAAAAAATCGAAAGAGAATCACAACTTTGGCAAAATATTGTCGAACCATGAATCACATCACACTTTACAACTCATATTCAAGTATTGTAGAAAAGCTTGGACTTTCTACAATACCCCACCAACACAATACATAAAAAAGCGTTGTCGTAGGGGTACTACAACGCTAATAAAGTGTCGTCAATGATGATTTTTCCCGTAGTGTCATGCATGCAGTTAACATTTTGGAAACACACTTGAACATATTCACCTGTTTTTATACATAATGACATAACATCAAACGGGTATTACCTAAGATTTATAGCCGTGATATAAAATGAAGAATGTTTTAAGAATATGCACCAGTCTATCAAAAACCATTTGGTTTGTCTTTGATGATACAATTATAACTGGACCCCTCCAAAGTAGTCTTTGATATAACTTCACGGATAACCAAAGGATGGGATATGTTCCTATACCAACTCATATAACCTGGAGAATTTTCATTACCTAGGGTGACAGGTCTACCAGTGTTGATAATGAACTTACTCATTTATCCGTTATCGAGAATGTGGGTGGCCCCGAGTGAACTATCATGAGATTGTCACCACTAGGAAGAGCACAACTCAACTCCAATTTGCAAAAGAATCACCGAAGGAATCAATTGGTTGATGTTGTATATACCCGTGTTGTCGCATCACCCTAGAGGGGTTGTACATCACATATCCTGTGGGGTGCCACAACGGTCCAAAATAAAGGGACAAGTCCGACCGAACTCTTATATGCCCACTAGCTCGATCTTCCTTGTATGGATCAAAGCATATGTATGAGGCCTTCATTTGGTCCAAAATCTCCCTCATGCAAACCAGCTGTTGCTCTTTGACCTAGAACGGTTGTCTTTAAAGATATATTTTGTTCCTTTAGGATTACTTTTACGCCACTCCGGGTTCTCTCTGGCCAAGTTCAGGATGGGGAAGTGGTCATAGATCCATGCCTATATAGATAAGAAAACAAGTATTAGGAAATGGATTCTAAACAATCGGAAGTAAAAGTACACAAATTGAAACCGAATACACATATTCGGAAGTAAGTGATCACCGAATACAACATATTCGGAGGATAACTATATGTAGATCCTATCGAATATGCATCATTTGGAGTTCAGTAAACTCAAGTTTTTTGGTCTATAATTTTGTTAGTAATTTCCCAACATTAAGAACCGATTCTACATAATCAGAAGCAAAATTAAGTGATGTATTTCCGAATAAACTACATTCGGAGGCTAAATATGTGTAGATCTTACCGAATATGCATCATATGGAGTTCAGTAAACTTGTTTTTGTGGGCCTATATATTCGGTAATAATATATCAACATTAAGTAGCGATTATAAATAATCGGAAAGAAAACTAAGTTACTGGTTTCCGAATAAACTATATTCGGTAATTAAAAATATGTTATGCCTACCGAATATGCATCATTAGAGTTCAGAATGTGCATCATATGTACCGTCTACCGAATAACTATATATGGACTTATAGAGTTAAAAAAAAAAACCTGCAATAGATCCACGTTCCCGGCAAATTGGCTAGTTCCTCGCCTCGACGCATTTCTCAACTCTTCCATCAAGAATGCTAGACATGTCGTTCCCCAAGAATAGTCACCGACTTTATGGAGAGGATCTAAAAGTTGTATAAGGTTGGCGCCGATCCGGTTGCCAGAAGTATTGGGAAAAATGACACATCCCAACACACAAAGGAGATATGTGGTGGCCGCGTGGTTCACTTTCTCATAAGTTAACGTTCCTTTCTTTTCTTTATCCAAGGTGCCTCGGTACATATCCATCAAAACGCTAATGTTTATTTATTTAGTTCTACAACTTGCATGCCTCCCAAACTCTTGTCTTGATGTTTCTTCATCCCAACCTAAGCACTTTTTAGTTAGAGCATAAAGTTGTTCCCAAGATAATTGCTTTTAAGAATCTGCAGAACATCATCAGGGGTAATCGCCATCTCCCCAAACCGCATATGAAAGATGTCGGTCTCAGGATACATTCTCTCCACAAACGCTGATATATCCACACGATCATATTCCAAATATGAATTCTTGGCAGCAGCAGCTAACCCCGAGTTGGCTATAATAGTCTTGAACCTTACACATTCACCGGATAAAGGCCAATCAAGCATTTTTGTTGGTGCGGCGGTGGGTTTGAGTAGACGAACCGCATCTTGATGATATTATTAAACACACGAAATTTTTTTAAAGTAAATACAAAAACCCTTAAAACAACTATTACGATAGAACACATAGGATATGATTATTATTACCTCGGTTTCGTATATGTCTTTGGCCCATGAGTATTTGTATACAAATAGCAATTTTCCTCTATCCGCCGGTATCCCAAGGATTTTGCCTGCTGGAATATTCTTCACCTTCAACTGCTCAGGGACAAGATGTTTTGCTTTCTTAGCAATATTCTTTTTTTCACCTTCTCCTCCTTGGTTGGTTTTTTTGGCTTTTTGGGTACCACTTGGTTGACCTTCTTCTTGTACTATTGGCACTGGATCAATTGGTTCAATTTCATGGTGGGATGTAACTTGTGGACCATTTGCTTCTACACCTTGTTGAGTCGCTTGTTGAGCACTTGGTTGCACTGCTTGTTCACTGCCTTGTGGACCAGTTGCTTCTACACCTTGTTGAGTGGCTTGTTGAGCACTTGGTTGCACATCTTGTTCACTGCCTTGTGGACCAGTTGGTTCTACACCTTGTTGAGCACTTGGTTGCACCCCTTGTTGACTGCCTTGTTGTTCTACACTTTGTTGAGCACTTGAATTATATTTGGCACTCCTTTCTGTCCTAGCATTAGCTGACACTTTCTTACTCCCTTCTCGACGAGGCCCTAAGTCGCCTAATTTTGGGGCTTGCTTAGTGCGACTTTGTCTAAACAACAAAAAAAGGAACAATGTTTACAAACTACACAGTCGGAAGACAGAGTACACAACTAAAACCCGAATGTCCAAATTCGGAAGTAAGAAGATATATTTTTCTCCTGAATACAAAAAAATCAGAAGAAAAGTAAATATATGTGCAACCGAATATTCATCAATTGGAGTTCAAAAACTATAAATTTTTCATCCTATACAATCGGAGGTATAAAACATTATATTCTCTTCCGAATATATGCTGGCCCCAAAATGGGATTTTGCCTAAATCACAATTTTGAGAATTGTGAAATCATATATATATATATATATATGATTTCGGTAGTAATTCCACTACCGATTACTGTGTCTCTACTTAAAGATATTCGGAAGGCAACAAATTCATTAAACTACCGATTATTTCCATTTTGTACACAGGAAGATATGGCCAAACATATTCGGCATATAACCAACAATTTTAACTCCCGAATATTGTCTATGTTCTTGAGAAATGAAGAACACGACTACATTCAGAAGTCAGTTATCATGAATAACTTCCGAATCTGGGTAAATAACAGAAAACCCTAGGAAAAAAAATTCTTGATTTGTCGAATTAAAGTGAAAAAAACCCAAAAATTGATAGAGTCTTACCTAATTGAGGACATTTGAAGTTGCCAGAGTGTTTGACTATCAGAATCGCCACCACCAACTACATCTGCGGCTTTGTGTTCTTCGCGTTCTTCGTCATTTTTCAAAGCAACAATCTCTTTATTTCTTGCCAAAATTCCAAATTTTGGATCGATACCACGAGGAACGTTTTTAGTTTTAGGTCTGTGGTGTTCATCATCCTTACCCATTGTTTTATAAACGAATCTACGATGTTTTTATTTTACGATTCACGACGACGATTAGTTGAATTGAACAATGGGAAAAAAAAATTCCTCCACAATCGGGAGAGAAGGGAACAAATGTAAGAAGAAGAGTTGAAATGTTTTTGATTTGGATTTTATTTTCTTTTTACTAGAAGGGAATTTAGGTAACTTCAATGTCCTATAGGGTATCCCTTAACTAGTGTCCTAGGCTGGGTATAAATTCTTGGCCCCTAATTCCTTTTGAGTGGCCCCTAAAAATGCAAGGTTTTTTTTTCCTTTCTTTTTTTCTTAACAAACTAAAAAGGGGTCAGTCTGTGGTTACATATGCGGTAGAGCCATCCAATATCGAGATATTCATATTTCCAATATTTGATTTATCTACTTAAAGTTTAAGATTAATACAGAGATGAGAATAACATCCCAATCAATAATGTTTTGAAAATGCCTTACATCTTTTGCTAGAGTATTTGCTATCGCGTCGCAGTTCTAGGAAAAAAATGAAAACCTAGAAAATTTCCACAATTGGAAGCTTTTTTTTCTGCTTCTTCCAAAATAGCCTTGTTGATCCACGAGATGTCTGTTGTAGAGCCATTTAAACTTCTTATTAAAACTTCGTTGATCACTTTCGATGCCGGGAATCGATAGATGCTTTTCCTCCCCTAAGTTGTTGCATGTAAGAGACATATTGCTTCTGCCGCATGTGGATCTGAACAAGCTGATGGTCCTGCTCTTCCTCCTTCAAAAACTCTTGTATCACCTCTTAAAATTAAAGCAAAGCTAGATGGAAAATTTTCAGATATCCAAGAAGTATCCGCATTAATCTTTTTTGTATTTTTATCTAGGGGAGTCCATGGGATGTTCCTCTTCTTATTCTTCGTTCTATTTAAGTTACTTGTAGGTCTCTCCTTTCATATTTACAAGTCTAAATGTCTTTGGATTTATTTCGCTAGTAGTTGGGGGGGCTGAGTACTTCCTTGGAAAGTTTTATTACATCTTACTTTCCAAATAAAACACATCTTCGCAGCTACCAGTTCTAAGGGTATCACTGAGTTAGGTGTTTGAGACCAATCCTTACATATGTCAACCATTTTTGTAGAGCACTGAAGTTTATATGGACGGGGTTTGGTTCTAACTCCCTTTGCGAAAGGAAAATGCAACAACAGAGTTTTTATGGTCTCTTCCTGATGACCACAAAGGTGGCATTTTGGATTAATGTATATAATGATAAATGTTAATTACGAGTTTGTAGACAGTGCATTATGTAGACATTTTGATTCTAGGTGAAACTCCTAAGTTCCATAGAGATTTCCAGAAATTGTCATCTGATCGCTGTCGTATGCGTCAAAAATAATTTCACTTTCCTAAAGTATATGATAAGAAAGAGTTCGTATCCACAGGGTGGCGATTGTAGTTATTTCGTAATCAATTTCTTAAAGTAACCAATTGGGGGATTTCTCAATTTTAAGTAAGCAATAAAAGCAAATTAAAAACAAAGTAAATTGTAGAAAATAATCAATTGAGAGAGATATTGGTCAAGGAATTCATCTTCAATCTTAGACATGTGCTTGCATATATGAATAGAATTACGATTTAATCTCTTATATTATCAAAAGCCTAGAGAATCAAGAAAGCAAGATAATCTATTAATTTCTCAAGTTCATCAACACACACATTAGGGCTGCGTATGTGAATTCTACCTAAAGAATAACCTAACGCCTTGCGCTAATCAAGTTCAATTCCTAGGAGCGTTAAGTTTCAGAAATCGGCTAATCAATGCAATTTTCATGCGTTGCGCAAAACAATTCGTACAATGGTCAAACTCTACATATGATTACGAGAGTGTATCACTACAAACCGTAAACATATCATGCTACTTGTATTCAAGGTTATCGCTTGATGAAAAACCCTAAAATAGCTATGGACTAAGATGCAAGTTCAATTAATTGGCCACTTAACTAATCAAACACCATAATCCTATCACAATACTTCAATCATGTGATTATAAAATCAGTAGAGAATTGAACGATAATCAAGAGAGAAAACTAATACATAAAGCAAAACACAAGTTTTTAGAAATCGGACTTCATCCTTAACCAATAATAGAGAATTTATCTACTCATAGCTATGGAGTTCATCACCAAAAATATCAATGGAATAAAGAAGAAGATGAACAAAAGCAAACCCTAGTTGTGCAACCAAAAACGGCTCTCCAAAGTTTCAAGAATAAGATATGAGATATATCCCAAAAGTTGTAGAATTCTTCTTTTTATAGCCTTTCCTCCCTTCCAAAATTAGGTCAAGCCCTCAAAGTCCAATAGATAAAAGTCCACCAAGCCCATAAGAGAGAGAAACCGTGTAGAAAATACGTCCAAAAAGTCGTAAACTGGAAAATTGGTATTGTGCCGGAAATCGCCCAAGAGTCCCTGAAAAGCCCGGTGGACGGCAAAGTCCGCCTTTGGCCACGGTCAACGGTCGGATCGGCGGTCAACTCGGTCAAGACCGAGTCAACGTCAGTCGAGGTGTGCCGGCCAACTGACAGATCAGTCCGAGTTAGGCTCAAGTCAGACTCAGCTAAGCTGAGTGACCTTGGCCTGACCAGTTGCATTGGCCTGGACTCTGTAGCACCATCATTGTGCTTCAGCCATCATGTTCAGCCAAGATGGCTATACACCCAATCAAAACAAAATCCTGGCATTCCTCATTTCAATCACAGCTGCAATCATACCACCTGCAATTTCCTACCACCTGCAACACAATCATCATCACCTCCTACTTCCCTGCAATGATCTTTTGAGCTGCAATACCATTTTTTCTCAGCCTGGCCAGCTATCTCCAACTCCACATGCACACTCTCAGCCCATCTACAGCACCAGCTCAACTATACAAGTATCCATTCTGTCATTCTTCATCCCTGTACTGAATTCATCCATGACCAGCTTTAGATCATGACCATCTGCTTCTCGGCTTCTTTCATCAGCTCCAACAATCTCACTAGAACCTACTCCACCTGCAGTTTCAACTCATTGTCACTTTTTCTACCTGCCCTAAACCACCACTGCAACACCCAAATTCAATTTCACCAGCTCCATTGCCTATGCACCTCAGCTATTCAGACCTGCCACTGCAACAATTCATAATCACCACCAGTTCACATGCCAGCAACCACCAACCTTAGGCCACTAGTCCATTCCCATCTCCACCTGGTACTCAATTTCATAGCACAGACTCATACCCATCTGCTCTGTTGCTCTTATTCTCAGCTGCAGACTCGAGCTTCGCCTGCCATTCCATTTCTTTAGCTCAGGCCAAAATGGCAGCAACACTTCAGCTCAACAAACTCAGGCCATCTCCATTCTCTATAACTCTGCAACCACAAAGCATTTGCCATCTCAGCTCAATGCCACAATACCACACTGAGCATACACAGCAGCGCGACTTCAGCTGCCACATTAAACAATTCTTGCCTCCATCTGCTCTGAGTCTTCCCCGTTTCCACATCACCATCTCAGCCATGGCATAAATATAGCAACATCAGCACCTGTTGCCTCATTCTGAGCATCTCAACTTCTCATTACAGCTCAATGGTTGAGCCATCCCTTCTCAGAACCATTACCACCAACTGCAACCCTGTAGCTTTCAACCAGTGCTCTACTCCACAGCTTCACCTCAACTTCAACCATAAGCCCTTACCACATTCACAGCTGCAACTCTTGCACAGCAACTTAACTGGCCTGAGTTGCTTCTTGCGCACCTGCAATGCCATCTCAGAGCCATGAATGCACTTCATTGTCACTGCCAACGCAAAGCTCATCGGCCTGAATCATTACAACGTTACACTTGCAACTTCACAGCATTACCATCTCAGCTGCACTGCATACTCTCAAGCCAGCATTTCCTTCTCACTTCTTGGCTCAATGCAACCACCAGCCACAATCACCTCACCAGCTGCAACCAATTCCCCGGCACAAAGACTACCACCAAAGATTACGGTGCCTTCCCTGCAATTCCTAGCATACATCTAACAATGCTCAATCATTTAGCTTCAACTTTCAAGCCAATTCTTCACCAATTCCATGCCCGCACTTTCCCTTCCTTCAGTCATTAACAGACCCATTAGCTCACTCGAGTTTCTTCCATCACAGGCTTCATAAATCATTCACCAGAGAAACCCTAGCTCATCTGCTGTGCCATTTCCACAGCATCACCAGTCCCCTCTTCTTGTAACCTACAGCTCACTGCTCCTTGCAGCATCTCAATCAACACCAGAACTCCTCTCTGATTCACAGTAAACCCTAATTCAAATTTCAATTTCTTCTTCTCTGCTCACACATCGATCTCAAACCCATTTCTATTCTTCAATCCACGGACCCATCTGCTTTGCTCGATCTACTGAATCTCGACCACAACATGATTCGATTGAGCAACAAATCATCAATTCGAACCCAATAACAAACTTCAATTCTTCTCTCAATCTCTCGATTTATTTGTCGGAAAAAAAATAGCACGCTGATTTCTTGATTTACTCACAATGCCATGCTAGCCTTTTCTCTTTCTTAGTTTCAGTGAAAATGAATTGAACGAAAGATATTTCTTGCTTTTTAAGGTTCGAACATGGGACGATATTTGCACCCAGTATAGCCACCCATTGATAATTACAGCCTCTTCTAAATGATAAGGGGTACTCCAAATGATAACCCCTTAACCATAGCTGGTTTGCGTTTAGTATACCTCCAAGAAGAGTTACCCCTTAACCTTGACTGGACTCCAGATATCACTTGCCTGTGAGATGACAATTTCGCCCTTTTTGCTCAAATTGGACAATTTCTTCTTCTTTTCCTCCGTGCGACTCCAGAGTACCTAATAACTCAAAAACACGCGTAAAGTACATAATTCACAAGAAAAATAGCAAAGAAAGCGTAACTACTAGATAGTAAATACGGTGTATTCTACACCTATCATCATCCAAATCTAGGTTAGAGAAATTTATACTATTCTCACTTAGCTTATTGGATATTATTTTGACTGTAAAGTTTCCTGACTTAGTTAATTTTCATCTAAGATTATCCTTCTTGAGACTATTTTTTATGTCTAGGAAAAGGTTGATTTTACATATTTGTTCAGCTATATTATTAAGAAAACAATAGAAGTTAAGATTTTTGTTCCATTTTTTTGTAGACAAGTCGATTAAATCTGCAACCAGAGATAAGTTATTATTTGATTTGGATTTAAGATGTAAAAGATTAGTTGCTAAACCCGGTATCTAGTTGTCTTCCCATATATTGATATTAGTACCATCTCCTACTTCCCAACTACCATTTTAAGCCACTAAACTTAGGCCTGTGCAGATGCATTTCCAAGTCCATGAACATCTATCTGGAGGTTTAGCTCGTAGGGAAGATTCGTTTCTGAAATATTTAGGGCCAAGTGCCTTGCCCAAAGGGAGTTCGGTTTCTTTAATAATCTCCATGCTACTTTAGCTGTTAGAGCTAGGTTAAACTTAGACATCATTCTTTGGTGTTTAGGATGTACGTTCTTACTAAAAATACCTCTGACTTATCGAAATTGATCAATTGGCCCGAGGCTTGACTGAAGAGGTTGATAGTTCATAACAGATTCTTGCATGATGTTTAGACTACACCTGCACGATGTTTACTTCCAACTTTGGTGGTACACAAATTTTGAAATTGGTGCACCAAGTCTTTTAGACTACACCAAAAAATATTTCTCAACTTCTAGTAAGGTATGATGCAGATAACTGGCACAAAATAAAATTAGAGATAAATAATATGTATTTGTGGAGATACTAATACATGATTTGGAACAAACATATTATTAAATGGATGTTGTATGAGGATTTTGAGGATATAAGCTATCATGTTTCCCAAAGGATCAATGATTTTTTACTCCGGCGCTTAATGTTCTACAGTCCAGTTAGGGGTCTTGGTTTCTAGTATTATGGAGAAAGATGTGCTGGAGAGTTAATTGATGTAGTTGGACTGCCGAAAAGCCTCAATGTATTTCCACCGTGTTTGTAACTGAATTCACTAGATTGAAGTGAAGGGGAAAGAAAAGGTATGAGGCATTATTCACCCCATATGACGAATACCTGAAAAAGCAGGAATATAACAACCACACCCAATAATTCGTTCAGCAATCTGTATGGACTAACTCCAATACAATTCCGAGAGCACCCACTTAAAAGCGAGCTGATGAGCACGAAAGTGCGACGCATTTTCACCCATAAATACATTAGCTGGGACTCATTTTATCACTAATAAACTTGTTTGTAGGTGTTTTTGTGAAATAAGCTCTTATGGAGAAAGTTGGTCGAAAAGTGGTTTTTGTACCCCGGAGGACACATGTTATTCGGACTCTCAGTTTTGGATAAGGGGCACCCAATTACTAAGGGGCACCCTAATTGCTATTCGCACTCCCGGATTGGATAAGGGGCAGTCATCTTCAACAATTTGAAACTGAAAATTGGCGGGAAAATTGTGTTTGAACCAACAGAATTAGGGTTTGGATTTTGGAGGTGTTATAACGAGATTCAATGGCTGAAATCAAATGGGTTTGTTCCTGGTACCTAAACAGGTCTGGTATGGGTCATTGTTTCGATCAAAATTGGCTAGATAATCGGGAATTCAAGAAAACATTACTCTCGGGTCTGTTCTTCCGCGGAAAGTTCAGTTAGAGATTTGGAGGAGTTCAGGTGCGACTTAATCTTGGTTTTGGACTTACACGAGTCTGTTACAGCTGGATAAGATTGGTTGCTGACTTGGAATCGAAGAAAAAGGCTGTCACGTGAAGTTTTTACGAAACAGGGGAAGAAGATATTCTTCTGCTATTCTCCTCGAGATATTTTTGGTAGTTTTACGTGGGGATGACAGAGTTGTACTCTAACTGAAGCGTGAAGTCAAATGCTGAGAATATCTCGACTTCATTATGCGCGTGGAATAGCAGTACAAGGATATTATTCGCCGTGAATATCCGAGAGCAATAAAGAGAATATATTCTCATTTACTCGGAGATTGGATGGTCTGTTGAGTATAAAAAGGATTGTGGAAGAAGGATGAAGGGATATCGAGTGATTGGGGAGGCTACAAAGTCGAGAGAATTGCTGCAGAGAAATCTGCAGCAGCAGCAGAGAAATAGTGAAGAACACGAAGAACAGACTTACAAAGACAGTCGTAAAAAAATTGTCGTTTATGTGTAAGAGATAAGACTGTCATCTCGCGACGGTTCATCGTTATTCTTTGTAACAATGGGTTTGCAACGCTTATAAACGTTGCAAATTCCGGTTTAATTTGATTTTCTCATTTTCTCTTCTTTGTAAACACCATTTGGGCAATAAAAATGAATTTTGAGCGTGTCTACATCATGAGTAGCTAAGCCCCTACACTGGGTCGACGGAGGAAGCCGAATTTCATACGTGGGTAATTTTAATTAATTCTTTATTTGACTTTTGCACTAATTAAAATATAATTCTGATTTGATTAAATTGGTTGTTATTCAATTAGATAGGTTATGCTTTGTTTAGATAATCTATGCTTAGGGATACAATTAATCTTTTGAGAGTCTACCTTGGCAAAAATAAGAGTCGGTGTTGTTTTGTTTATTGAGCGATAATTGCTGAAGAATAATAATTGAACCTATTAATATGAATGCGGTGGGAATCCTAGACCAGATGACTCTCGCTTTGTTTATTATTTTCGTTAAACCTTTTAATTTAATCTCAACAACATCCGAGTGAACGACAAACCTTTTACTACTACAACGAACAAATTAAAAATCTTAATTACGAGCTCTATCAAGAGATATATCAAAGACCTTAATCTTAATTTTCAATACAATCTGCAATCGAACAAATAGAAACCCGTGAGCCCGATTGTTACGATAAATAACTTGGATGGTACCAAAGACTAATTCCCAAGTGAAAATTAATTTATATCCAACAACCAAGGTAGGATTTACCAATTGATTGAACTACACACAACCTGTAATATTTCAATTATATAAAAATATAATGCGGAAAAGAAATAACACATACACCAAAAATTTTGTTAATGAGGAAACCACAAATGCAGAAAAACCCCAGGACCTAGTCCAGATTTGAACCACACTATATTAAGCCGATACACACACTAGCCTACTACAAGTTAACTTCAGACTGGAATGTAGTTGAGCCCTAACCAAGTCTCACACCAATTAAGGTACAGTGGCGTTCCTTATGCCTCTAGAACCATGTCGGATTTTGTACACTTGATTCCCTTAGTTGATCTTACCCATAACTAAGAGTTGCTACGGCCCAAAATCGAAGACTTATAAACAAATATGTCTCCCACAGATAAGTCTATTCTGATAGATAAATCTGTCTCCCACATAAGTACCTATGAAGTTTTGTTCCGTCTTATGATAAATCAAGGTGAACAAGAACCAATTGATAATCCGGTCTTATACTCCAGAAGAGCGGCCTAGAAATATCAATCACCTCGCAATAACTTAACTATATGGTAGTAGAAGAAGCTATTGTGGAATCACAAATAATGAGACAAAGAGCTCTGTGATTAATTTTTATATCTTACCTATCCAAGATAAATCTCGAGCAAATCTTAGATAAGATAGTACTCAATACGATAGAATAAGTAAGATCGGAATATGCAACTACAGAGAAAATAGTTGGATCTGGCTTCACGAATCCCGAATGAAGTCTTCAAGTCGTGAACCTAATATGGTTTTGGAAAAACCTAGGTTAAAGGAGAATCGCCTCTAGTCGCAACTAGGACACGGGAATGTGTCGGGATTAGGTTTTCTAGTTGCTAAAGTTCTCCCTTATATAGTCTTTCAAATCAGGGTTTGCTTACAATCAAAGCTAAGATAGCTTGGTAACAAAGCATTTAATATTCACTGTTAGATGAAATCCTGATTTAAGATTCAAGTTAAGTTTACACACAAATGAAATATACCTTCATTTATATATGGGTAACTATACCTAAACGTATCTATTAAGTTGGCTCAATAACAGTTAACCGAAGTTAGCCATATGAACACTTTTGTTTTAACCACATTCATCTAACACATCTAGATCAACTATGATGATTAATGAATCAATATAATCAAATGAATCTAATTGTGTTTTAAATAGAGTTGTTCAATTGTTCACTATCTCATATAAATATATATGAACAAATTGAAATAAAGTCGGATTGATTCGTAATTGTTCAAAGTACTTATATAAGAATCAATTCATGAACATTAAGCCACGTTTTGCAAAGATTGCATTCCTTAATTCATAAATGTATTTGTTATTGAGTATGAAAAACATACTTAACCAATTTTAGAACTTACCCATTAAGTTTGCAAACAGGTACGCAAACTATAGCTTCCATACTTTGGTCATGTCCATCTGTTTGCAAACGGGTATGCAAACACCCGTCCCGTACCTAACTGAGGTAGAACCGTTCGCATACTAAGTATGCAAACAAGGTTCCCGGACCTGAATCATACCAAAACAGTTTGCATACTAGGTACGCATGTTAGAGCACTGCTCGGTCGAACTCGCAACTGTTGCTATCTCAAGATTGTCTGTCAATGTTAGTGATCAAAACTTATAGTGATATTGTGTAGTTGAGCATTAGACTTCACGGTGTTCATCAATTGAAGACGAAGAACTACTAAGGAGAGCTTGTGGAACTTCATCAACAAAAAGTACGTGGAGACTAAAACTCATCTATCACTTGGAAAGTCTATTTCTACTCTATCTCCTATATTGAGACAAAATTCGTATTACTATATAGTATTCGATTATGCAAATTTGAAATTTCGAGCTGAGTTTAACTCGCTTACATATTTCTCGAAATATGTGTTGGTAAGATTTCCCTTCAACCGAGTTCATCTTATATTCTTGACGAAAGTCAAAAGATGATCATGCGAAAATCTCCGAGTAACATCTTACATGATTTATGTGATACAATCATTTGGTGTAGACTTGGAATGTTTCGTTATGATTATTTCAATAGCTTAAAAATTGCTTTGATGCTAATAGTTCGTGAAAACAGCTATTGTCATCCTCTAAGAAAGTTTCAATGATTGAAATAGAGTTTAGAACACTTAACCATCTTTGGATTATGAACATAGTATGCATTCTTGCATGTATGTGATCCATGACTAGAACTATAGTATGCATACCCGTATGCGTACTGGTAGTTGTGGAATTCCGGGTACCTAAGTACACATACCCGTACGCGTACTGGTGAAGGGTTTGGGTCCGGAAATTTATGATGTGTTTGGAAGTATGCGTACCCGTTTGCATATTGGCGAACCCAAACTCAGACTGGCTACTTAAGTATGCGTACACGTTTGCATACTTGAGTGGTTAAAGTTTAAAATCGGTTTGTTCATGAACTAATACATTTATATAATAAGGAATGCATTCTTTGCAAACCGTGGATATAATGTTCATGAATTGATTCGAGTGAATCAAATTGATTTTGCTTCAATTGTGCTCTTGTATACTTCTATGAGAATATAGCAATTGAACAACTCTATAACTAGTTTCATTTGAGCCATTTGAACTAGTTGTGATTAAGATGAATTAGGTTGATATGAGAGTGTTCATATAGCTAACCTCGGTTAAATACTGTTGAGCCAACCTAGTGTACGTACATGTTTAGGTACGGTTACTCAAACCTAAATGAAGGTACATTTCATTTGTGTATAACAAGCTAAGTTTGATCTAGCGGTTAATTAGGAATGACAAAGATGGAAAAGAAATTTTTTTGCTTATGAACACTACAACATTTTTCCGGAATAGCAACAGCTGAGCGAAGTTGCAAAAGGGACTTGCACTGACTTCTTCCTTTCAATCAGCTACCTAAACAGATGAAATGCACCAACCACAAAGACACAAAAACTACAAATGAACAGTATGAAGGCATATATAATAATCCAATAGAAACTAAAACAACTTTATATAATGATTGCAGATCTTCTGGATGAGGAAGTACCATTCTCCAATAACAGGATTTCCATCAAGCTCATTACCTACTACTCTCACATCTCTCATTTCCAGTGTTCGTTGAACCTAGCAATACAAAAGAAAAATAACATATAAACACTCTTTATATACCCTGAAATTGAATCATAAATAAGTGCAGATGGAAATGCTGATTATAAATAAACTTGAACAGGAAAAGGCCTTACAGGCTTTAACTGCCTTTACATATAGTTTCCATTGTTGCGGTTGTGGATTCACGTCGATTAAAATCAGTGAACCATTTTCTCCAAGAGCTCTAGCAAGTTCTCCATTGAATATAACCAAATAAATTAAACCTTAAAGTAGAGTTGTTATGTGGGTTTTAGTGAAAATAGATTTGTTTGAAATACTACAGCAACAAAAAAATAGAAAAACAACTTACAACAATGTTGAATCCCTAGCTGATACATTAAGATGAGCATGTAGTTCAAGCTTTGGTTGAGTCAAACACCAATCTAATGCCTTCATCTATATCTATTAGACAGAAACTATGTCATGAGAGATAGTTAAGCCGATCAATTAGAATGTATTATCACGGATACACAAAAAAAAATCAAAACCTAAACCTAACCAACCAAGAAACATACATCAAGAATGCTCTTTTAATTCACAAAAATAATCAATTTATGAAAGATGCATCAGTCATAGCTTAATCCTTAAATTTTCAAGAGGAAAAAAATGAAATCCCTAACAATATCTCGATATATCTAACCTTACAAACTAACCAGAAATCTGAACAATAAATGAAACAAACTAACTTATCATTTGAGTTTTAAGAGAGGAAAAAAATACCGAAAAATTGTAAAGAAAGGGATTAGGTTTTCGAAGTACGTAGATCCGGGAAAACGAAGATGAATCAGTGTTCTAGAGAAGCATCGGTAAACTTTACTTTCGATGCAAATCAGAGATCTGGAAAAGAATACCCAAATCCCGAATTAGGTCAAAACGCAAGGAAATTTTTTTTTTTGCTGCAAACCCTAACTTTAAAATTGCTAATGGTTTTCAGAAAAAATATTGAAGAGAAAATCGTATGTGTTGATATTTTTTCTCAAGCTTAAATCATGATAGCAAACAGAGACGGAGGTATTTTGGTGATAGAGAGTATGACTGATTTTTTTTATTTTTTTGAAGCATAGAAATGGAGTGAAGGTGATGGAGAAGAGAAAAAGTATAGAGAACAGAGATGAAGGCAGAGAGAATAACGAGTTCAGTTTCTCTTTTGGGATAAAAGGATAGGGTTGAATCAATAACCGTACATTTTTCTACAGCCAATCCTAACAATCAAAAATAGTGTTGCCATCCACTCAAACTCGTCGCACATGTGCAATTTAGGTGTTACTTTGCACACAAGCGGGAAATACATGTGGAATGATCGCCGTTGACGAATTGCAACACGACTAAAAATTTCGAATCAAATCGCTAGTGCAGGTTGCAAATTTCGCAACTGTCATAAGTTGTTGCTAATTTTTGAGTTGTTGCAAATTTAATTACAAATTCGCAACAACTCTTAAGCCGTTGCTAATTTTTGTTGCTAATCTGCAAAAATGGTGTAGTGGAAGCTCATTACGCAATCCTAAAGGAGTTTTTGATAACCCGTATGAGATGTTAAAAAGTACACAATGTTAGAGCATTGCTCGGTCGAACTCACAAGTGTTGCTATCTCAAGCTTGTTGTCGAATTTAGTTGGCAAAACTATATCTTGATTTCTAGTCTACAATTAGTCAAGTCTCACACTAGGATAAAAATGTAGTCGAAAAATAGTGGATCATGGCAGCCATCATTGCGTTCTACAGTTTGAAGGCGAAGATCAATCGAAGCTTTTGGAGAATTTTATCAACAAAATGTAAGTGAAGACTGAACCACCTATATCTCAAGTTATATTCACTTTTATATCATTTGAGACAATGTCACATAACTAATCAGACTATGTTGCATAGACAAAAATTTCGAGTCGAAAACTATTTATCTAGTTAAAGAATTTCTCGAAATATAATGACTTATCTTAATGAATATTTGTTCACACTTGATGAGTTTCGGTTAAGGAAAATTTATCATGCTCAAATCAAATTCATGATTCAAGTTTATCATTCAAAAATAGCCTGAAATAGTGATATGTATCATTGATGTTATTCAGGAATCAAAATTATGATTCAAGTTTATCACTACAAAGTTTCTGCCGGAAAAGCAAGGTTAATTTTAACTTGAACCGGCATGTTTTCATAGAAGTAAATACCATCAAACATCCAAGCTACTTTAGATAACTTAGCCTGAATCCTTTACTTACCTTTTTAGATTAGAATGATTGATAATAATACTAGCATAAATATAACGACAATAAAAAATCACATATAACATAAACAGTACGTGGTTCACCTACCCTTTGTACGCTACATCCACGACCAAAACCACCCCGAGGATCTTTCATCATTGTTGATGGTGGATTTTTGACAAAGGCTAAAATTGTAAAACCGTAATTTTGCATATTTCTGATCCAACAATCAGACGAGTATGTAAAATTCATATTTCGGAATTTAAGCATGAAAGCTCATGCAAAGATAATTTTTGAATGAGTGTATAACCTCTTAGAGTACATACAAATATACAATTATTAAAGCCTTTCAACCGAGATTTCGATATTTTGCATATTTCATCAGTACTGAACAATTTCGGTATTCACTTCTATATAGAATCGAGAATGATTGGACGGCTCCCACATGGATTTACCACTAGTATAGAGAATAACGTCTTGAGGCTGCCATGAATGTTCCCGACTATGCGAATAAATTTTCATAACTTAGTATGATGCTTCCATCATCTCATACCGGATTGCCGAAAAAGTTTAATGCTCCTGCATGCATTTTCCGCTAGTATAGAGCCATCAATTAATTAATTATAGTCGTAATATTCATCAATTGAATTCCTAGAAAATATTTTGTTTTCATCACGATATTTCATTACTTAAATTGATGGCTTTTCTCAGCAGAATTCCATGGATTAGTAATTAATATTCACTTTCGGGCATAGGGGACACTACCGAGTAAGCCCGGGAAAATGGTGTGAGTGTACTTAGCAATAATGCACGAACAAGCACCCAAAAATATGCACAAACGAGCATCCAAAATATGGACGAACGAGGAAGTATGGAGACGATGCAAAATTGGAAAGGAAAAAAAAAACACTAAAGAGGCAACGCACGGGACCGGGCCCACCGGCCGGCCATGCCCGGGCCGTCGCCGGTCCCACGCCTCTCCATGTTTTCTTTTTATCTTATATTATTATTTTTCCTCATCTCTTGAAACTCCCTCGTTTGAGAAAAAACCTAGTTTTTCGATATTTCTCCAATATTGCTCAAATCTTCAAAAAACCAAACAGTCAAATGGTCCCACGACATCCATGTTTTTTCATGTAAAATATTAAATTATCATTATTGTAATATTCCTAAATTTTTGGACGTACGAGCAAAGTCCTACTTGCTCATTCATGCAAAATTGAGAGTTTCAGTCAAGATCAAACTCTTCTGGTAGTCCAAAATATCGCTCAAACGACCAACAAAATGCCTAAGATTTTCAGAAATTGACGCGCGAGGGACCTGGTGGCCCGTGGACCACCATGACCGGACCTAGTCGGTCCCTTGGCAATCGTCTCTCCATTATTATTTTAATAATAATTCATATCTTTTATAATTATCGAATCCTCATTCATGGATATTAATTTCTGTGCATGCTCGGACGTCCGTTCACCACCAATGGCCGACTCTCATGCTCATTGGTTGATCGATATTTCTTGACCCACATTAGACAACTCTCTGGATCCGGGATTCCCCAAAATTAAGGTTTTGAATTTATAATAATTCGATAAATGGTGAAAACTATTATATTGATCCAGCAATTAATATTTTTAATGTTTGGTCATGCCAATTTTTTTAATTGCTCGACCGAGCACCATCATTGGGTGGCCAACCACTTAGACGATCATTAACTATTTCATTGGACGTCCATCCACTCGAACGATCATTCAATATTTCATTGGACGTCCATCCAATTGGACGTTCGATCATCTAATATTCACTAATATTTTAATATTTGTCATTCGGAAATTCATGACATGGTAGATCATGAATGAGCACTCTAAATAACTCATAACTCCGCAACATCTAATTTCCTGTCAAATGATCGACAAATCAGAATAAGTCCATGATCGAGCAATCTCATCGGACGCGCGTCGATCCAAATTATCAGAACATCATTATTACCTCAACTGGTAAAATTATATATCACAATTTATCAAGACTCGACGTAGCATGATGGTGTACTAATAAGTACACTGGTACCACAAGTGATGGGAAAACAGGTTCAAAATACACACAACAGGCCATATAAAGATGAAATAACATGTTGGTGCACTGTTATGTACACTGGTACCACTAGTCAGGGGCGTATCCACGCCTAGGCACACTTAGGCACGTTCCCTTATGAAGTTTTCCTAAAAAGATTTTACCTACTTGTATTACTTGTATTTTGTTATTCTGGTATATCTAATTAGATTTTCCTATACCAATTTCCATTCAAATTAAGTTTCCTCCTATTTTTAAGTAACTAACGAACTACATTTGAACTACTAAACTTTTAAGTTGCTATGAGAAAAGTCAATATACAATACGCGTAAAGCATTAAGCTAGTGACCACAAACAAGAATCAAAACCAGTCAAACATAACAACATAATACTAATGCACTATCCGTCCGCCGTCGGCCGTCATAGTTTTGAATCTTCATTATGGTCTTTTATTTTGTTTTGAGTCTAAAAATTTATAAGAAAGAGGTGTACAAAGTGTTGGTAGGATGTTCAAGGACTAGATTAGGAAATCTAGTTGATTTTGGAAACCAATTACTAGTGTCTAAAGTATAGTAACTTAAGAGGTTTGTCTCTTAGAGTTAAGTTAGAAACCATATACTTGTAGGAAAGTAATCCTTTTTAGGGAATGTGTCTATTCCTATTGATAGGGATAAATATATCCATAGAGAGAACTAGAGAAAACACACCAGTACACCATAACTAAAAGAGTTCTCTTCTTCTCTAATATATTCCAACCTATACGGTGATATATAAAATTGCTTATTCCTTTGCGAGGATTAGTCCTCGTTAAATACTTGTTCTTCTTATGTGTGTGTGATTGTGTTCTTGGAAATATTGAGGTACCTTTGTAGTAGTGCAAACCTAACGCTTCCGCGAGCTTTGGCGCAACAATTGGTATCAGAGCAAGGAGATGCTCTTGCATACAGGTACTCGGATTGTAGTTGAAGTGAAGGTATTTTTCTGAAGATTGCTTGAGGTAATTCTAATATCAAAGGTTCAGTTTTTTTATCTGTATTTGGTTGTTAGTGAATAGTGGTTGATCCGGAAAAACCAGTTGATCCAGTACAAAATTCGAAGTCCACAATTAAAGATAAAGAAACAAAAGAACATAAAAAAACAAAATAAGAAATAATTCATTCACATAGATGTTCTTGCTCATCTTGACCTAGAAGAATCTCTAGAGGTCGGACATCAAATACGTGTTAAATTATAGCTCGATTGAACCCACCAAGCGTTGGTATGTCAAGTTTGGTTGTCATATTTTAATGAACCAAAACTCATTTTAAGAGTCGATTGATTATGTGCTAGAGCCTTCGTATAGGTTAGCTTTAAAGTATTAGGATATGAGACATTACAAGTATTGCGAAGACTTGAAGAAGTGAAGAAGTAAGGAGCTACAACGACAACATCATCCTTCCACTTGAGGTTAGTGATATTTGACTTGAACTGTTTTATTCCCTAAACGTATCTTTCAAGTCGTGCATATTGAAAACAAAACTGCGAAGCATGAATGATTACACTCTAGTTAGACATAGTATTAAGGAATACAATACGAGGTTTATTGCTTAACCATTAAACTTTGTAGGTAAGACATCGACATAATTGTTTGAATCCTATTGTGATTATGTATGGGTATAAGGTGAAGTTTTTATCCTAGGAAACAATGTTTTACATTTGTTTTAAGGAAGTAAATTCATGAACTTTTTTTGTGAATCGAAAAGGAAATCGCCAAACATTATAGGTATTGTTATTCATTGTATATCTTTTGAACTACCAATATGTGTGATTAGTATAACCGCTCATGACTTGGTTACGTTATTGGTAAAACTATTCACAAAGGCCTGACTTTTGTATTGGTATGACTTTTATTAGTGAAACCGATCTTAAGTAATCACCTGAGATGGTATGATCGATTTTGTGTTATTAGTATGACCGACTCTGGGTAAAGGGGAATCGATCCTTGTATGAGGTGCAACAAGTTTTTAGCAGAAAGGGGAACCGGTCCTATGGACATGTGCAACACGTTTTTAGGAAAAGGGGAACCGATCATGTGGACATGTGCAGTGATTACAAGTTAGATACCATATATATGTGGGAAACCGATCCTAGTACCTAGTCAACCAAGATTTGGAAAGATAGCGTGACTATGCACAGTACTCACATGGAGGTAAAACCGAAACTTGTTTTGGTAGAACCGTTAAACACATGATGTGTTATTAAGTGTTCTTGATCAAGCACATAGTTCTTGAAAGTCAGATGAACCAATTCTAAACTAGTTTGGAAGTGTGGAAAATCGGTTTCAATATTGTAAGTATGAAAGAGGACTTACAAAGTAAGGATGTCGCATACTTTGAACATGTGCCGTAACGCTAATCTTTAATCGTTCAAAGTTATTCCTTAATAGATAAAGGAAGAAAATCCCGGATCGAATAAAATAAATTGAGAATCTTTTATTTAAGGTTTTTAATTTTATTTTAGGAAAATGAAAATTAGTAATGTGCATTTACTAGTTGGAGATTTTCCAAGATATTTTCGATCATTATTTGGACAGAGCATTTCCAGGAATTATGGAAACCGAATCTGGAATATATTGCATATCTTGAGAATATTTTCGGTTTTTGAAATTCCTTGGTCTATAAATATGAAAGTTTGCATTCCGAGCAAACTCATCCTTCGTACAACAAGAACTATCTCAGTTGTGCTGCTACTGGTGAAGCCTCCTATTCGGAGAGGAGAGTAACCTAATTAGGTGAAATTTCTTACGGCATCTCAGTTTAAATACTTCTTTGGGATTGAGAAGCTCTATTAGTACCGTTGGTGGGAAACTAAATAATTGCGGTTTATCTTTTGTTTTCAATTGATTTGATTAACTAACGGTGGCTGAACTTTGATTGCACGTAGTTTTTTTATGCTTGAGAATCTTCTTTTTTGATATAAGATTCACTCAAACTAGATGGAAGTTTCGACGGGGATCTTTAGACTGTTTGTAGATCTAAAGACATCTTGTGACAGACTCCGTTCTGTGCGTGATTGATCACAAGAGATTCAAGTTGATTGTGTGCAGGTGTTTATTGAAGATCTAAGAATATTTGAAGACAAAAAAGACTTTGAAGATTTCTGATTTGGGATTCATAATCTTTGGTGTGCACAATACTTGTTTCAGTATAAAAGGATCCAACTATAATCGGTTTATCCTTGTGGTAGATTAAATTGATTAGTTGTGTAGATCGGCATCAATACAATTCTTTGTGATTAAAAGTATTGATTGCAAAATCTCAACAATTACTTCGGTAGTTGATTATAAGATAGATCTAAGAACCTGGCGAAGGGGTTTATTGAGATAAACATAAGAGCCTTTGTCAAACTCACATCACTTGGTTGAAGAGAGTTGCTACCAAACAGATTTGTTTTTCCTTTACTGTTTGGAATACGAACCAAAGGAATTATTCCAAGTACGTGACTTGTTACAGGTCGGAGGCGTGGGAATACAGACGGAACTAGGTGAACTATAGGTTTAGTTGCTTGGTCTCAACTATACGAAGTTGGTTTGATTTTGTATAGCGGCTTAATCGAGAGTATTCAATTATGGACGTGGTCCCGGGTTTTTCTCGCATTTGAGGTTTCCTCGTTAACAAAATCTTTCTGTGTCATTTACTTTTATTTTCCGTAATTATAATTGTTGTTATTATAATTTAAAGTAAATTACACAAACGTTAATTCCTATTTACTTGATAAGTAATCCTATTGTGTTTGGTTATGTCCGAACCTTTTATCAAGTAAACATACTTTGTTGTTGTATTGTCTCGATCTCGTATCCATAGACGATCACACGAAGTGTGAACCGATTTGTTGTATTGTCTCGACCCAGTCTATAGACAATCACTTTCGGAGAAAGGACTTATAGGTGAAAAAGTTTTAGATTAGGGTATATTTGGGTACCCTCGTCTTTTTAATTGGTATCAGAGCAGGCAAACACGAAAATATCTAACAATATGTGTTTGGTGCGATCCAACCTATAAGGTATGAGTCAAAATAAGAAAATCAAAGCTAAACTTTCAAAGTGAGAATAATATCTCAGAGAAGGTCAATGGAAATTGGTCTCGAAAGTCTTTTCGAAAATCAAAGAAAAAGTCTATGATTGATAACTTGATTGCGAATCAAGTTCCTGATCATAAAAGAATGAATCCGAAACTTAAACATGTTTTGGATCCGACTCCTATATCTTGTGAAAAATCTTCTGAAAAGAGATTAGATTCACTAGACTGCCCAAGTTCCGGTTTTTCGTAAAATGTTAGAAAGATTCTTCAAACATGTTGAAAGCTATACAGAAAAGGGAAAAACCATTGACAGTCTAGATGATGTCACAGAACTTATTGTTCAACTAAATGTAAGAATATGTGGAGGAAAGAGAGAAACACTCAGTCTTCAAAATAATCAGGTAGATTATATGGAACAAAAATTGGCCTTGTGCAATGAAGTTCATCAACAAAATACTGAGTGTGAAGTTCTCAATCAATCGCTAGAACACTCACAGATAAGGAATAAGATCCTTATTGAGAAACTTCTTACTGTAACATGTCAAGAGGTATATATAAACAGATGTTTAGAAAAACATTTCCAACAAGGAATGGATACCTTAAGAGGAAATATAGAATGTCTTTAACGAGAGACATTAGTAATTTGTCGAATGGCAAATATTGATCACTCGGGTTCAAGTTCAGAGAACATTCCATCCTGGGCACATGATATAATCGAAGATATTGCATCTCACAATTTTCCTAACCAAAAGGATGGGTTCAAAACCCAAGAGAAGGAACATAATAATGCTCCTAAGGAAAAGGAGGAAGAATCTCCTCAAAAGGTATTTGATGAGGAAGATCCTCATCCTAATGCTTAATCGCATTAGAATGTGCATCCTTACAATGTCTATTCTTCGGATATAAGGAAGCACATATACCTGGGCTATCAAAATCCTATTAATATCTCTTATTCAACATAGAGAGAATACGCGATCTACCTTAAGTATGCTTTTATTATCCTTACGTGTAGAAAGGTTGTCTTACAACAACTCGTGTAAAAAGGATTTGTGTAGTATTTTGAAGTATCTCTTGATACCGATCTTGAAGATAATTTCTTTTTGAAAAATGTCGTGTTTCTGTAACACATGAGATGCGAAAAATATTGTCAGAATTATTCATTTAAGGATGATATCTATATTTGGTATGTGTTAAAAGTATTTCAAGTATATGTACTCATCGTGTCTGAGAACGTATACTAAAGAATGAGTTCTCAAACCAGATTTCAAGCAAAACTCCTGAAAGCCTTGAGTGTAATGACTTCAAAGGAAATTGTTCATCTTGATGATACCTTTAAGAAATCTGGTTGTGAAGATGTCGAAAAAGAAAAAGAAGATGTAACTCATCTCCTTGTCCAAAACAGTTTGGATGCTAAGGTTGATATTATCAATCTACGTCAAGTCCTCCTCAGTACTATAGAAACTCATTATAGACAGGCAGCACTACTAAGAACTGTTATCCGTAACCAAAGAAAGTTGATTAAACTTGGAATCGGTAACAGGGAGTATGCTCGAAAGGTTAATCATTTAGCCTGTGAACATAATCAAGTTACTGTGTGCAGAGTCCGAGATATCAGTCGAGATACTGTTGATGAAGATCCTGAAAATTTTGAGGAAATTGAAGATGATCTTTGAAAAATCTGCTGAAGAATAAACATTAGTTTTTGATTATTTCAATTAGGTCTATTATGAATAAAACTATCTTATGAATAAAATTATTTGATTTATAATTTTTCTTGTGATAGTTTTTGATTTACATAGCCTGTGCTTGAATGATTTATGTTATTGTTATGTATGTTTATGGTATGTTTGATTTCGGTTTTACTACCTTGATATTCAATCTCATAATGTTGTGAACCCTTATGGTTTGGGTGACTTTTTGATTTAGCAGGATTAAGTTCTAGCCCATGTTGGTAGGCTTTATCAAAGGATCATGAGGGGTTCTGATTGAAACAATATGTGAAAAAGTCACAATATGTTGAATCGGTTTTGGTTTAGCATAAAAGCATATGTGTTTCGGGGTTTTCAACTTTTTCTTGCAATAGTTAAAAACCGATTTTCAACCTTTCTCTGTTAAAGGTTGGTTGTTGTTATTCGTTTGTTTTGCATAAGGATGACAACATAATGATATTTCGATATCAATTCTCCCTGGAATAAGATGCAAACATATTGGAGAAGAGGATGCAAAATTTGAGGTAACGAGTTTGTTAGTTAATCGTTTTCCTGTTTAAGAAAAGTCTGATTTTATTGCGTATATTTATTGCTTTTGCTTAACAAAATTTCGGTACAATTGATGTTTTATTCTATTATGTGTGTATGGATTGTGCGTTATTCAATTGGTTCCGATTAAGAAAAACTATTGTTATCTTGCTTTATTGTGTGGTATCAATTGTTTGGGCTTACAAAATTTCGGTGCAATTGCGGTGCTTTAATGTTTATGTTGTTTCAATTGCTTCCGGTTGAGGTGAATAATTATGCAAGTTGATTTATTTGGTTTATGAATTGTTTATGGCTTAACAAAAGAAAAGGTTTACGGGATGAACTGTTTAGTCCAATTCGATTCCGGATAAGAGAAACTAAGTTAATTCTGATCTTAGTTAGACTTATCAAAGTGAAGGTTTCGGTTATTCAATTCTAATTGAATGACTTAACAAGAAATACTAGTTAACTAACCTAGTATTTGTGTTGTTTAAAATTGAAAGGTCTAAGTTATATGGATAAGTAGAACCTGATGAGGAAAATAGAGTTATCTTTATTTTGGTCTTATCGAACAAGCAATTGTAATTGTACAATCGGTTTAGCAAAGAAACTAAGGTGCTTAGTTGATTTTTGGTTTGCTAAACTATTAGGGAAAATTGCTTCGGGCAATTGTTTCCTTGGTAACATATCAAAACAAAATTACTTTGTAGTTTCGGTTTTGATATTGGTTATCAAAAATGGTGTGTGGAACCCTCGTGCTTAACTCTATAGGTTACAAGTCTATTTTGAAATATGTAAGATCCTTTCGGTCTGTCCTTTATTTTTTCGTTTCTTTGTCATGTTGTGACAAAAAGGGGGAGAAATATATGGAGTGAACAAGTGATACTGGTATTGATTTATATTGATTGGTATCACTAAGGGAAAGGACATTAGTGCTTAAACGAAAGAGTGAAAGCATAAACTAAGGGGGAGTAACATATCATATACTTGTAGTTATATGGACTACAAAGGAATTAACAAAGACGCGCGGATTGATAAAATATACCTATTTTACCTTTAGGGGGAGTATTAGCTTTGTTATTATAATGTCAACAACGACATTTATGGATTGCATGTATACAGGTTATTGTGTTGTTGAATTCGGGAATCAAGCGTATGTGTAATGAATTCTTGTAATTTGTTTATCCATATGATGTAAGAGTTTTGTCACTAAAATTGTCAAAGGGGGAGATTGTTAGAGCATAGCTCGGTTGAACCCACCAAGCGTTGGTATGTCAAGTTTGGTTGTCATATTTTAGTGAGCCAAAACTCATTTTAAGAGTCGCTTGATTATGTACTAGAGTCAACTTCGTATAGGTTAGATTGAAAGTATTAGGATATGAGACATTACAAGTATTGCGAAGACTTGAAGAAGTGAAGAAGTAAGGAGCTACAACAACAACATCATCATTCCACTTGAGGTTAGTGATATTTGACTTGAACTGCTTCATTCCCTAAACGTATCTTTCAAGTCGTGCATATTGAAAACAAAATGCGAAGCATGCATGATTATACTCTAGTTAGATATAGTATTAAGGAATACAATACGAGGTTTATTGCTTAACCATTAAACTTTGTAGATAAGACATCGACATAATCGTTTGAATGCTATTGTGATTATGTATGGGTATAAGGTGAATATTTCATCCTAGGAAACACATTTTTTTAAGGAAGTAAATTCATGAACTTGTTTTGTGAATCGAAAAGGAAATCGCCAGGCATTATTGCTATTGTTATTCATTGCATATCTTTTGAACTACCAATATGTGTGATTAGTATAACCGCTCATGACTTGTTTACGTTCTTGGTAAAACTATTCACAAAGGCATGACTTTTGTATTGGTATGACTTTTATTAGTGAAACCGATCTTAAGTAATCACTTGAGATGGTATGATCGATTTTGTGTTATTGATATGACCGACTCTGGGTAAAATGGAACCGATTCTAGTAAGAGGTGCAACTTATCACAAATGAGAATCGATCCTTGTATGAGGTGCAACAAGTTTTTAGCAGAAAGGGGAACCGATCCTATGGACATGTGCAACACGTTTTTAGGCAAAGGGGAACCGATCCTATGGTGAGGTGCAGCAAGACTTTGAAGATTTCTGATTTGGGATTCATAATCTTTGGTGTGCACAATACTTGTTTCGGTATAAGAGGATCCAATTATAATCGATTTATCCTTGTGGTAGATTGGATTGATTAGTTGTGTGGATCGACATCAATACAATTCTTTGTGATTAAAAGTATTGATTGCAAAATCTTAACAATTACTTCGGTAGTTGATAATAAGATAGATCTAAGAACCTGACAAAGGAGTTTATTGAGATAAACAGAAGAGCCTTTGTCAAACTCACATCACTTGGTTGAAGAGAGTTGCTACCAAGCAGATTTGTTTTTCCTTTACTGTTTGGAATACGATCCAAAGGAATTGTTCCAAGTATGTGACTTATTACAGGTCGGAGGCATGGGAATACAAACAAAACTAGGTGAACTATAGGTTTAGTTGCTTGGTCTCAACTATACGAAGTTGGTTTGATTTTGTATAGCGGCTTAATCATGAGCTTATTCAATTCTCGACAAGGTCCCAAAGTTTTTCTGCATTTGCGGTTTCCTCGTTAACAAAATCTTGATGTGTCATTTACTTTTATTTTCCGCAATTATAATTGTTGTTATTATAATTTAAAGTAAATTAAACAAACGTTAATTCCTATTTACTTGATAAGTAATTTTATTGTGTTTGGTTAAGTCTGAACCTTTTATCAAGTAAACATACTTCGTTGTTGTATTGTCTCGATCTCGTATCCATAGACGATCACACGAAGTGTGAACCGATTTGTTGTATTGTCTCGGCTCAGTCCATAGACAATCACTTTCGGAAAAAGGACTTACAGGTGGAAAAGTTTTAGATTGAGGTATATTTGGGTACCCTCGTGTTTTCAATATGACTGATAAGCAGTTGAACAAAATGAATAAATTATGCCTGGGTTCGATTCGAGGGTGTTTAATAACGGTAGTAAGATTTAATTATTAGCACGAGACTTCAGATAAGGATCTCTGGGAAAAGCTAGAGAAGGAATACCTTGTGAAGAACGTGGCCAATAAGGTACATCTTAAGAGGAATTTATATCGTTATAACTTGAAGAAGGGTGCCTCTTTAACTAAGCACCTAGATTCATATAATAAACTTCTTGCTGAGGTGGTTAACTACGATGAGACAATCGAGGATGAGGAACAAGCTTTGTTTCTGATAAACTCTCTTCTTGAAAGGTATGAACCTATGATTAAAGCTTCAATGCACGACAAGGATAAGATAACATACACAGAGGTCGCTACGGTATTACGTAGCGAGGAGTTCAGGAAGATGGACCGTGAAGACCTTGCAAGTAAAGCTAATAATGATGTGCTTCTTGCAAAAGGTCATTCAACAGACATGAGAAAGAAGACTGGTGGTTATGGTAAAGTTATAGGGCGTTGTAATAGTAGAATGCGACTGCAGAAGGATGAGTGTGCTTGGTGTCATCACTTCGGTCATCGGGCTAAGGATTGTCTCAAGCGTAAGGGGAGAGAAGGAGATAACATCAAGACTGAAGTGAACATTGCAAAAGGTAATGAAGAATCAAATGATGTTTATGATTTCTAGCTGACTGTGACACCATCATCTTGTGCAATTACAAATGGTATAGGTATTAGATACTGGAGCAACGTATCATATAAGCCCATATTGGGACTGGTTCTCAAACTTTGAAGAGCTTGATGGAGAATTATGTATGGGAAAAAATCAATATACATGCAGGGTGATTGGGATTGAAAGTGTTTGTATCAAGATGCATGATGGTATGGTTAGAGAGCTGAAGGAGGTAAGATTTGTACCTGCCATAAAGAAAAATCTGATTTCACTTGGAACTTTAGAAGCTAAGGGCTGCAAGATAGCCGCAGAAAATGGTGTTCTAAAGGTAATATCTGGAGATGAATGGAATACATCATCATAAATTGTACTAATTAATTGGGAGCACAACAATATCGGATGTGTCATTTTCTGAACACATCAAAGGCGCATCTACCGATAAAATAAAGCTATGGCATATGAGACTTGCACATCCTGGTGAGAAGTCGTTGCATAATTTGATTCAACAAAACTTGTTGAAAGGTGATATTGCCTGCAAGTTAGCATTTTGTGAACATTGTGTAAAGGGAAAGAAAACAAGAACAAGCTTTGGCACATCAATCCATAATACAAGTGGATTTCTTGACTATGGTCACCCAGATGTTTGGGTTCCTTCCAAGAATACATCATTGGGAGGAAAACATTGGTTTGTGTCGTTAATTGATGACTATTCTAGGCGCGTATGGCTGTGCACCATGAGGTATAAGGATGAAGTCTTAGAAGTCTTTGTAAGGTGGAAGAAGGCAACTGAGACTCAAACTGGAAGAAAGATCAAAGTACTACGTTCGGATAATGGTAAAGAGTATAAGAGTGATCCATTGTTGCAAGTATGTGAGGATAAGCGGATAAAGAGGCACTTCACAGTTAAGAAGACACCGCAACAGAATGGGGTAGCTGAATGCATGAATCGTACTTTTCTGAAGAAGGTACGATGTATGTTATCTAATGTTGAATTAGGTAAGGCGTCTGAGGCAGTTATGTATGCCTACTTCCTCATTAATAGGACGCCATCAGTTGCATTAGAAGGTAAAACTCCTGTGGGGAAATGGTTTGGAAAACTATCTTATGATTATGACTCAATTCATATCTTTGGTTGTCGTGCGTGGTATCATGTTAGTGAAAACAAGCTTGATAGACGTGCCATGTAAGGAATAATCATGATTAGAGATGTCACATTTGATGAGATGTCTATGGTAAAGTCTTGGGGTTCTCGACAGGTGGACAAAAAAAGCACCAATACTAGTGAGCCTTTGCAGCAGGTGGAGATTGATGCAACTCCACTACTTCCATCTAAGTTTGTATCTTTTTAGAAGACATTAGGTCTACAAGAGAAGTAGCTACTTAAGTTCCAAATGATAGTGACGTTGTTGTAGAAAAGGAACAAGAGCCAATAGAAGATACATAAGCTACGATCACTGAGACCAGAACAACCATTAAACCGAGAACATCAATCAGGAAACCTGGTTGGATGAATGATTTTGTAGCTTATGCATTACCAGTTGTCGAAGATGGTACTCCTACTTCCTATTTAGAAGTTATACGCAGTGCAGATTGCAAAAAATGGGAAGGTGCAATGCAGGACAAGATGGAGTTTCTTTACAAGAATGGCACATGGGTTCTTACGAATCTTCCCAACGGTAAGAAGGACATATGGTGAAAGTGGGTATATTCTAAGAAAGAAGGATCTTGGGTGAATCAAGTACGCTACAAGGCAAGGTTAGTTGCAAAAGTTATGCCCAAAGAGAAGGGATTGACTACAATGAGGTGTTCTCTCCGGTGGTAAAACACTCATCAATCCGTATTTTGTTGGTCTTGGTAGCATGATATGATTTAGACCTAGTTCAACTATATGTCAAGACAGCGTTCTTACATGGTGATCTAGAAGAGGAGATATATATGGCTCAGCCGAGTGGGTTCAAGGTTGCTGGAATATAAGATTTTGTACGTAAACTGAAGAGATCATTGTACGTACTGAAGAAGTCTCCTAGATAATGGTACAAGAGATTTGACCAGTTTATGATAGGCCAAACATACACAAGAGGTCACTATGACCATTATGTATACTTCAAGAAGCTACGTGATGGGCCTTTCATATATTTGCTCTTGTATGTCGATGATATGCTGATTGCATCGAATAAGAAAAATAAAGATTGATAATTTGTAGCACAAGTTGTCATCTGAGTTTGAGATGAAAGATATGAGAGAGGCTAAGAAGATTCTTGGTATAGACATTCAATGTGACCGAGAAAAGGGTAAAGTTTGTTTGTCTCAAAGGGCATATTTGAAGAAGGTATTACAGAAGTTTGGAGTTCATGAAGGAACTAAATCTGTAAGTACTCCCCTTGCTGATCATTTTAAGTTGAATGCTTGTATGTATCCTATTACTGAATAAGAGCGGAGGTATATGACCCAAGTCCCATATGTTGAGGTTGTTGGTAACTTAATGTATGCAATGGTATGTACAAGGACAGATATTTCACATGCAGTAAGTATGGTCAACCGCTATATGCATTGTGCTGGTAAGGGACATTGGCAAGCTGTGAAATAGATTTTAAGGTATCTTTATGGTACACTTGATGTCGGCTTGGAGTTTGTAAAGAATGAAAGTAACAATCAGTTGTGTGTTGGGTATGTAGATTCTGACTATGCTGGTGATTTGGCCAAGAGACATTCAACTTCAGGGTATGTATTTACCGTAGCATGGGTATAAGTTAGTTGGAGATCAATTTTGCAGTATATTGTAGCTCTCTCAACTACTGAAGCAGAGTATATGGAAGTGACAGAGGCATTTAAAGAGGCTATATGGTTATAAGGTTTGTTAGATGACTTAGGAGTTGTGCAAGACCAACTGCCTTTACTTTGTGATAGTCTAAGTGCAATTTACTTAGCTAAGAATCAATTACATCATGCTAGAATCAAACATATAGACGTCCGATTTCACTTTGTGAGGGAGATTCTCGAAGAAGAAAATATTATACTTTTGAAGATCGATACCAAAGACAATACATCTGATATGTTAACTAAAGTAGTATCTGAGGTCAAGTTTCGACATTGCTCGAAATTGAATCACATCATTCATGTTTAGTAAGAGTCTCTATTGGGGTAGGGTTCTTAGGAACCTGGTGTGGAGGCCTTCTAGCAAGGTCATTTTAGAGAACTACAGTCGGGTTTGATTCTTATTGAGGATATGTAGGCAACCATTGATGGTTCAATCGACGTTGAAAGATGGATGTGATTTTGTTTATTTATGGTCTCATGTGTGAATGCATGATCCGAGGTGGATAATTATTGGTAGGATGGTCAAGGACTAGATTAGGAAATCTAGTTGGGTTGTAAAGCCAATTACTAATGTCCTAAGTATAACAACTTAAGAGGTTTGTCACTTAGAGTTAAGTTAGGAAACCCTATACTTGTAGGAAAGTAATCCTTGTTAAGAAGTGTGTCTAGTCCTATTGATATGTATAAATATCCATAGAGAGAACTAGAGAAAACACACCAGTACACCAGAACTAAAATTGCTTATATGGTGATATATAAAATGGCTTATTCCTTCCCCGGGATTCAACCTTGTTAAATAGTTGTTCTTCTTGTGTGTGTGATTGTGTTCTTGGCAATATTGAGGTACCTTTGTAGTCGTGCAAACCTAACGATTCCGCAGGCTTTGGTGCAACACAAAGTGTATACAGTGATGACAACTCAAAGGTTTTACTCAATTCCAAGATAGGAAAATTCATGTCCACCATGAATTATATCTCAACGACTCTTCCAGTGTTGAGCTTGGGATATTTAGAAAATTAACTTGAAAACTATTTAATTGATATGTGATCAATGGTGCGTTTTTGGGTTAGAAAATATTGATGATCTTGCAACAAGAATGGTTGAGGCAGAAAAAATTACAATGAATATATATCCATTGATTTATTTGCTTTTCATATTAGCATGCTCTTAGTTTCTTACCGATGACTACTGCTCAACCATTTTGCAGTATAGAAAATTTTGAAGATTTGATTAGATAATTCTTCGACGACAAATGAGTGGATAAATGATAATTTGCTTTGTTATATTGAAAAATACATTTTTTATGCCATGTAGATTTCAAAATATGAAAACTACTCATAGTGAACAACTATAAATTGTATATATCAATTCAATGAAAGAAATGACTTTTCTTATGAAGTGCCTCTACAAGCATAAAGTTCTGGATCCTCCACTACCACAAGTGATGGGGAAACGGGTTCAAAACACACATAACATGCCATATAAAGATGAAATAGCATGCTGGTGCACTGATATGTACACTAGTACCACAAGAGATGGGAAAACAAGTTCAAAACACATACATCAGGCAATATAAAGATGAAATAGCATGCTGGTGCACTGATATGTACACTCGTACCACAAGATGGGAAAACAAGTTCAAAACATACACATCAGGCCATTTAAGGATGAAATAGCATGCTGGTGTACAGATTTGTACACTGGTACCATAAGAGATGGGAAAACAGGTTCAAAACACCAAAAAAAAGGGGCCAATGTATGAAGTAGCAGTACTTTTTGTTGCTCGACCAAATGTTGAACCTGTTACAGGAATTTCTTTGAAGTTTTTGATGATTTCTTAATTGGTGATTTATTTGAATTTTTTGATGTCTTCTTAGGTGGTGATGATTTTCAAGTTTCTATTGCTACAGTTGATGTTGAAACTGTTGTACTCTTTGAAGATTTTGATCTCGTCTTATGTCCTGATGATTTTGAAGTTATTTCTTCTTTTATTGATGTTGTATATATCTTCCGATAGTTCTTGTGCTTTCCTCTTTGCAACTGTTTTTTTTTGTAATCACCATGATGTAACTTCTATTGCATTCATCAATTCTATGAAGATTTAAGGTTTGATTATGAAGATTTAGGGTTTTATCTCTCAATTAGGTTAATGCATTTCTCCGATTTTCTCTTCTTTGATTTTCTTTTTCTCTTCTCTTTGCTAAATGAAATAATTAATATTTCCGTTATTTTTCAGTTATTTATTTTTGAACGAACGTGTCGCATCCACATTCAGTATGTTAGTTACAAAACTGTTTTTATTCGCCGCCGCACGTGTCCTTATGAAACGCGTGCATAGGTTAATAGCGTCGTTACACATTTATAAAGAAATTTTGGACTAATCTGTACCTAGTCAACTACGGCAGGACTAATCCGTATTTATTTTAAGGGAGATGCTTCGAGAGTCAGACAAAAGCACCTTATTACCCATACTCCCAAAAAGTCTCGTGTGCGCAAGGGTATATCGAACTCCTCTTGTACTACTTTTTGAGAGAGAGACCGACCTGGGTTGCACGGACACTCCATTTCTTGAGCCGTGTCCGCGTCCGACTCGCGGCGGACACGGGATGCGCATGGGACGCTGACACGACGCGTGTCCGACGCACCAATTTGCACGTCCTACGCGCGTCTGGTTTGGACGCACCGATGACGCGTGTCCGACGCATTTTTTTTTCATTTTCATATAAACTTTTTCCTTTATTTTTACTATTATTAACCAAATGAAGAAATATAAACATTTAGATCAATAATTTAGGTCTTTATTAGGATTTTGTAATTGGAAATGACATCACGTATACCCTTAGTTGGACATGTGTTGATCTAAGAATGCATTTTGATTGTGTTATGTGTTTAATAGTGACTGATTATTTGACATTCGGCGTGTATAAACAAACGATATCTTCTTTTCTTTTGAAATTTATACATATGCAACATCATTTTCTAATTTTTAGGGTCGAAAAACTTGACTTTGCTGTATAAATACATAATTATATATATATAGATAATATATAAATAAAATATGTATATACGTGTCCACGTCCTAATTTTTTGAAAATTTTGTAGTGTACGCGTCTACGCGTCCACGTCCGTGCAACCCGGAGACCGAGTGAGATTTGGGGGACTTGCGGTTGGTGGTGGACGAGACTAAAAAATAGTATTATTATCGTTGTCAGCGGTGACTCTATTCAAGTGGTGGTTGCAGGGAAGGATGTAATGGCTAGCAACCAACGAGGTTTCTGGGGGTATAAAGCAATTTCGAGCAACCTAATAATGCAAGGAATAACAGTTGCAGCCTTGTAGGAACAGCCATCGCTTGTCTTGCCTTGGCTGCCATGCCACCGTCGTGTACTCTCGTAGGTAATTCATTCCCTTTTAAGGCAAAAACCCTAAAAATAATTTTACAATGAAATTTAATTTGGGATTTAATATATTAGAACCATAATAGATACTATCTGGAATTGCTTCACTAATTTTGGTTCTTTGCTTCAATTTATATAATCAGCAGTTCAAGTTTAGGTGGGTTTTCTTTTGTTTAGCCAAAAATTGAAAGGAAATAGATAGATAAACTGATTACAGTCCACAAGTCTTCTTGTTGTATTTATTTTGTTACCTTTTAATTATAGGAAATTCCTCAAGTGGATGTATATGCTTCCCACCCAAACCACTGGTAATCTAGTTGATTAGAGAAAAGTCCAAGTAAACAGTAACTAAGGAAGTAAAATATGATAAAATAAGCTTGTAATCGATAACAGTGGATGTATATTTAAGGCACACCCTTTTTGTTATTATTTATTATTTTGAGTTTATCAGTTTAGGGCTGAGCAAATGAGTTGTAAACTGGAGTGATCGTTATTCACGCTAGATGCATTTACTCGTGTACGTTTTCAGTTTTTTTTTTGTTTGTACATATTTTCTTATATGAAAGAAGGTTTCATCTGTTTATCAGATACTCTTCACACTATAGGTGCATTAGTTTGTGCTTATGTAACAGGGGCATGGTCGCACGGGTACAAGAGTGTAAGGTTATGTATATTCTTGTTAGGAAAAGAAAATGGCTATATCCAGGCTTATAATGAAGAAAACCACAGCCATTTTTGTTTCTCATGTCATTCATGCGTTTCTTCTACTTTTAAGACTTTACTGAACTAAGTTGCAAAATTTACTAAGGTTTAACAGCTAGTGGATCTGTTGATGTGTCAAGCACGAGTACCAGTTTCGGTACTGGGATATTCTGTAAAACAATGTGTCGTATTGTGGTTGTCACTCTGACACGTGTAGATATATATGTTTCAGAATTTTTGGTAGAAAGAACCACTTACTCTATTCGTAAGTCGTAACATATGGGTCATTTTGCTGTGCGAATTGCTAAAACAACACCATGCTTAATTGAGATATAGGTCAAAGTAAACCAAGCTCGGAGCAGACGATGTAGTTGTGTTACGATAACCTATGCTTCTAAATATGTCACCCCTCAGAGTTATATCATTCATTACCTTTCTCTTCAGTTGGCAATGTAAATTAACCTATATGGCATCTTAGATCACCATGGTCCTCTTGAAAAAAGTTAACAGTGGTGTGAGTTATTTCAGTTACCAAAATTCTTGAAGAGTACATTACTTAAAGCTTCCTTGATGAAGATCTTTCTGCGTCCAATACTTACTGCTCCTAGCTCTCACTTCTCCTTGTGAATGCAGGCTTTGATCCAAGCATTCGGGCTGAGGTCTGGCCATTTCTCCTTGGAGTGTAAGCATTTCTAACCCTTGGGGTTCTTTGTTATGCATTCGAAGATTGTGATAGATTCTTAATCTTGCTATTAGAATTGTCAAGAGTAGTAGAACTTCCAATATGTAAGTTTGAGCTAAGGGGATATTACTGCTCCAAGGCATTCAAGTTGTTAATGTTTGCTTTTGTGGTCTAGCAGCAAATCATGTTCAGTTTGATAGAACCGGACTGGTCTGATCTGAATCATTGTATTGTGCTTAAGGTTTAGATCATGTCCTAAAAGACAAAGAAATTCTGTTTCGTGCAGATCGGTACATAAGGCTAAAGTACTTCAAGTTCATCCATTGTGTGGCATACTAGTTTATTTTATAAAGTTATAAGGGTGTGTCTCCACCTTATGATGGTTGAGTGGATGACACATGTCTATGTAGCTGGAGGTGGACTCCCTTGTAGCCTTATTTAAAGTATTTCTGCCATTAGAAAGACGAAGGTGATAGAAGTGGATGAACTTCTAAATTATATGCATGGCTATGTATAACATGTATAGTGCCGCATAGTTCTTTTCTTCTTCTAAACATGTGCAATGTTATGTATCTTGTTGTTATGCTGCTTTAATTGATGATGTCTAGTTCAGAAATAGGATAGTATTAAAAGTGCCATTTTGGTACATATATATGATTCTCTTGTACCTAAATTAGAACTTATTCATGTTGAATCATTCCTATTTAGAATGGACTAATTGCTACCTATTTGGTGTTATCCTAGCTTGTAGAATATGCTAATACTAGGATTATGAATTGTTTCGGCATAAAGGTAATTATAATCATGTTTAATTCTAATAAATGATGATTGAGATGCTGAAATTCCAACACTTCCAACTAAAAATAGAACCTAGTTTAAGGTATCTACTACCTGCCATCAAGTTGTTGTCTACTGTTTTAAAGCATCATAAGGTATGTATTATAATTTAAATGATGTTAATGTTTTCTAGATGAAGAATTTGTGATCCTAAGCATGAAGTGAGTTAGATGTCAGCATAAATGGTAACCATGATTATATAAAGCATGACTTATAGTTAATAAAGAGAATAGTAAGCATGATAGGGAAGTAGAACATTCCATACATTAATCTTGAGTTAATAGAAAATTGCTCTCCCATGGCATTTAGTTTAGTAATATGTTATCTTGATTATATAGATGGTGTTGAGCATTAGAAGCATGTTAGAAAGACATCATCAAATTCAAGAGGATAATCATAATCTTTCCATATTCATGTGGGCAATACAATTTCTTGGCAGGATAAATAGAACCAATAATTCTGAATGGTCGGATTATGTGCTGGCAATTAGGAAACTTTACTTATGTTGTGAGGATTAACAATATTAATCTGTGTCAAAAAAAAAAAGAAAAAAAAAAAAAAGAAAGAAAAACATTGTAAATTTCCTGTTTTTATTTGGCAGGGCTTTTTTGTTTTCCTTACCTCTGCATCTCTATCTTTTTGCAGTTTGTACCTGAGCAGCAGTCTAGAAGAAAGAGAGATCACTAGAAGTCAGAAGAGGTAGATTGTCCACTTGTCTTATTTCTGTTATTGTATGTTTCAGTGGTTTTTGTAGAATTGTCTGATGTCATGATTGTGCTTTCTGTATTGAGAGGCCAGAAAAGTTCTTTTCTCGCCAATCTTTATGATTTTGATTGGGGCTTCCTATTTTCATGATGCAGAAAACAGTTTGAGAAGTTGAGGAAACTGTGCAAACATCTTTAAAAGTGCATTTATGATGAGCGTGTTAAAACAGGAATTACCCTACAACAATGGGGGACAATGAGTGTTGTCGAACATCCAGATTCACCTGCTTCGAAAAGAGAGCCCATAGTTTGAGGACTCAAAAGGCCAGGTTCATGATCAATTTCCTCATTGCGCCTACTCAGACAACAATGAGAGTGGAATCACAAGTGCCGTTGGGATGCGTATGTAGCTGCGGAATCATCTGATTCAGATTCTATTGAAGAACCTGAGAGTGGGCAGGCTTCTGCTGCTATTGAAAGTATTGATGAAAATGATCCTGAAAAGTCTTCACCCTCCAAAGCATGGCAGAGAATCATTCGACTTGATGCTTGTGAGGACCAACAGAGAATAGAATAGTTACTCTCCAACCCAGGCTGTTGTGTTCGAGGACAGGGCGCACAGTCTACCAGAGGCGGCGGGGTTCAAGGATTATGACCACCTAGAACCCTGCAGGGTCTTTCATGCAGCATGCTCGCCTAGTTATGATACTTGAAACCCATGCACCCTCTGATGATGAGATTGGATATTGTCAGGGAACGAATGGCCTTTTCACCTGTAATTCCGATGTTAGAGGGTTGTTCTTAGGCTTTATTTTTTTGTGCTTTGTGGGATTCATAAAGAGCGACTTCAGGCTCGACGGATTCGGAATCAGAAGGCAGTTAAACACTGTTGACAAGTCGAAGACTTTCATCTCAAATGTTCAAAGGTAGTTAAACATTTGAGTAAACAGTGTCTGTGGGAGGTGATTCCAGGGACAGGATCGGAAGTAATCAGACCTGTCGCTATATGTGATTGCTGCTTGTGTACTGCAGTGTTGGAAACTAATCATGTAGATGTACAGCAAGCATCATGGATGAAACTAATCATGCAGTGTTGGAAACTAATCAGTGTCTGTGGAAACTAGATGATGCTCAAGAACCTCCATGCCAAAAGTTTCTCATTCCTACGTTGTTAATTAGGTTGATTTGTTTACGTGTTAAGTTTCTGCATCTCATCTACTTTTGTTAAAGACTGTCAGTGAGGCAATTGACAAATAATTTTGTTACAGCTTGATAATGTTCGGTTACTTGTGTTCAACTATTTGTAAGAGATCTCTCTTATACCAATCAATCAATCAATCAAAACTTGGTGGTGTTGTGTTGTCTGTTTACTCAGCCAAAGAGCCGTTGTAATCAGCCAGGGATGAATAAAGAAATTTGAAATTTGAAATTCTCGAATGTAAAGAAGGATGGATGGTGTTGTTAAATTATCATCTACCCAATTTGCTCCTTTATTCCAAGAGTTGTGGTAGCATGTCCCACGAATGCATAACAACACAATGAAGATGCATCTGTAAGCCGTCGAATTTCGCATCCATCCAAGTGTATCTCTATCATAACAGATCTGACGGCAATGAGGTGCGTTATATTGTACACTCATGTAGGTGTTGAACAGAATACGCAAGGGACATAGATTGTTCACCCACACACATTAGTACCAGAAATGAATTGATTCCTCCTCCTTCTCTAGCTAGGATCTCTTAGAAAACCAAGTAATTTGATGGAAATTTGCTTTCTTCAGCAGACATTAGTTCAAAACTCCCAGGTCATCTCGTATTCCAATTCCAATTCCAGTTTCAATTTGGTTTGGTCTGATTTAGGGTTCACTCAAATTGAAATGGCATCTTAAAAATTGAAGGTATCTGTTTGAAGGTCACTGAGAAAAGAATACAACCAAGGTGGAAAATATACTTTCTTTATCTAACACTCAGGTAATCCAATCTCAATCTTCCTTTTATAAGCTCTTGTTATTTTTGGTATCAATTCCATGTTTGAGCTGCTGCTATTTTTTGCACATCAGTTTGTGTTGCATTCTAGTATATATCATCAAAAAGAATGATCTTTACATTCAGTTTTTGGTATCAATTTCACTCTAGGAAGCAACTAGCAGCTATCTGCATCAATAATTATTTAAGTTATGGTGATGATGAGCATCATACAACCCAACCGAATTGGTTGTGGTGACGATATAACCACCATGTCCGCGGATACTACTACAGTGATAGAGACGAAGAAAAGAGCTTATGAAAGAAAAGATTATGGTGATACAAATACTCCAACTGTGATGGAGAAGAGGATAAGAGATTATAAAAGAAAAGACCGCCATGATACGGATACTTCAAATGTGATGGAGACGAAGAAAAGAGCATGTAAAAGAATAGATTGTGGTGATACAAATACTCCAGCTGTGATGGAGAAGAAGAAAAAAGCATGTAAGAGAAAAGATTGTGGTGATACGAATACTCCAGCTGTGTTGGAGAAGAAGAAAAGAGCATGTAGAAGAAAGACATACCTTCCTCATGATATAATTGTGGAAGAAATATTAACCAGGGTTCCAGTCCCGACGCTGCTAATCTCTGTTCGGGTCTCGAAACTGTGGTATAAGTCAATTCATAATGATCATAAACGCTTGACTTATTCTCATTTCCTTCAATCACAAAAACAGCCCCAAGTTATCCTCAGGCTTTCAAATGTTAGGGCTGCTGTTGATACAAAGACTGGTGATGCTAATTACGGGTGTCACTTCTTCAAAATTACTACTGGACTTTACTCTCATGACAATGTTCTAAGGTTTGAAAAGTTTCGAACTGCTCTTACTCAACCTTATATATGGGAACTGGTTGGTTACTGTAATGGTCTACCTTGTATGGCACAAGTGGGTAATTACACAACTGGTTATGCAATTTTGGACCCAAACAGGGACGATTTTCTCTATATATTTTATCCAGCCATCGTCGGGAAACGCAGCTCCAATGCCCACATCATCTGTCACGGATTTGGGTTCGATTCCTTAGCAAATGAGTACAAGTTGGTAAGTATTTTTCGTACTGCTCGAAAGGAGCTTAACTTCGTGGTATTCACATTGGGAACTAAATCATGGAGAAACGTCACTGCTACAAGCATGCCCATATCAGGTCACGGCGGTCGTCCTATTATAAAGATAAGAGCACCCACGAGCAGTGACAAATCAGGCATCTTCTGCACTACTAGCAATGGGTGTTTGGTTTGGAAGATAATAACAACTCTGGGGGGGAGCAGGATCTAACAGTATCCAACATGATAATAGTAATGTTGTTAATAATGAGATGGAGATGTTACTGTCTTTCAATCTCCATGATGAGAAGTTTCAGTTCATTCATCTCCCAACTAAAAGTGCCACTGACATGCAGCAGAAGCACTTACTTGTTTATTATCCTCATCTTCTGGAGTTCAAGGGATCTCCGTGTATTGCACGTATAGAAAAAAGTTTAGAGAATGGAAGTGATTATCCTCATCGTTGTCGTGCTGATGATCATGGTAGTAGTAGTTGCTGCTGTTGTTGTAAAATTCATCTGTACATACTGAAGGATAAAGTCAAGGAAGTGTGGGTTAAGGAGGAGAGTTTTGATGTTCGTATAAATTCTACCAGCACATGGCTGGGTCATCTGGGTCACCTGGCACCAGATCCCTGTTGTTTTTGCTTTGGCAGTACTACTACACCTCCTACTCGTATCTTCAGTTTCTCGGATCAGGTCTTACTTTACTGGTTCAGTGGGAATTATCTTCAAGTTTACAACATGCGTTCTGAAAAACAACAGCTTGTGCTGCCTGGTTTTCATAGAGAGAATCGTTTCTTTCAAGCTAAGATGAAAGAACCGCGGCACATCTTTATTTCTGGTGATGATGATACTTATTGCTCCAAGATGGATTATCAGCTGCACCGTCATGAGGACAACTTCCTTTCTCTGCAAACTTTCATACCAGAAGGAGTGACAGGAGTTGATGCTGATGTTTTCCGTAAGCTAGATTTGAAGAGACAAGACCGTCCATGTTTGGCATATGTGTCTATCTACAGAGGTTCGAGAGTGTTTTATCCTTTTTTTTAGTTAGTGCATATGTACTAACTTATATTGGTAACTGTCATCAGTTTACTAGATTAATTTAGTTGGTAAGTCTTAGAGTTACGAGCATGCTTTATTTATTAGGAGAACCTACAATTGGCCCTTAGATATTGATGAGCATATCAGGAGAAATTATCATAAACTGCAGTGAACTTTCATGTGATGGGTTTATGTTGGTTTATGGATGTATATCTTGAAAGCTGGTTTTCTTTTCCTTCAAAGGGTGATGAAGCGTGCAGTTCAATGAGGTGTTGAGATTTGGTAATGAACTTCTCCCTCTTTCCTGGCAGAAGTGGGAGATGATAGGCACACATGATGAATTTACTCGTCTTCTCTCTAGTTTTCATCTCAGTTCTATCTATATTTGTTAAAGCAAGAGCAGCTTATTAAGAGAGATGAGCTCCTGGTGGTTGCAGACATTTTTTTGTTTATCTTTTCTTTCCGATTGACGCATATGCTTTTGAATTTCTTTCCTACATTTCTTAGTTGAGCACACTTAAAATGCTTATGGCATCTTCTACTTTTTCCTTTTCTATTTTTTTTTTTATAAGAAGAATTGATAGAGTTCGCATCCTTCTCTAAATCTTCCAGTAAGAAGATCAGAAGAGAGGACCATTCAAAAAAATCAGGGACGAGCCTAGCAAATGGCTAACTCAGGCTATAGCCCCTCCCTAATTTTTGGCCCAAAATCTTTTGGTATAAGAAAATCTGTTGAAATTAGTATTTAGCCCTCCCTATATTTATGATTAGCCAATTTAGTTTTAGCCTAATTAACTTTTAGCCCATGGTCTTTTTCAAGACACGAAACTTTTTTCAACTTATCCTTATTTGGGTTTAGTCCTTTTTTCAACTTATCCTTATTTGGGTTTTTCCAACTTATCATTTTTTCAACTTTTAGCCCATGGTCTTTTTCCTAAGAAATACCATTAGGTCCTATGAATAATATATTAGAGAGAGTCTAGTCCTGTTGACCCAGTCATGTGTCTATTTGGTCCTATTTGGGAAAATAAATTATAGTTTGGTCCTAAAAATTATTATTTGGTCATACGCTGATGTCATGGATGATGTAAATGTCACCTTGTAGTGGCAGAAATACCCTTTTGGATAAGGACCATATATATAGTCAAAAGGTAAGAGAGATGAAATCATTCTCACATTTACTTTCTCTCTTCTTTTCTAGATCTAGTTTTTCTTTTCCTCTCAAATCTTTTTTCTAGGTTTTAATTGTAGAGATGATGTGAAACAAGAAACAAATAATGATGCTGCTACTGTTGAAGTTCATCTTCGTCGTTGCTGCTGCTGAAGATGTAAACGAGTTTTTTTTCTTGATTTTCATCTGCTGCTGCATCTGTTTGATAAAGACGACGGCGGCGAACTCGTGTGGTTGTTGTTGAAGATGAAGACAACGTCGAACTCGTGTGGTTGATGATGAAGATGACGGCGAACTCGTGTGTTTGCTGTTGAAGATGTTTGAAGACGACGATGAAGACGACGACGAACTTGTGTGGTTGTTGTAAACGAGTTTTTTTCTTGATTTTCATCTGCTGCTGCATCTGTTTGATAAAGACGACGGCGGCGAACTCGTGTGGTTGCTGTTGAGGATGAAGACAACGGCGAACTCGTGTGGTTGATGATGAAGGTGGCGGCGAACTCGTGTGTTTGCTGTTGAAGATGTTTGAAGACGACGAACTCGTGTGGTTGACGACGATGAAGACGGCGAACTCGTGTGTTTGCTTTTTTGTATGGACTTCATTCATGGGAATGAAGTCTGTTTTTTTAGCTTTTTGTATGGACTTCATTCCCGGGAATGAAGTCTGTTTTTTTTAGCTTTTTTGTATGGGAATGAAGTCTGTTTTTTTTAGCTTTTTGTATGGACTTTATTCCTGGGAATGAAGTCTGTTTTTTTAGCACGGAAGAACTCCTACAAAAAAAAAAAATTAACACGGAAGGGTATTTTTGTCTATTTAAATATTTTTAAATAATTATGGACCAAACATTAAAGGCGTTTGACCAAAGGACTAAACAGACATGGGCCCACCTAAAAAAGGACCAAACGATATTTTTCCCTTATTTTTACACGTATTTTTCTTCTACAAACCATAAATTTATGTAAGAAATATCATTTGGTCCTAATAATAATATACTCCCTCCGTCCTAGTTTAGATGCTAAAATTGGTTTTTGCACAAAGATTAAGAAACATAAAGAGAATAGTTTTTTTCCACAATTACCTTAGGTTAGTATTTAAGGTTCCTAGTTTTTAGATGTCTAGGTTTTTGTTTTTACTTGGAAAAATTCAAATTAAAGAAAGTATAGGGAGAAAAGTATTTAAGAGTGTCTCTAGAAAATTGAAGTACACAATTCTCCATGTTATGAGCCGATTCCAAATTAAGGGCAAATCAGGATAAAAGGTGGAAAAATATGAAGTATAGCAAGTATTTTAGGACAAAAAAATCCCTTATTTTAGCATCTAAACTAGGACGGAGGGGTATTAGATTTAGTTAGGTCCCCAATCAAGGTTGTCATAAGCTTTTTGGATATCTAGCTTTAGAGCTATTTTGGGGTCTTTAGTTGGAGATGTTTTGATGTGGTGGAAAAGCTCTCCGACAATTGCTATGTTATCATGTATTGATCTTTGAGGTACGAAGGCACTTTGGTATGGGCTTATTAAGAATAGGAGGAGGGGGTGTAATCGATTGACAAGGATTTTGGATATGATTTTGTAATTAACATCACATAGGCTGATAGGTCTGAATTGGGATGGTTTTGTTGGATTGTCGACTTTTGGAATGAGTGTTATATTTGTGTGATTCATGAGAGGGTGTATGTTTAAGGAACTGAAAAAACTTTGTACCATAGCTATAAGTTGTAGGTGAGTGGTGTCCAAGAAAACTTTAAAGAACTTACTGGTTTATCTGTCCGGTCTCGGAGCGCTTTCCGAATTAATGGGAAACAAAGCTTGTTTGATTTCTTTCATTATAACTTCTGCAGAAAGACTGTCACATTGTGCCGATGTCAGTATTGGAGTGATTTCCTCAAAGAGTGTTTCATTTATCGTTGTATTTGGGGAAGTGTATTGGGTAATGAAATGGTTCAGGATTATCTGGATGACCAAGTCTTTATCACTGACCCAGTTGTTTTGATGATCTTGTAATTACTTTATGTTGTTACGGCTTCGGTGGATGGTTTCCTTTGTATGGAAGAAAGTCGTATTATTGTCCCCCGATTGGATCCATTGAATTCTGGATCTTTGCTGCCAGTATGTTGTGTGGCATTGGAGTAATGTGAGGTGTTGACTGCGTAGCTCTTTGTTGCGTTATATCCAGAAATTTAGTTCCTCTCTGGTGTGAATAGCGCACTGATGCTGAGCCCTTTGAATTTCCGCCTTTGATTTTTTTAATTAATCTTGGAAGGTGAGCAAAAGTGTTCTTGTTCCATTCCATTAAAGTTTGTACCGTTATGGTTAATCTTAGTTGAAGGTCTAGAGCAGAGTCTGTGTCACTTTGTTGCGTCCATGCTGCTTCGATAATCTGGTTGAGTTGTGGATGTGTTAGCCACATATACTCATACTTGTAATTTTTTTGTCCTTGCCAATCGATTGCCTTGGTGTGCAGCAGGATGGGAGCATGATCTGAAGCAATCCTTGGAAGGTGAGTTACTCCTGCATGAGGATTTGTTGTTCACCAATGTTGGGTTGAAATTGCCCTATCAAGTCGTTCCATTATATTATCTTGACCTTGTTGGTTGTTGGGTCCCCTCGAAATCCTAAATCTATGAAACCCATTTGATCAATCATCGTTAGAAATGGATGGGTATGACTATATGTGATATGTCTTCCTCCCTTTTTTTTTTCTGATTGATCCATTATGTCATTAAAATCTCCTATCAGAAGCTATTTTGTTGAGGTGTTGATATTGGGGAAGATTGTTGGGAAATCTTGCCAAAAATACATTCTTGCATTCGTATTGGAGGACCTTATATACCTATGCAGATCCATGGTTGTGCGGGGGTGGAGGTTTGATAAGGACGTGGATGTAACTTTGGGACTGGAGTAACACTTGAATGTTTAGGTTATTCCACATGAGACAGATTCCTCCTCATCGACCCACCTTAGGAACAAATGTTAGGTTTCGAAACTGAAGAGACTGAGAAAGACTTGACATATGACAATCATTGGCTAAAGTTTCAGATAGAAATAGAATATCGGGCTTATGTAATGATACTAGTCCTTTTATATGTTGTATCATTGGTTGATTGTTGATGCCTTGGCAATTCCAGGCTAGGATGTTCATGATGTGGTTAAGTAATTTTGGGGTGTGGGCAAAAGAATATTTCATATAATTTTGGTGGATTTTTAGGAGAGCTGTGATAAAAGTTTATTAAAACAATAATGGCCCAATTTTTTTTTTTGTTTGTTTTTTGTTTTTTTGGAGTAACACAAATTAACGGAGCCGGATCAACCAAATGTTTACTAACGAAGAAATTCAAAGTTGTAATTACACGAGCAATGAAGATTTAAGAAATAAATGTGCTAACGTTTGACCGAAAAGAATATAGAAACTATTGATAGAATTAATTAGGGGTGTTGTGGTACCGTACCTGAACCAAGAGCGAGACCAGAGGCAACAGTAAATCAATAAGATTACAAGATTACACAGAAGTTTGCAATGTGATAGAAAAGATCTATGGGTAGGTTAACCTCAGACAAAAAGGTTAAAACATTGAAGGACTTGGAACCTTTTTTTCTTTTTAATTATTTTTTTTTCTTTTTCTTTTTATAAAAGTCAACTAATTTATTATTACAATTATTACACAGGGTTGGTTGGGAGCCTAGCAACAAATTACACGCCAACTCCTTTTTGGATAGCTACACCTACACCTACCCGATGGAAAAGAAAACTGCCTATCTTAGAATTAACATCATAATTAGCTATGCAGTTTCTTAATCGGTTCAAAAAAACAATAAAATCATCACCTAGTTCACCTAATGTAGAAAAATCTAAAACGCAAAAATTGTACCCATGAGATGTGCACATGTCCAAGTACTTGGTACACTTGCGATTGATAGCCGCAGAAATAGCACATCCCGGAGCGAAGCTATGAAGTCCTCCACCTGTGAAGGGCGAAATCCATGTGATGTCAAAACAAGTGTCTTGACCGTTCTCGTAATTATATACAAGAATGTCAGCTGGTTTTAGCTCATTGCCATCCACCAAAAATCCCAAAGAAGCCTCCTTTCTAGCAGCTACACCGCCTTTGCTACATATGTCCATGACCGCATCGCGAACCAAATTGTGTCTGAATTTGGTGCCGACTTCTTTTTCTTTAATGTTTTTTAAATTAAAGGCCAAAAAATGACACCAAATGAAAGGATTTATAAACAGAGGACAAGTAAACTATTGGTGGGTTTGGATGTGGAAATTTAAAGGTGGAATTTAGGGTCCAGAGGATTTGGTAGAATTACGTTTCCCTCTGTATGTTTGGTCGCCTGAATTCCTACGGGATTCAGTTTTCCAGCAAATTCTCCATGTGGAGTCCGACCCCCCCCTCTAAGATTTGCTGGGAAACTTATCAAGGGATTCATGGACCCACTTTTTTTTAACTCTAAATCCCATATATGTGCAATTTTAAGACTTGAGGGTAATGCCAAACGGTACAAAGACTTTAATACAAGAAAACTCCATAAATCCTAGGAATTTTAATTGAGTTACCAAACACATAAGGAATTTACATGAATCCCAAAATTTGTAATCCCATGGGATTATAAATTCCTGGAAACGGTTAATTCTGCAAACAAACCCACCATATGTTAACACGTACATGGTCTATTAAGGAAGGAACAAGGTCCAAAAGAGCGTTTCCTAATCATTTACCTAATCCAAATTTATGATGAATCGTGGACAGTGGATACTAGAGATAACATTGATATTTGGAAGCATAACTGGATTCCTTCTTTACCGGCGTCACAACTTACTAATTTTCAACTTTTCAAGGATCGAAAAATTCAGGTTAAGGAGCTCATTGATCAGTCAACAAAGCAGTGGAACCGCTGCCTTCTTAATCAATTATTTTCTCAATATGAAGTGAATCTAATTTTACGCATTCGTATCCCTTCAACTGGTAATGATTCTCTTCATTGGATCTTAACATCTTCAGGTGTTTTCACAGTTCAATCTATGTACAATCATCTTATCAAAGGAGCACTCAATCAACAAATCTCAACAGGTCAACAAAAATTCTGGCTGCGTATTTGGCATCTTCAAGTACCACATAAGATTTTGATCTTTGGAAATGCCTCCAAGATATTCTCCCACAAAGAGTAAATTCATTTATCATCTGCCGCGAGATGATTCTTTATGCCCATGGTATTGCCAAGAGACTGAAACTCTTACTCATATTCTTCTTCACTGTGATGTTGCTAGAGCAGTGTGGTTCACTATACTTCCCGAAGATTTAGACTCGATCAACTCTGCTCATACTACACAAGAGTGGATTCAATCGTGGAATAATTAGCGCCAACTTCTTTCTTTTTAGAATGCGTACAGAGTTAGTCTTGCAGCTGTAACTCTTTGGCATATGTGGAAACATAGATGTCTAAAGGTATTTCAAGATAAAAATGCTGATCCCAGAGCAATCATATATCACATTCGGACATCCTGTCTAATTCATAAATTAACATACCATCTCATTCTACTGATGCACCAATCACTAACAAGTCTCATTGGCCTAATCTTCATTGGGCTGCTCCTCCTCCGAACTGGGTAAAATTAAACTTCGATGTTGCACATGATTATGACACTAACAAGGATGGTATTGGCTTGATTATCCGCGACTGTACAAGGCAATTTTTTGGCTGGCAACGCAGTGACAATAAAAGCAACTAGTGTAGAGCAAGCTGAAGGATTAGCATTACTAGAAGTTGTGATATGGTTTAAGAGCATACATCTACCTGTTAATTACTCCAAAGTTGTATTTGAAGGAGACTGTAAAAATGTTATATTTGTTGTCTTGTCGAATGAGCGATCTTTTTTTTTTTGTAAGTTAAGTGCATTCAAAAGAACTAACTTAGGGAGTTAGTAACCCTTACATCATGGTAAGTAGAGCCATCAAATGTAGGAATGGTGGTTTCCATTCTAACATTAGATTTATCTACTTCAAGAGCATCTTTAATACAAAAGGGAGGTGTACCTCTCCAATTCAAATTATGACTAAAAGTTTTGGCTTCCTTGGCCAAAGTATTCGCTACATTGTTTGCAGTTCTAGGTGCATAAAAAAAACCGAAAAAGTTCTGACAAAGATTAAATTCACTCTTGACTTCTTCCATTATGGATTTATTCTTCCATTCAATTCCCGACTCTTTCCCATTCAGTTAGTCAAACAGGTTTTTGCAGTCTCCTTCTACCAAAAAGTTGGTCAGTCCTTTTTCAACTGCCCATTTTGCTCCATGCAACGGTCCTGTAACACCCCGATTTTCGTGCCCAGATCCTGCCCGGATCCCATGCCCGAAAACCCGAAGTGCTACTTCGATACCATAGCCAAAGCCCGACTACTAAGCCCAAGCTCATTAAATAATTTATTTGGGTTTAATTAATTTATGTTCAATTCAGAAATTCTATCGCAGTGGATACGTAAAAATTCTTGATCTAAACCGTTACTTTGACATGATTTTCAATCCAAATGAACCCTAAAGAACTATAGTTTACGAGAAAAATTAATTTCACCGTTAAAGATTCCAGATTTAATCCAAAAGAGTCACATGTTTAAGAAAGAATCATAAAACAGAAACAAACATCAGTTCACTCCAAGAATTTTACTGAACTCAATTCAAATCCACAAAATTATTATGACTATACATTATGAATCCTGACTGAGAATAGTTCCATTCATAAATTTTCTATAATTTTTAGTTTATCTTAAAGACCTTGTGACCACAGTCAAATGCGTAGTTGACCAGAACTGCAGAAAAGAAAAACAGAGATAGTCCATTTTATAAAAATTGTATAAAATCACTCACAACTCCAAATCAGGTTTAGTCTACCAAATTTAAAAACAAAAAAGAAATATCTTCAAGTTTTTAGAAGACACCAAAACCTAAAACACACCATAGAATAGTTTAAAAGTAGCAAAACTTATATATAGTTGGATCTGTCAGAAAATTTCCTAAATTTCGTACAGTGGATAACAATTGTTTTAAAAATACTTCTGGAACTCAGAAAATTCTAATATTTTAACCACTTCATTTAACTTGAGTTTTACTCATACTATAAAATATTCAGGCATATATCTATTATAGAATAATTATCATTAACAGTCAAACTGACATGACTCAGAAATTTTCATTGTTCAATCAAATAGAATTTTCTAAACAAAGCATTGTTTCATTAACCCAATAACCTCCAAAGTATTACTAATCAATAATTCATCTAAAAAGAGTTTGATGATATTTTATTACAATTTTTCAATCATAAATCTTATGCAAACTACTAATTAAAGCACCAAAACCGATCTTTATGCTTTTCCGCCATTAGCTCCTTGTGGTGCCATAAAATCTGGAATTTTTGTCATGAAACGACATGATTTTTGACACCCAGTAGGAAAAGAAGCAACAAAACATTTTAAGCAACAATTTTCAATTCCTTTTCAAAACAACTAGCATGATTAACAACACCGCAAACACATGGAAACACCACATCCATAAACAACAATAAATTCAATCAATCCGCTCGCCCCAGGGAGCCCATATCAACAAAAGAGTCAAATCAATCAATTGCTCGCCCCAGGGAGCCACAAAGATAACTCGCCATCAAAACGTATTTAGGGGTCGCTGCCCATGGATCGTAGCCCAAATCTTCTCGCGCCAAGGGAGACTAAAGACTTTTAGGGCCTCTTCCCATGGACCGTAGCCCAAATCACAAATCATTCTCATACAACAATATCAAAAAAAAATCATTATTAACAATTGACTTCAATCAAAACCACCACATATCAACCAATTGATAAAAAATAATATAAACATAGATTTAAATAAGAACGCCCAAATAAAAGAAATTAAATAAATAGAATTTTGTTTGTGTTGCACCTACCTCAAACGCTATCCAACAATTACAGAGAAGGACAATAGCAAACGAACAAGAAAACCCTTCCGCAAGAACCGAAGATCCAAAGCTAAATAATGTCTCTAAGGTCACGAGTCTGGTGTTCACTCTCTAAAAAAACAACGAGAACCTTTACTATTCCTTTTCCTCTCTTGCGCCGCTAAAGTTCTCTAGGTTTTGATTTTGTTTTCCTACTGTTATTATTAGAGGCTAACAGGTCTCTTAAATACCTTATTCTAATTGGTGACCTAATCCAGTCAACCCAAATCTCATCTAATATAAGTTACACCCCTTTTTAGTTGCCACGTACAAACCTATATATACACTACAACTGATTAACAACCTCGTTCTTAGAGCATATCCTATGGGTAGTCTCCATTTGGAGACTAACTCGCCCATATGAAGGACCTCTCGTTCATATGAACGAGTGAACCCACTATCATCAAAATGAAAAAGAACACTACACGGGAGACTGTCTTCTGTGAGAAAAAAAAAACTGATATCAAACGGGAAATAGTCCCCCGTAAAGAAAAAAAAAAACAAAAACGGGAAACCGTTTCCCGTTAGATGTTAAAACCCTTAAAACATCCAGGAGACGAGATTTTTGGTTCTCTTTCTCTTTTTTTCACTTCTTCTCTACACTCTTCTTCTCTATCCCTCTCTTCAATCTTCATCTATAATCCGGGTATCATCAAATTAAATGAAACCCATTATACATTATTGAAGGTAAATCTCTCTTGAGTCATTATCAATCGTTATTTGGTATGATTTGGTGATGTAATTTCGTTTTTATTTAAGGTTTGCCCTGAAAAAAATTCAATTGTTTTGAAGGTGGAGTGAGTGAATTCAATTGGATTTAAGGTATGATTATGTTCAATTTCGTTCTTGTTTAAGTTTATTATGATTGATTTATGATTGTTACTTGTTTTTGATTCATAATTGATAATTTTTGTTATGGTTCATATAGAAAACAATGGATTACACTAGGTTGTCTTCTAAAGATGAAACAAATCATGTATGCACAACTATTAACATGGAAAGTGACAAATCTTGGATTACATTTAGGGGTGGATGGAGCAATATGCCCAAATTGTTTGAAATTGTATGTCAACATTCAAAGTGTGAAGAGTTTATGAATGGATGTGGATTGGGTATGTTACTAGAGATAAATGTTCCGAAAGATGATCAACAACTGTCACATGCAATTGTTGAACGATTTTGGAAATGTACAAATACATTTCATTTTCCTACATTTGAAATAGGGCTCACGCCCAATGACTTCTCTTGGTTGACGGGAATAGAAGTAGGAAAATGAGTAAAGTTAAACTATTTAGATTGGAATGCTAATGATGAAAATAAGGAAGATTGTGTGGAGTATGTTGAAAACCTTTTGCCCAATTTAGTTGAATTTGTTTACAATAAATCCCGATCAAAGAATTCCAAGGATAAGAAGAAAGCACTTGCAACCGAGAAAGGGAAAGCCAAAGTAATCGAAAAAGGAAGTGATAGTGTAGAAGAAGATATTGATGAGATGTTGGAACCGAGTGATAGCGAAGAAGAAATTAGTGAAAACGGGGAAAAGATAGTTCATGGTCTTGATGTATGCTCATATTTGAAGAATAAAAGTGGTAGTATAAAATGTGTAGATTTTTGTGATTGGTTGAAGACATTTAAAGGATTGAAGGAAGTCGAAATGCAACCATATTGGGAGAAAATTACTCGAGTTTTCATTTTGTGGTTAATTGGTCAAGTGCTTATGCCAAATAGTGTGTCTACCACTAAGGTAGGATGGTTATGTAACTTTGAGGATTTAAGCGAAATAAAGAAGTTTGATTGGGGAACTCCAATATTGGCTTGTCTTTACAAATCGTTGGGTGAGGTTAGTAGCCGCAAGTACAAGACTTTCAACGGCATGTGCATGATCTTAGAGGTATGCATATATGACTCATGCTTATAAATTATTTGATGAAACCCATAAAATGTTTATATCGACTTAATGAATGTTATATATTAATTTCTTTTTTTATATCTTTTTTGTAGTATTGGTTTTACTACTACTTCCACACTTTGAATCCAAAAATTACTGGAAATCCACCGGTTTGGGAGGATGTATGGCCAAATATTAAGGTGTTTAACAAGGATAAAGTTGCGGCAGATCAAAGGGATATGGGAAGACATTCAATAACTAATGCTCGTAAACAATTGGAATTAAGGTCAATACAAGGAACGACATGGCAACCATGGCTTGGAAGTGAGCATTCCAACAACAAAGTCCTACAACATTCGTTGAAGTTGTCAAAGAAACGATGTGTTTTCATGGATATTGAAGAAGATAAAGGCTATAGGTATTTGGGAGAGAGATGTACATATCAAGTAACCGGTGCACTCGTCATTCCGCCTTGCCCACCTCCACAAAAAGAAATGGTAGATATGGATCAGGTAGCATGTGAGAAGTGCAAAGGTTTGAGGACTTGTAGAGCACCCATCTTGGATGCAAGTGTTGAAGAGTATGAGAATTGGTGGAAACTAGTGTCGATTGGTCCATAATTTGCAAAGGATAAGGCTACATTAGTTCGAGAACTTAATCGGGACGATATTTCCTCATCATCTCAAGCTCAATTTCATGTTCCACACCCTCCTCCTATGCAAACAAGTTCTTATGTGTGTGAAAATGTGAGACTTCGAAATGAGAATGAGAATGTGGAGCTCGAGTATCTTCAAAGTGAGAATGAAATCCTTAAAAAAGAGAATGAGTTGCTTCGAAGTGAGAATGCAGGCCTTCGAAGTGAGAATGAAATCTTACGAGGCTCCTTTAATTCACAAGATTGTTATGCGCCAATTGTTGGGGGGTCCTCCAATCAAGTTTATCCGGATATTGTTAATGAAACTCAAGTACCAGGGTCCTCCAATCAAGTTTATCCGGATATTGTTAATGAAACTGAAGTTCCTCCTCAACCATCTAATAGTACTTGGAATGGACAATGGATTATGGACCTAATGAATTAGATTAAGTGGTCAAAATGGATGTTATTTTGTAGACTTGGTGGCTTTAAAGATGAATGTCATTTTGAAAATTTTCTTTTTAAGAAATGAATGTTATTTTGGTTACTAGCTTGTATAAAAATGAATGTTATTTTGGTTTTACATGTTATGTTGGTTAAGTGATATGTTATTTTGCTTATTTACATGTTAATTTGTTTCTTTGTGACGTTTTTGTGGTCCTAATTGGTTTTAAATTTTTTGGTAGGTACAATGAGTGACACAGAATCGGATGACAATGTCATTTGTAGACGCCGGAGAAGGAGACGAACTAATGGGGCGATAGTGGTGAGGATGTCATTGTGGCAACAATCAATTGCTCTCATGCTCAATAACCCGAACCGGTTGAGATAAGAAGAAGACGTTCTGCTGTTAGGAATAGGGTTCTTCATGATGCTATTATGATGCGTGATTATTTTACCGGTGGTAAACTCACTTATTCGGAAAAGAATTTTCATGACTGTTTACGTATGAGAAGAGAATTGTTTCTTAAGATTAAATATGATTTGTGTGAAATGGACACACAGTGGCCTCAAGGAATAGATGCACTAGGAATCCCGGGTCATTCTCCACATATGAAAACTCTAGCTTGTCTTAGGTTACTTGCTACGGGGCAGTCGGCCGACTCCATAGATGATTATGTGAGAATGGGTAAAACAACCCTATATATGTACTTGAAGAGATTTGTTAGAAACATAGTTAGGTGTTATAGTAAGGAGTACTTGCGCCACCCAAACCAAGATGACATTAATCGCATTTTAGCCGAGAATAGAGCAAGGGGTTTTCCGGGTATGCTTGGGAGTGTGGATTGCATGCATTGGCCTTGGAAGAATTGTCCTTCGTCTTGGGCAGGATATTATGCATCTTACAAAGGTGAACCTACGATAGTGTTGGAGGGGGTTGCTACTTATGATATGTGGTTTTGGCATGCATATTTTGGGAGTCCCGGATCAAACAATGATTTTAATGTACTAACACATCTCCATTGTTCGATGGCATCTTCGATAAAACAGCTCCAAAAGTTGATTTTCAAGAAGGTGGTGGAAGATTTGATATGGGTTACTACTTGGCCAATGGGATCTATCCTAAGTTATGCACTATTGTGCAAGCTTATAAAAATCCAACAAATGAAAGTCAAAGATGTTTTACCAAGATGCAAGAATCGTGTCGGAAAGATATTGAGCGTGCATTTGGGGTTCTACAAGCAAAATGGCATATAGTGAGAGGTCTGGTTGAATATTGGGATGAAGAAGATTTAAAATTCATAATGTTGGCTTGTGTGATATTGCATAACATGATAATTCAAAATGAGAGGCGAGATGGGGCATGGAGAACCTTTGGAGATGAAGACTATAGGGTTTACCGTGATATTGTACCTCGCGAAGCCGTTAACTATCATGAGTTAACACATGAACCCTTGTATAATGATCTTCGACTAAGATTGACCTATCATGTTTGGGAGATGTTTGGTAACGAACAAGCGGTGGAAGCACAACAAATGGATGGACCGTAAAGAACAAGGTAATACAAGTTAGTTTGGACAATGTGTTTATTTTGGTTGTTTGGACAATGTGTTTATTTTGGTTAATTTGGAAGACTAAATGACATAACATAGATACTTTTGTTGTTCGGAGAAATACTTGTTATCTTAAATTTGTTCCATCAACATTGCATTGCATGTTGTTCATGATAACAATCTTTTAATTGAAAGGAAATTACAACTAGGAAAACAATCGTAATTGAAAGGAAATTACAACTAAAAATACTTGATACCATATTACCCATTACTCATCCTCGCTACTTGATTGCTCCATCAAGTTATTTTTCTGTAGTATCTTGTTTTGTTTTCGTTCAAGCCAAACTTGGCCGGACTAGATAGCTTAGAAATATCCGCCATCATGATTCTTTCTACACGTGCCTTTTTCTTTTCTTTGATTCGATTAATATTCTCCTATTTTAGTTGTTCTTCTTGCTCTTTCAAATAACTTAACATTCTCTCATTGGTTTCACTAAAGTTGGATTCAATGGAATCACTTGAAGTACCATATTTTGCTTGTTTAAGAGCTTTAAGAACTTTCTTCCCAGGACCCCTTTTCTTTTTTGCTTGAGCGTCACCCGTATTACAATCGACTCTCGTCTCTTCCTCCTTGACACCGTCGGCCACATGGACACCCTCAACACCAATATCATCAACAACTTGGACCACGGGTGGTGTGGGTAGCGGGGGTATATCGACATATTTGGTGTAATCATAACCGGGTTCACTCTTGTATATCTCGTAGCACTCATCAAGGATGAAGGGTCTCTTCCATGTATCTTGTGGAAATCACACCGACCACGTATCATCTACAATGTAAACTTATCATATTAGTATTCATTTACAAACATAATGATCAATACGTATGAAACAAAAATACTTACCACATGCTCGGCTCCGTAACCACTAATTCGTCCTCCACGATGTAGTTTTCAAAGAACGGCGACAAATAGCTTAATGTCTTTCTTTATAGTACATATTCGGTTTTCTAAACTAGTTTTGTCTCTATCATTTGGGTTACCTTTCATTTTATCGATAAATAATGGAATAATTCAATTCCAATATTTGGTTTTCCTTAATGCACACCAACACTACCATCACCCGTTATTGCTATATGTGCTTCGCAAAGAGCTACATCTTCATCCGTAGTAAACTTAATTTGTTGCTTCCTACGAGATTTTTGAGTTGAAGTAGTTGTTGGTGGTGGAGAAGACATGGATGGAGAGTGTTGAATTGAAAGCAAGAAACACAAAAATAGAGTAGAATGAGAGTTGGAGTTGTAGTAGAATGAAGAGAATAGAGTTGGAGTGGTTGGTTTTATAGGCTGAAATGTAGCCGTTATGGGAAAAACAATTCAAATATCAAATGGGAGATAATCTCCCGTTTGTTTCTTAAAAACAACGTAAACGGGAAACAGTCCCCCGTAAATATGAGAAATTAAAATGAAACGGGAAACAGTTCCCCGTTTGGACATAAATTCATTAACTAACGGGAGATAGACTCCCGTGTGTTGTTTTTTTCTCTGACGGGAGATAGTCCCCCGTCTAGTGTGACACTCCCGACCACTCACTCGATCGAACGAGTGCATGGTAGTCTTTGTCTGAAAAGGGACCAAAATACTACCCATAAAAGACTCTATTTTGGTCTAATTGGTAGTGCACTCCTTCAAATGAAGAGTGACACTACCCATAGGATTTGCTCTTAGCGCAGTTAAGTGTGGCCTCCAAATCTGTTATGTGAACAAAACAGCATAGACTAAGTTCAGAGTGCATCTATGTGCACCCCGTTTTAACCGGGGTGCACATTCCGTACATGATTAATGGCTGAGTAAAAAACGGTGTTATGTATATCTTGTCTGTTTTTGTATAGAATATTTATTCCAAATCCTCGCGAAAATCTAGGAATCTCTTTCCTTTATTAAGTTCTTAGCTCTCTTTCCCTTGATTGAATTACTAGAAGATGATTTGAACAGTAATGAAAGTCTCCTGATTTTGGACAAAATATGAAACAAAGAAGCAGCAAGAAGCCTTTAGCTTAGTATATCCGATCAAGCTATCCATCCATGATTCATAACACCTCAGTAGAGATTTGTTTGCTGACAATGGTGATCGAGCAGGCCTAAATGCACCCAATACAGCCACAATCATAGCATTAATCACCCTTTGAGGACCTCCGAATATCAGGTTTCGGTTTTCTTTTGCTGGTGCTCTATAATCACCACAATCATAGCAGTCTTGCCTCAATTTTCCATGTCTTCTTCTCTTTTAGTTTGATGTTTGAGAATCTCATCTAACTCGCTAGATCGATAATCAGAAAGAAATTGTATTCCATTTGATTTTGAATGATCATAACTAACAAAACAACAATTGGTTACTAATTTATAGTTCACAATTTCGCAAACCAATGGTCGATACAAAATGAGAAAAAAAAAGAATTAAGAGTTGGAAAATTGAATTTAAGAGATACATAAGAAGAAAATTGTCAAATCTATCGTCTAACTTCTGTTTTCATTTTCAATTTGATTCATAGAAAGGCATTAGAGGCAGATAAAATGAGTAAGACCGGAGTAGTAGGAAAAAAAAATCATTGGGAATTAAAATTTATTACTCCTGAGTAAGAAAATGGAATTTCAGAATAATTCAAAACCCAGTTTGCATTCGGCGAATAGCGTGGGGAGGAATGTGCACCCCGGTTAACTAGGGGTGCACATAGTCGGACTCCTAAGTTCATACGTACAGAATGTATTAGTGCATACAAATAAGGTTGCCAGTCCAATAACAAATCGACACACAACAAGAGGATAAAAATGATCCAATATAATGTGACATGTAAATGAAAATGCCAATGGAAATATTTCTTCCCACCACGTTCTAGCTTACCAATCAATTCCACCAATGAGACCACCCACGTGACCTACTTCCATAGTTGGTTAAAACTGTTTTCTTCCCTAACAAAATTAAATACCTCCAAATACTAAGCCACTAATTCAAGACTAGATAATCGTAATAATATTAAATTAAAAAAAAATGATAACTACTTTTTCTTATTCAACTTAACACGAACAGAAGCTCATTCCCATGAAGTAATAATTATCAGCACTAAATTACTAAAATACCATTATTAACGTAAAATGACAAATTTACCCCTACTAGGAAGGAAGATAAAGACACAAATACCCTTGAAATTGGGACGGATATTACAAGTCCTATTACTTCCGCTTCTTCAGCGGTAGAAGCTATGAATGATCCTGCTCGTCCTTGCTAAAAGTCACTTGCATCATTCCTGAGAATTAAACAAAAACCTGCAGACATAGTTATAAAATCCCAAGTTGCATCTATATTCATTTTCGATTGTGTTTTCATGGGAGGGGACAAAGTAAGAGAAGTTGAGTTGCCAATGTTCACATGAGTGACAGAATGATTACCTTTATACCAAAATTCTAAGAATCTTTGTATTTCTTAACTTAATTGAGCAATGGATTGTTGAGTTTTTTCAAAAACTCTATTGCATCTCTCCTTCCAAATAAACCAAGCTTTTGTTAAAAATAGTTCATAGAGATAGTAGGGTTTAGTTTCCCAACCACTGCTTGCAAATATCTAAGAAGGTGGTAGTGCTAGTAAAACAAGGTTCTATGGGATTTGGTTCTGCAGACCAAACAACTTTAGCAAAGGGTCAAAAAATCAGAAGATGTTCTACAAATTCCACTTCATTGCATCCAAGAGAAAAATTTGGATGTACATCCTCCATAAATTTGGATAACTTCATGTTTGTGGAGAGTGCACTTTGTAAGCATTTCCAGGCAAAGATTTTTATTATGTAAGATATATCTAGACTCCATAGTTTTTTCCAGAATGAGTCAGGTTGTCCAATGTTATAATGATTCACTGTTTTCTCATTAAGTTTGTTGTACATGGATTTGACATTAAAGATACCAGGCTTGGTAAGAAGCCATCTTAGAGTGTCAGGTTTGCCTCTCGCTATTATGGTATTGATGATCTTTTCAGCAATGTGATTAGGGAACATTTCCAAAATTAAAGTAGAATTACACTTCTCTGTGATTGGATCTATAAGATCTTTCACAAGTGTTAAATGGTTATTTATGACTGTTTCCAACTACTGAGATTGTTTTCCAAGTTAGGGATCCATTTATCATCCCAAATATTAGTGTTATTACCATCCCTTATTTCCCGAATACTATTTTGTTCCACTAATTGGATACCTTTACTTATGCATCTCCAAATCCATGAGCTGGTTGTTGGTTTTTTTGCCTTGAATGGTGAGACATTCCTAAAATATCTAGGTTTTAACTGAGATACCCATAATGCTTTTGGTTCTGTTAAGAGTCTCCAAGCTAGTTTAGTTATCATTGCCAGATTAAATTTATGAGCATTTCTTAGCCCTAACCCTCCGTTGTGTTTGGGTTTACATATACAAGAATAGGATCTAGGGTAATATCCCTTATAGTCTGTTTCTTTACCCCACCAAAAATCTCTCTGTAGGGCATCAATTTTATTTGTAATTTTCTTAGGTAGTATAAAACAACTCATTTGATAGCTGGCCATACATGCTAAAGTTGCCTTATTTAGGACAAGTTTACTTGTTTGAGCAAGAATTTTGCCCATCCAGATTTTTATTTTGTTCTCCATCTTAGTAACTAAACCATCAAAAAGTTTTATTTTTGCTTTGATAATGAAGAGTGGAGTTCCTAAATAGGAGTCTAAAGGATTTTCTTATTTTTATTTTTTATTTTAAAAGTTTACTTATCATTCTTTGATGTTTAGGTTGAACTTTTTTACTAAAGAATATCCCAGATTTTTCAAAATTAATGAGATGACCAGATGCTTTGCTAAAGGAATCAATTAGAGCAAGGATGTTGTGACATTCCTTTAAGTCTGCTCTAATGAATAGCAGGCAATCATCAGGAAAAAAAAAAAAAAAAAAAAAAGATGAGAAATAGGACTATTCTTAGGAGTTATTTTGATACCATTTACTAACTTCTCCTCCTCCCCTGCTATAAGCATTCTGGAGAAGATATCCATACAAATGATAAATAAGTAAGGAGATAGAGGATCTCCTTGCTTGATACCCCTAGAAGGTTTGAAGTATTCTCCTGGACTTGCATTGAGTAAGACATCAATAGAAGAGGTAGAAATACATTGGTGAATGAGGTTGCAAAAATTATTATCAAAACCAAAGGCTTTCATTGAGGAAATCAAGAAGTTCCAATCAATCCTGTCAAAAGCCTTGGACATATCAATCATTATGCCCATTCCAGCATGTTTAACCTTTTTTTTCTTAAAGGAATGAATTATCTCCTGAGCAATGATGATATTGTCAGTGTCTTTTAGATAGGAATGCATCTTGGAATGGGGAAATTAAAGCATTGAGAAGAGGTTTCATCCTATTTGATAATATCTTAGCTATAATTTTATATATAGTGTTACAAAGTCCAATTGGTCTAAAGCCACTTGGATCTTTAGGATGCCTACTTTTAGGAATTAAGAATAAAAATGTTTTGTTGAATTCAGGGTGAAACACACCTGTTTCAAAAAAAAAAGATGAATTGAAAAGACAACTTGTTCACCCACAGTTTCCCAATTTAGTTTAAAGAAACTGATTGGGAATCCATCTGGGCCAGGAGATTTGTTTGGTTTTAATTTTTTTATTACTTGTCAGATTTCTTCTACAGAAGGAATGGAATTTAGTGTTGCATTCACTTCAGGGTAGATGCAAGGGACTATGTTCTGAAAGAGTAAAAGGTTATGGGATGGAGGAGGATAAGGGGCAGAGAAAAGATGTGATAAGTAGTCCTTCAAAGTTTCTTGAATTTCTTCTCTTTTAAAGGATACTTCATTATCTTTTCTCTTAAGGCACTCAATATTGTTCCACTTTCTTCTTTTCAAAGTTTTGGTGTGAAAGAATTTAGTGTTTTTCTCACCCAATTGAACAAGGTTGTCCCTAGATTGTTGTTTTGTTATGGCTTCTTGGGTTGCATAGATATTTTCTAGTTGAGAAAGCTTATCTTTAATCTTGTCTTCCTTTTGGTATACAAAATTGAACTTGTTTAAATCGTCTATTTGGGCCAATAAATGTTTGATTTGTTTAGAGGGAAGACCAAAAATGTGTTTTCTCCAGTAATCTAGGTTGGTTTGAACAGTCTTGAGATTCAAGATCGGAGAGTTTGTAGAATTTTCTTTTATGATATGATTCCAAGACTCTTTGATAGTTTGAGCACAAGAGTTCTCCTTTTTCCAAGTATAATAGAACTTGAAAGTATAGGATGTCTTAATGTATGTAGTGTCTAAGTTCAAAGCTATTAGGCAATGATCAGAACCTGCAGCAACAAGATGTGATAATTCAACATATTGGAATTTATTATTCCATTCTATGTTGGCTATAGCTTTGTCAAGTCTTTCTTGTATATTAGCATTCTTTTCTATATGGTTATTCCAGGTATACTCATAACCCTTGAAGCCTAAGTCCATGAGACCAGCTTTATCTAGAATATTTTGATAGTAGTCACTATCAGACTTCTTGAAAGGTAAGCCCCCTATTTTATCTTCCTGACAAAAGATCATATTAAGGTCTCCAAGTAAAACCCATGGCATTGAGTTTATATCTACTTGGTTGGCAATGTCAAAGAGGAAATCCCAAGCCACATTTCTGTTGAAGAGATAAGGACTTCCATAAAAGCAAGTTAGAAGCCAAGGTTTGGAATCAGAATTAGTTTGTACCAGAATGTTAATCATATTTAGGTTCCATTGTATTATCTCAAAAGAAAACCCATCTACCCAACCTATTGCTAATCCTCCAGCTAAACCTACAAGATCTATTATATTTGTGTTGGGGAACTCTTTAAGAATTTTTTTGACTAGGTGTCTCTTAGATTTAGTTTCAGACAAAAAATGAATTTCAGGTTTATCATTGTTAATTAACTGGTTCAGGTGGTTTTGTGTAAAAGGGATACCACACCCTTGAACATTCCATCCAATAATTTTCATATTTCAAACTAAGAGTTGAACTAATTTTCAAAGATTTTCAGATATTTTTCACTATGTGTCTCTAAGACTAGTACACTACTCAAATTATGCTAGGATTGAAAATTAAAATTAAAATTTGTGCACAAATCAAAATTAAATGCATTCAAATCATTTAAAGGAGCATCAATTAAGCAAGCAGGCAGCGAATTAAATCCTGGGAGAAGAATATAATATATAAAGAAACTGAAATTCAGAGGAGTTTAGGGTTACCTGATTTTCGACCTTAGGCACTGATGGAAAATCTAGAAAGAAGGGAATTGGTAAGTAGTCATTTGTTGCCTGATTCTGTTCTTTGAGATTTGATCCATATGGATTGAATGTATGCAAATTGTCAGAATGAGAAACCAAAATGCGAAGCTCCTCGGATGAGGAAGAAGATAAGAAATCTGGGACTGATAAAGTAAAAGCTGATTTGGGATGAGATAATGGAGATACAATAGATGGGTGCAATGCAATTATGTTTGACTCTGATGACTTATTATGAGATGCTAAAGATGACGATTCAATGGATTCAATTGAGGGAGGAGAAGATAGATGTTCCTTTGCATCTTCAAAGGGAGGAGATGAGAACGACAATCTACGGTTAACTTGAATTGGTTACATTTTAGTTTTAGATATCTATAGGAATAACTAAATTCTGTTGCAATCCAATATTTTGTTCTGGGCTGAGTAGAACCGGTCCCATAGAACTAATAACTCTATGAGTCTCTGAGTTACCCGATTCGTCAGTTTCAGAGTATGATCCATGCAACGGTATAAAGTTCTCAGGCAAGTTAAACAGGAAAGTTCTCTTTCCTAATATTGAATTAGAAGCTAATGGTATCTCTTCATCCTAAGTTATTGGACCTAGAACTTCATAATCTCGATTAGATGCAGATTGATTCATGAGAGATTGCTCAACTACTGGATGTTCTTCTCTGTATAGCTCATATAAAGTTTCTCTAGTTCCAGGGATAGCCAAAAACTTCTCCATTGATCCCATATTACCATGAGCATCAGTGTTATCCTATGGATTCCAAATTTGGATCGGAGTGTTATCTAAGACGAAAATATCTTCAGCAGGCCCAGGAGAAGTCATGGAGATGTCGTAGATATCTTCTAATGGTCTATGTTGAAGGATAGCGTACTGATTAATCTTATGTCCAAAACGATTGCAGTGGGAACAAAACTTGGACGGTAGGTTGAGGTAGGAGAAATGGAGTTCTCCGACAGGGTAATTAGCAACTCTAACAATGAGTTTCTTAACCAATGGTTTTCCAATGTTAACCCACACTAATGCTCTTGATTCGCAATCAAACTTCCCTTTTCAACTCTGCTAACTATACCAATCCTACTGACTATCAGGCCAATGCGCTCAGCAGCTCTATGTTCATGCTTTGTATTAGAAATGCAAGCCCAAAGTGGTATTTCCTTAACAAATTCAGTAGATATTTACATACCTGGGAAAGCCGATCTCGCAGACATTACATTACCGTAAGGGTACCAGGGACCGTTCAAAGCAATCCATTTAAGGTCATCAGCTGTATGAAACGTAATAATGAATAAATTTGGATCAACCTCTCTGATTTGAAATCCTATATTAAGCCCCCAAAAATGATGAAGGAATCCTCTAATATCTTCAGTTTTATAGGTTTTTGTCGAGAAAATTCTAGCTAAGATGTTGTTTTCTTTAATGCCAAAATCTCTCATTAACGCAGGTGGAGTAGGTAGAATGCCAACATTTGTGTAATTGGCATATCTCTGAGCTACATAAAGCCCTCTGAGATGCTTATATAAGTTGTATCACTCATAATGAATAAGAAAGAGGATTAATTGAAGAAGAGTTAGATGAGATTAATTTTGAAAGGGAAAGAGGGAAGAAGTAAATTCGCATGAGAATAGAGATAGATGACAATGAATATTGAATAAGAGAGAAACTAGATTTGCTCAAGAATATAAGCATTGTCTGAAATATACCAACAAATTTGAATTCTTGGTAAAAGCAAAAAAAAAATAAAGAATTGAGAAAACTAAGGATAAAACCTCGTCCAATCAAAAACCGACATCAAAAGTCTAAAGGCAACTAGGTTTCAGAGAGCATTTATATCTTAGATATGAGTCGCATATAGTAGTCTAAATCAGAGACAGATATTACTCAGCAGTAATCGATGACAGCATAAATTAAATGTAAAAAAAGCAGTTTGACTAAACTACACGCAAGGCTAAGAGCAGAGAATAGGAATGGTTAAATCAAAGTTATAGGGAGTCTAAAATATTATTATAGCCTAAAGAGAAATAGGGATCCTAGGGAAAGAAATATGAAAAGATGAGATCAGACAAGGGGGGAGTATAGGTAATAACTAGGCAAGCGGCTTAAGAAATGTCTATGATAGCCTGAATCCCATCAATGCACCGTTCCATCACTCAAATTCACAGAGAAAACGAAGAACACAAGAAGATAAGGGGGTTGAATCAGTTTTAATAAAATGTAAGAAAATGGCAATTGAGTTAATGTGGAGGAAGAACCAAGAAATTACTGAGAGTATAAATTCGCTCTCAATTACCGTAAAAGCAACTCACAGAAAAGAAATTTTCAGAGAATAGAAATCGAAAGAGATGGCATGCAATCATTTTAGGATTCCTTTAGGTGCTCCAATATCATCTACTAAGGTGATACACTGTCAAGAGGGACAATTGCATCTAATGCAATATTACCGATGTGATGTCTGTCACCGGGAAGCATTCTTATATCCCGATCAAGCACAAAGGTTGGCACTACGCAATTTGAGCGCAGCATAGAAAGAAAGGCTTGGGAAATAGGCTATCAAAGACTTACAAACTCGATTGGCTACCGGTGTTCCAGTGACATCTGTTTATTTCCTATTAGAATATCCACCAGGCATGGATTATGCATACGTGCATGAAAAATCCGTTATCTATCAACAGGAAAGAGATGGGGGTTTAATTGAGGTGGAGGAATCTGACGAAGAGAACTAATGGGCCTAGTATCCAAGAATCTAATGAAGAAGAAGGTGAAGAAGAAATTGTTTTACGCTTTTGTGTGTTAGGTTATCTAAGAGATGTTGAATTTTTATTTAAGTTTATAGATGTTTTATCTCAGTAATGTTATTACTGCTCCATTTTATTTCTATATTGTTCTTAAAGATATTAAAATATCTCGAGACAGCGACTCACGAATTCAAATAAGATTTGATTGAAATACTATCATTTTGTATAAAAACTAGAAAAGCAGAATTCCTAGCTAAAGATAAACATGACCAGCAAGAACCCAGAAAAAGGTAGAATTTCAAAAAGAATGCAAAAATATATAACTCCGAAATATCCTAATGAAGCATAGTTTTATCATATTTTTAACATTGTATGTACTGATGATGCATGAGATGAATAAGAGAATAAGAAACTCGAAGAATGAATGCTACTAACTCAATGCATGATGCATATGATGAATGAGGGTGGGCCAAGATCCAATCTCTACTGACCATTATAAGAATATGAACAGTAACAGGACAACAATGGAAGACGAAAACCCCTTTCCTAGATTCCCATCTGGCTTGGGGTCAAAAACCAGATGGGAGATCTGCTCAGAAAGCATTGGAATATATAGAATTGCAGAAGGAAGGAAGAAGAGAAGGTTGAAGAAAACTAGCCGTTAGAGGAGGAGAGAGGGCACAGCTATTGAATTCAACCCCTTCAAGTAGTGGAAATAGTTCTCCCGGTCTCTTCGAATGAGCGATTTGTTAGGTTAGAAAATCAAACTTTATTAGCAGATTGTCGTGCTCAACTTCAGAGTATTGTTTCTTTTTCGTGTGTTTATGTATATAGGGAATGCACTAATGTCGCGGACACGCTGGCTAAAATAGCTAAATCTGGTCGAATGTCACAGACTTGGATGGCTACACCTCCTGTGATTCTCTCCAGTGTGTTACTAGAGGATCACCGCTCTGTAACTTAAACTTTATTAATGGGACTTACTTTTCAGATCAAAAAATAAAAATAAAAATAAAAGTTTATGATGAATCACCAACAACACAACACGAGTCTACCCTATAAAGCAAAACTATAGTCTATAGGTGGGCATTTGAACAAACTTTGGAACCAAGAAAAAACATTTTCTTCCAACTAAATTTGAGGCCGAGTCGACAAACACAAACACGGCCTATTCGAATCCTAGTTAGTAATTCTCCGAATCATTCCCGAATGATTCGTGAACGCATACGAACTGACCAAATCCAAATGATACTTCCAAACTATTTGAACTCCGAACCTAGTTCCCGGATTATATGGACCTCACGAATGATTCGCGAACGTATCCGAACTGACAGAATCTGAATGATACTTCCGAACTAGATTCGAACGCCCAACCTCGCTCTCCCGTAGGTAACTCTTTGACTAGAGTTCTGTTGATTGGTTTTTGTTTGATTTTGTATATGCTTTGTATTTAAATACAATTATTCAGTTAAAATTTTCTATTGGTAGTTGTTTAACCAGTGTTTTATGTGTTGATTTTTGTTTAAAAATCTATAAACTCGCGTTGTAATACATTTATGCGATTAAATTGTTTACTTCTTATTAGATACTCAGGCTAAAATATTTTTTTTTCATCTTTAAGAGTCTTTTTATTAGGAGGGAAATAATGGATTTGAGGAGGGAATAAAAATTTGGGTGGAGGGATTGACCTTTTGAAAAAATATTAAAATGTCCATAGTATCCTTGAAAAGAAAAGGACTACCTTTTCATCGGAAAAACAAGACCACCATTAAAATAATGGTTTGAGTTTTGATTCAAGCTTATGCTGGCCTGCAAATCTCCCATTATAATGATGTATTGCTAAGTTTTAAATGAAAACACGAAATAGAAAAAGAGTGAGCTCTCAGTAGGGTTAGGACTTAGGTTTTGGATTTTTGCACTCATTAATCACAGCAACGGATTATAAATAAGAAGAGAAATTGACATGTTCAGTGGGATATCAAGGAGCTATTTTAAGGAGTCATTCCAAACACCAGATGAAATTCAATGATATAAAAAGAAATATTTATTCTTTTATATATATATATAAATTCATGATTTATTTGAATCATACAAGTTTGGAGGCAAAGAAGAACCTTCCCAGTTCCGCAAGTCGTCTTCCATGATTTCTCAAAATAAATAGTGATCACACTTATAAAGTTGTTTGTTCAGTCGAGCTTTTATGAAAAATTAGGGTTTATGTTGCACGGAGAAGATGAAAAATGATGAATTCTTGGGAGGGCAATAAGGACGAAATTGGTATATATTTATTTCTTTTTATTGGATTTGTCTTTGACCAAACATTGACTTGGCCACATTCCTTCCCTCTTCAAATCCATTGTTTCCCTCCTAATAATAGGACTCATCTTTAAATCATATACAAATAAAATTAGTCTCGTAATAAGGTCATAATAGTTATCAATTATCATATATGTAAGCCGAATTTTAAGTGTTGAACTCACATTTATAAAACGAATATGCACGGAAGTATGCCGTTCCGAACTACTGTCTGAACAACAAACCATTGACCGGAACCGGATCCGACCTATCCGAATCCGTATAGTTCCCATACGTATGCCGTCCCGAACTACTACCCGTACCCAATATCGGATTTCGGTGAATATCGGTCGAGTACCGAGACACGATATATCGGCAAAATATCGGCCAATACCGGCAATATCGAATACCGTAACCGATGATATCGGCGGTATCTCGGCCGAGATTAACTACATTGCCCATACCCCAAATTGCTAACTAGGATTTGACTCACTGTCATCTTCCCCAATGAAAAAGGAGCAGGGTTGATTAACACTATTTCAACTGCTGAGAAAACCCAACCATTAAACAGATCTTCTTACTTTAAAAGCAGAAACTAAACAACCATTGATGCAACATCAAAACTCCAAACAGCCACCATTAACAAACAAGCAGAATACCAGAGGGTAACACAGCTAAGACCTATATTTCAGAGAAAAACTTAATCAACTAAGCATAAATAGATCAAAACAAAAAGAAATGTGCAATCAAAAATAAGAAATAACAGAACATAAATTTGAATAACACAAATGTCATATATGAAGTAGTTTGAGCCGTGCAAATGGAACTACTTTAGTTAAAAGCCAGAAACACATCAGATATTAAAGATCCTCAGAAATTTGAATTGACTCGATGCTGGAAAAAGCAACAATTCAGCTCAATCAGATCTGAGGGGTAGGTCTAAATCCTAGACAAAGGCAAAATTAAAGATAAAGACGTATCCACGATGTGAAACTATAGAAGGTACTGAACCCAGTCTCATAATGATACCATAACTAAGCAACTTATCTCAAACCACACAACAGACAGCCTACTTGGGAATTATCTCAATCACACCTTGCAACAAACCTACATTGACCTTCAATCTATCCAATGACCTTGCGCCATCTGAAAATTCCTTTTGCATCATAACAAGCTCCTTCCCCATGCTTTCTTGACGAGTTTCCAACTCTTTCAATTCATCCGCTACATTCTTCACAGCATTCACAAGCAGGGTCCGGACAGCAGAGGAGACAAGCTGATTACCAGTGGCAGTGTTGTTATCACTGGCGGTGTCATTCTGGGTATCCTTGTCATTCTGGGTATCCTTGTCATTCTGGGTATCCTTGTCATTCTGGGTATCCTTGTCATTCTGGGTACGCTTGTCATTCTGAGTATCCTTGCCCTTCCGAGTATCCTTATCCTTACCATTCTTAACTTTCTTTGGCTTCCGAACAGGTTTCTCTGCACCTGATTCTGTGCTCTTGTAGTTGTTCCTGCTGGATGCAATCCTTTTCAGGTTTGGACCCTCAAGAAGGAAATCAGCATTAGCATAGACAAGAGAATTGGGCTCTGCCTGTATGAGGTTCTGCAAAACAGGATACAATAATGAGTAAATTACAGCGGAAAAGTGTTCAGAAATAATGTTAAAAGGCTGATAATGCTTAAGCAAATACCATAAGGGTAAACTAAGACCAATACAATACTGTAAGGTGTACAAGCTTTACCAATCACTAAAAATAAAGACAACATCGTACGGTCTGGTTAAGCAAATATAACCGAGGATAACGAGAAAAGCTGCAAGCTGGGTTACAGAATACTTCAAGGGTTCTGTGTCTGTAACCTATAAATCAAATAGTTCTGATTGTTTAACAAAAACCATACTCTGGGTCAATCAAAATTTCTCCTAGAAGAATGAGTAAACTACACGGGGATTTCTCCTATAAATCAAATAGTTCTCCTAGAAGCCATTAGGGGGATTTCTTGAACAATTGTTGCACAGAATACTTACCATAATTATCAGATATTTTTAGTGTTACTTAGCAACCAAAATGCTACCAGAGACATGGTTAATTCAGTAATTTAAAAAGACAGTTATGCACTGAATGCAGTATCAATCTGAAACTTAATAAAAACTTAATAATAACAGACAGTTATGCAACAAGATATTAATAATACCTCAAATAATCCTCTAAAACAACAAAAATTTGGCAAAAAAAAATTTTATATTATCAGTCAGGTTATCACTCAGATTTTCCTCCACAAACCATGTAGAATTAAGTATTTCAAACAACTTAACTGAAAATCTAGCATAAGATTATATCATTAAAACAATATATATAAAAACTAATCAAACACTTAAAAAGAAGAATCACTCACATAACGCTTCAGCTGACCCATGAAAGCATTATAAACATTGGGAACTTTAGGAGCCAGGGCTTTATTTATAGTCTTTACGCCTCCCTTCCTAAATTGCTCAAACAGCGGCTCTGAAAGAAACTCGATTCCACCCAGATGGTGGATCTTGAAATAACCATTCGGGCTTTGAGCAAGACGATAAAGCCCCTTAACATATTCGAACGGTTCCTGTTCAGTTGTTTTCAGGCCAGCACCTGAATCCTCCACATCACCTTCACCATCAAAAGCCACATGTTCCTCATCATTTTCAGTATGTTGATCATCACGTGCAAGATCTAGCTCTTCCGATTGTTGATCATCAGTTACAGGATCTAGCTCTTTTGATTGTTGCTCATCATTTTCAGAAAGTAAATGTGATTGATCGATCTTTGATCCAGGACTAAGCAGTGGATCCCCTTGTTCTACTCTTTCTGCTTCGCTATCAGAACGATCATCCTCAACGGCGACATAATCGAAAGCAGGAAAAGAACCAGCACCAGATAAGTGAGCTCTTTCAGACTCCATAGGAATTGAAACGGCGGAGAATTGAAACGTCTGAGAAATAAAGTTTCCATGCCGCTAAGTATATATATACAGATTAAGTGATTAGAGGTTAGGTGATCAGAGATTAGGTGATCAGAGACATTAAGCCTCCAGACTGATTAAGAACTGATAATTTTATAATTAACATTAAGCGGAAGAGACGGCTGGCTGAGAGACAATTTTAGGGTTTGAGTGATTCTCTCGTTTTCTTAGGGTTCGAGTGAATCTCCTCTCTCCTTTATATAGTCTCGAAAGATTAGGGGAATGGGGCCCACCAGTTAGGTCAATGTCGACACTTTGACGAGACAATACAACAGACACGTGGTGCCATCAAGATCTTTTGAGATTTTTTTTTTTGTTCGTTTCTTTTTATTCCAAAAAATGGATGGATCATCCTCTTTCCACGTAGCTAGGTAACTGTTCTACTCATGGCCGGATCGAGGCCTAGTCAAATTTTGTGACCTACTTGACAAAGCTGCTAAATTTGGGTGAAATTATTTAGTATAAATTAAGGTTTTACCTATTTCCCATCTCTACTTTCCCTAATTCCCATCCCAACATTACAAAACAGATTTTCTATAACTTTTTTAAAATTGGGTAAACAACACTCACTCTTTGTAGCTAATCAATAAATTAATCACGCTGGAACTAATCGTTAAATCACCATGTTTATTAGTTTGAAGGTTGAATTGTGAAACCTTTTTCTCTACTTATCTCGGTAAATACTATAATAGCATGGATAGAAAACTAATCCATTTCCATTAATTTATGATTATTAAATTTGGGATAATTGATTACAGTGATAACCTAATTGTGGATATCAATTATAATTCATTTACAATGTTTCCGTGGATCAATTAAGTCTAATAAAGAAAAAAGGAATAAGTAAACACCGATTCTATGATTGGTGATGGTTCTCACTCTTTCCGTTTGGGTCCATTATAGATCAGTTAAAGAATACGTGGATCATTAGAACAACACACATGTATTTAATAGTGATGGTAATGTAGTAACGGTGGATCACCGAATTTATGATTAAATTCCAGAGAGATGGGCGGAAGGAAGATGACGGTAGTAGACCAAGATACAAATTGGGTGAGTTTTGTTTACCCAATTTAACAAAAGTTACAAAAATTTAGTTTATAAATCCGGGATGGGAATTAGGAAAAGTGAGGATGGGAAATAGGTAAAACCTAAATTAATGTTGCCGGGAACTAAGAAAATTTAATTGTGATATTATTTAACGGATTCTAGTCCATTCAAGTGTAAATACAGTAGTAATATTTTTTTGTATTTTACTTCTCACTAATAAGTGATATTTTACAATTAAATTTTGTCCCACCATTCTGGTCGATCTACATCACTAAACAAGGAGATATTCCTAAAATTATGATTTTTAATTGATTATAAGTTAATTAAATAAAAAGAAATATGCATAATTTGATAGTCATGATTTTTGATTTTTTTTTTTTTTATTCTTTTGAGATTTTTTTTTTGAAATGAAAGCAGGTGTTTTAAAATGCTTTTCAATGGTACGAAATTATGACCGAGATCATCCGTACGGTTGTAGTTTGAGAGATAAATCATTTCAAAATTTCTTTTAGTTTATTTTGATTATTTATTATCCATAACAGGGTATAAATGTAAAAGTGCTTAAAAATGGTTTTCCCATTGCTTGTCTTAAAAATAGAAAATAAATGCAAACTTGAACTAGGTCACTAGAATTTTAACTCCATTTTGGGATCATGATCCTCCACCACCACATAAAGTATTTTACTAAGAGCCGTGAGTGATATTTTTTTAATTAAATTTGGCCAAATCGGGGATTCCTGGTCATTATAGAGTAAAATACAATAGCCCTTAACCATTTATTTTTAAAATGGCTAATCTATTCTTGTTTAGTTACACTGAAAATTTTTAATTAGGTTAATTAGTTTATTTAGTTAATTAGATGATTAAAATTCTGAAATTAGGTTTTATTTAGATTGAATTCATGGATTATGTGTTATGATTTTTGAGTTTTTTTTTTCTTTTGAGATTTTTTTTTTTTTGCAACGGAAATGAAAGCACACTAGACAAACATTTCTAAAAAGGGGATTGCAAAGCTATTGGGTGATTTCATACTCAAAATTAAAGAATGAATCAACGCTTTCGCATCGCTTGTTAATAAATGAATCTTGGGGAAAGAAAGAAATGAAAAGATTCTTCAACTGCAACAGAGTCGACAAATTAGGAAGATAACGACTGTGGGCATACTTGTAATAAATATTGATGCCGACTTTATTATTTTTGACACACATGAGATGTGTTGTAAATGCTTCACTAGTGGAAATCTTATGAATTTCTAACCCTGTCGGCTAATATATAGTCGGCATATCCAACAAGAATAAATGGAGGATGTGGTAAAATACTCCCATATATGAATCCAAACAGATCTGTGCAGATAAGGGTAAAATCCATTTGGTTCTTCCATGTTAATTATTTTGAATCATCAAGTTTATAAGTGACAAAGTTTGTGATGGTGGTGAAAGGTAAAGTGGAGATATTGAAATCAAAGGATGTAGGTTGAGTTTGAAAAGAGTTATCAGTTTGAGTTTGAAAAGAGTTATCATAGATGTTGTTTTCAGGTGTGGTGGTTTCATCAACTGGTGTAGTCATAATAATGAAACGAGATATCAGTAGATAGACGAAATGACGACAGACACAAATTTCAGGAAATCTTAGTCAATGATTTCCTTCTGATACCATATGAGAGTGATAAAAACAATATCAATGATGTAGAGATATCGATGATGTGAGATCAATTATAATAAATGATGTAACAAAGATATCAATGAGATGAAAAAAGTTATATTAAGAGTTGATGAAAGAGATGTTACATGAGAGCATTTATATCCTTGTCATTGCACAATGATAAAGACCAGAAAGCTAAGCTAAACCCTAAAGGAACAAACCTAGGATATTCCTGGGAGAAAGCAGATAAAAGGTAACGATAATAAAAACAATCGTAAGTATACTTATTACTGTCTAATAGATCCAAATTAGGGGAAGAAATTTGGATCACCAGGATGAGAAGATATTGGTGTTTTAGCCGAGATGTAGAATGACTGGCATCATTACTTGAGATGCTAGTGTTGATTTGATGGTGGATTTGTCTACACACTAGAACGATGAGAAGATGGATAGGCTGAGCTATGGGGAAATCGGTGCAAGGTAGTGGAGGAAGGTGTTGAGTTTGTTTTAAGAATATAAATGACAGCGGCTGCCCGGACCTGGTAATGGTGAAAACTAGAGGTGGTGATAGACTGGGGCTTGGAAAGTTTGCTCGTCCCAAATTGGAAGTCTTGGCAGCACTTACATATTTCAGTTAATAAGAACAGAAAAAATGAGGCTACAAATGTCGTATACGGGATAAAAGAGGAATATGGCTTGAAGTTAGATTTCTCCCATTTCGATTTTGATTACTTAGTGATTCTCTTCCATATGTTTATGGATTTTGAGAAAGCCATGTCTTGTTAGATTTTTGTAACTAAGGTTTTATGGTTGATACTACTTGGAGTATTAAGTTATTTTGAATTAAATGATACATCAACAAACTATTATGATTTGGATGGATTGATTTTTGAATATTGTTTATGGATCAATTGAAAAATGAGTTGTTACTTCACCGATTTTAAGGATTCTTGAAGCCCGGTAAGACTATTTATTACCTGATAGTTTTTGTTATCCAGATATTGTTCTTATTAATCTTCTAATTTTTCGAGTCTTTAGATCATGAACTTTATAGATAAAATCACAAAGTACTCTTCGTCTCAAACTTTGTGATTCCAAAAGATGGATATCTAAATGTTAAAGCATAGCTCGGTTGAACCCGCCAAGCGTTGGTATATCAAGTTTGGTTGTCATATTTTAGTATCAAAACTCATCTAGAGTCGCTTGATTATTGTTAGGCTTAGAAACCTACTAAAATATAACGCAAGCACACGACGTCTATAAGTAGACGATGAAAAATGCGGGTCGATCCTACGGGAGTTGGATTGGTGAACTAAACTTCTAGTTCTACTTCTATTAATTTAGATAAAACACGGGGTTTGTCAAAAGACTAAAGATTGACGATTATACTAAAGAAACAAGATTAAAAGGCAAATATATAAGATAAAATAGGGGTTCGAATCCACCGCTTAATCTAGTAGAAAGTCCAATTTTTATCTATCATTCTCCTTAAACTTGAGAAGAGTTAGATATGCTAATCTCTTGCTCTCTCGAAGATATATCATCGTGACATAAAATTTATTTCATATAAATGGATGAATCAATTTCATGATCTAAAGTATTAATCCTTAGAATTGATTGTCTCTTTAAAGTACGTACAATCAATCACAGACTAACATATTGCAAATTATAATTGGCTTGAACTACAATATAGAGAGTCTCAAACTACCAAGGATGCTGGACATACTAGGTGAAAGAAATGTGTTGAAATTCAGAAATTGAAACATGCTTAAAGCATTCAAATCATTTGAGAAAAATATGTTAAAAAAAAGGAAACCTATTTCGATTAAGAGTTTCATCTCATCCCTAATTAAAAAACTAAAACATCATCAAAAAATAGGACTGGAAAATTAAAACCTAAAACTACAACTTGCACCGGCTACTCCGGGCTTGACTTCAAAATACCACTGACTCCCCTATTTATACAAAATTCCCAAAATCCAAATCCCAATAATCAATAAGATGCACAAGAAGAAATTTAGGGATTTGTTTTCTTTGTCACTCACCACTGAACCCGCCACCCTAATTGTCTTCATTTTTCTGCTGCTCCAGATGGTATTTCAGATAATTCAAGCCTTTAATTTGACAAACCCTGTTGCTTTTGTTCTTCCTAGCCGCCCTATTGTCGATCAATTCAGAGACTAGGCTTAGGTTAAATGTAGGGACAAGAGAAAGAAAAAAGGGCAGCTGGATGGTGATATTTCTGGTTTAGAGAGTGGTATACTTGAGAGAGTGAGATGGTGGTGGTTTGGCAGTAGAGATGATGGGGTTTACAGAGAGGAAGGAAATTGGTTGAATGGTACTGTTGTCGGATAAATAAGGAGAAAGGGATAACATGTTTTGATCTTGGAAATGTTATTGGGAAGGATGATAAAGGCATGTTTAGGTGTTAAGCAACAATACCTAGCTTAGGTATACAATAGTTCAATAATCCTTTCTTTTACCCTTAAGTCAAGCGGCCCATTATTTATTCAATCACAACAACTTCTTTGTTCCACTCTTTTGACACTATTGTTTGATCCATCGACTCCACCAAACCACTGTTACTGATGTATACACTTGTACTCACAGGTGTCGTGCTTCATGGTGTACCATTACACTCTCTGTAATGCCAATCAGACTCTCTTTATTCTCCTACGAATGCAAAAAAATACTAATTATCAATATTTACAACAAAAAGGATTATTGATACCTGACACGCAAAATGCATAATTTGACTTAAAATAAGACATTAAAGTATTTGATGTGACAAAAGACAACAAAATGGCCTAGAAATATGCATTATTAGGCACCGATCACACCCCCAAACCTGAATTTTGCTCGTCCACGAGTAAAACAAAAACTAAGAAAATCATATCTACACCACTGTCGCTGGTCTCTCGATTGCATTTAGCGAATGCAATAAGCCTTTTAAACCACTAAGAGTCCCTAATGGACGAGTTGAAGTCTCGTGAGGGTTTTCTTCGAACATACCCACAAAGTTCTAGGACAAAATATAAGCTCGGATTCCATGAAAGTGATACCTGCATTTCAGTTTTAACTCACAACAATTGGATATGTCAATCTAGCTTTCAAAGACACAATTCTAGCACTAGAATAACTAAAGACATGTGATAAGAGTGTAAAGTGTATCTACCTTAGACATGCATAGAGAATGATTTACTCTAGGAAGTTATGGTTGTCAATTACTAAGAGAAGATTTTTAGGATAAGAACTAAATTCAAAGCCAAGATAGTTTTCCGGATTTACGAGAATTGTGAATATTCACCTTTAGAGTTAGTGATATTTCAACTTACCCATGTTGTACATCGATGGCATGCACCCTCTCTTGCTTATTACAAGACTATTTACAACATATAAATATAACAAAAAGGAACATTGACTGCATATGTACATTCATAACTAAAGAGAAACTACTCAATGGTTTAAAACAAACGACACATAACAACTCATTTCAATTCATTTCAGTTTTTTTTTTTCATATTATTTTTTTCTTTTCTTTTTCTAAATTTTTACATCTCTTTTTTTTTCTTTTTTTCTTTTTCTTTTTGAGATAATATTCGAGAACAAAACAGTAATGTGATCACATAACATTTTCGACTTATGAACATAAAGAAAACAAAATAAAATTACATGACACATTTAGCAAGAGGTAGCCTTTTTGATTCACCCGGTCAATCCAATGGTTGCTTTTCTTAATGTATCCTCCAACTTCTATCTCTGCCAACCAAAGAACAAGCTAGTCAAGTCTCATTTAGTACTACAAATGATTGGCAGTACTTAACTATGAAACACCAACGCTATACACGCTTGGTAGATCGTGCATGTGCAAATTTTCTATATCGCAATGTGAATTGTGCTAGAATTAGGGGTGCCTCATCATGCACAGGTTTCACAAATCAAGGTAAATGAGCTCACTTTTTCATATTTTTTTTTAATTTTATGGCAGAGTTCCGACTTAATTATATCATGGCAGCAATCATATGGAATCTCTTCTCACCCGCACTCCTAAACTAAACATTGTCCTCGATGTTTCAAAGAATAACTAAAATTATAAGTACAACATACCAGAAGAACCATGTTGATTAGAAAAAAATGAAAGAGATTAACAGATGTCGGCGAAAGCAATTTTTGAACTCCATTATTCAAGGCAAGAATCCAACAAGAAATCAACTGATAAGAAAATTGGATTATCACATTTATATACAGAAGCGCGAAAATAAAACTGATTCAAGATAGAGAAATTGAACATTTACCTACTGGATTATATACACATATGATTCACCATAAATATACAACCTAAAGAGCTGAGGATCAACCCAAAAAACGACATGCAAAAAGATCAACAGTCTTACACATATATAACATGAGCGTGCAACTTCAGATATACACGAGTTACCCTCAAACCAGAAATTTTCTACAGGTATGCTTTTAGACACAAAATCTCGCAACTGAAAGGGTACATCATGCTCAAGGTCTAACTCGAAATGAGTTGTGTCAGGGATGGGCATGGATACACATTCCAACTGTGGATCATTAAAGGCATTATATTTAGTTGCAAAGTAGTCCAAAAGGACTTGGGATGCACATAGTTCCAATCCTAGATTAGGTACTCTCATAATAGTTGGTTCTAAAACCTTTTTACAAATAGAATCTAGGTTGGATGAAAGATCATCAATTTGTGACATGGGCAGAGAGCTAGATACATCTAAGTTATGTTCATATTTAAGCTCAAAAGTATCAGTATGCAACCTAGTTTTTTTCGATCAGAAGCAATTAATGCAGTATCATCCTCATAGCCATTGAACAAATCAACAAGACCCAAATCAGCATCATGATTATCCAAAGTACCTAGATCAAAATTAGAAGAAACAACATATTGTGACCTAGGCAGGGAACTAGACATATCAAAGTTATTTTCATGCATATGATTATTGTTGTCAATAAAAAATTCAACCTTCCCTAAGTCAGAGACAAACTGTATGTCATGCTCTTCTTCACAGAACAATTGTACAAGCTGCCAATCAAAATCAACATCATCCAAAATTTCAATGTTACGAACAAGTAAATTAGAAGAGACTTCATTTGTCAATGTCACAATAATGGAGCCTAATGTCTCAGAAACAGAAGATTCCATAACAACATTTTCAAAGTGGACATGTTCTTCTAAATCATTATCACAATCATCGTAACATGAGTAGTTTATCCCATCAAAAAAGCATTGTATTTCCAGTCCATTCATTCGTCTCTAAAATAGGATCATATTCAATATCAGTTGCACAAGTAAGACTGGATACACTATTTTACATTTTCTTTCATTAGGACAAACAAATATTTCATCTTGAAATCCTCCCTTGCCTCATTTTGTAAATGAATCAGATTCATTTTTAAAAGCATATTAAGTTGTTCAAAGGGAATATGAACTTCAACTGAAGGTATCCTCATTTCGGATGAATATTCAGTGCATGATTGCGCATAAGGGTCACAAATGGACATTCTAGAGTTTGTTCATATGGGTCATCATGCAATGCATTCAATTCAAATCTAGCATTATTTTGTTCGATGAGTTTGAGATTTTCCTTCACGGATTGCATACAAGGGGTCAAGGGAGTACAAAATTGGTCAACTTCCCATTGTGGTGATTGGTACATGTGTGCATGGTCATTAGATTGAATAAAATGTTGATCGCAACCTTTGAAAGGTTGATAACAATCCCAATTACTACTAGCATCATAATCTGTGGGCATTTCATACCTTGGATTAGCATGGTCTTCTCTAGACTTCCTATAATCATGCATTTCAGGGCAGTGCTTGGTTAAATGGTTTGTGTTGTTACAGAAGACACAAACAGAAACTTCAATTTTCCTAGATGATTTAGATGTGATAGATTTCTCATATTCATGGATCGCCAAAGATGTATTTCGAGACTCTATCTGGTCCAAAAGTGATGAATGTATGAGTGGGGCACTATAAGAATGTTCATTTTCATATTGTGGTGGATGATACATGTGTGACTAATCATTAGGGTCTGTATATTGAGGTTAAGGACTTCGAAAATGTCTGTAATAATCCCTATTGCTATTAACATCATGGTCTGTTGGAAACTCAGAACGTGAAGCATGCTCTTGTTGTGCAAGTTCTCTAATTGATTTTTGTGATGATCTCTCACCCCTAATACCAGTCCAAAATCCAGACATTTTTTTATTATTTTTAAAAACAAAAAAATAAAATCAAACAACTAGTATCCTAAATCCAACTAACAAATCCTAAACATAATGATGCAATCATGCCAACAATAAACAAACAGTCGTCATAAACACAGTGGTGCATGCTTACTAATACAGATGAAGTTTCCGATGACTAGTTTGGATTTTCCACAAAGTATATATATTATTGGTACTAGGCTTGCTGCATTCACTATGAACTAGTCCAAAATGGGTCTGTAAATTTATTAATACACAAGGAAAGTTAGCTTACGAGAGGCCAACACGTCTTAGTTAACGAAAATTGGAGTATAATACTAAATTAAAGTTCAGACCCATTAAAACAATACAACAGACAAAGGAAGGATTCGGCTCAAATTGGATTTTCGAGAAACTTACTTCCGGCAACAACCGGCGATAGACAAACAATTCTGACATGTTTCCTCAGCTCTTTTTTTCTTTCTTTTCCTTGAACATATTAGTGGCTTCTCTATCACCTCCGTCAACAGGCACCGAAAGGCATAGAGTAAGTACAACAGATCTGATAGTAGGAAAAGCCTAACATATATACATTTTCTATGCTAAGAATTAGTAGAAGAACAACCTAAAAATCTAACTAAAAAGAAAAATACAAAGCTACCGGACGGATGTAGTCTAAAAGTAAAATCTAAATGAAATGGTCTAGTGCAGCAAAGGTGGAGAAAGTTTGGCACCGGCAGACCTAAAATGATAAGTTACTGATCTATTTACAAACGAAAATAAATATAAAGCTATGAGAACAAGCCTAACTGATAAATTGGCTAAGCCAAACAAAAGATACATGACAAATGCAGTTTGAACTAATAAAAGAAGATCAACACTTGTACCCAACAATACCAGCAATACCAAACAAAAATGAAAAGTCTAAAATATTTAAAACCTACAGATCACTAAACCTTACTATATAAAACGAAAACAAACCAATTAAACAAAAAAAGTTACATGACAAACAAAATCTAAAAAGGTGCATTGCAAAATCCAAAAGGCTACAGGACAAAGAGAACTTAAACCAAAACACAAATCTTGATACCAATATACAGTCCTATAAAACAGTCAAACGAGATACCGAGGTACTGCTGTCAAAACTAATCAAGATTATAAGTAAAGAATAAATCAGTACCAAATTTTTTTGGCTTTCTTTTTTTAACGTAAATGAAAGCAAACTATAAATACAATAATAACTACAAATTAGTAAAAGCAAATCCTATAAATCTAACTACATCGTTTTCCAACTCCCTGGCAGCGGCGCCAAAAACTTGGTAGGCGTAGAAACCTACTATAATATACCGCAAGCGCACATCGTCTATAAGTAGACAATGGCAAATGCGGGTCGATCGTACGGGGAGTTGGATTGGTGAACTAAACTTCTAAGTTCTATTTCTATTAATTTAGATCAAACAGGGAGTTTGTCGAAAGACTAAAGATTGATGATTATATTAAAGAAACAAGATTAAAAGGCAAATATATAAGATAAAATAGGGGTTCGAATCCGCCGCTTAATCTAGTATAAAGTCCATTTTTTATCTATCATTCTCCTTAAACTTGAGAAGAGTTAGATACGCTAATCTCTTGCTCTCTCGAAGATATATCATCGTGACATAAATTTTCTTTCATATAAATGGATGAACCAATTTCATGAGCTAAAGTATTAGTCCCTATCATGGATTTTATTTTTAGAGTACGTACAATCAACCATAGACTAACATATTGTACATTATAATTGGCTTGAACTACAACATAAAGAGTCTCAAACTACCAAGGATGCTGACAAGGTTGAAATATGTTGAAATTCAGAAACTGAAACATGCTTAAAATATTCAAATCATTTGAGAACAATATAATTAAAAAGGGAAATATATTTCGATTAAGAGTTTCATATCATCCTTAATTAACAAACTGAAAATACAGGGGTCTAACAACCACACCCAGCAGTTCGTTTGGCAATCTGAGATGACTTACTCCAATATACTTTCTAGAGAATCAACTAGACAGTCAGAATCAATCTAGAAAAAAAGTATATCGAAGAATTTATATCTCTGTTTCACAATGTAATCAACAAATCAAACAGATAGAAATCGCGAGCCTGTTTATTATGTGAAACAACTTGAACGGTACCAAAGACCAATGTTCAAGTGTCAATTAATTTAAATCAACAACCAAAGGTTGGATTATCTAATTGATTGATCCTAATGCACAACCTGAGATATTTCAATTATATAATAAAATATAATGCGGAAAAGAAATAACACAGACACCAGAAGTTTTGTTAACGAGGAAACCGCAAATGCAGAAAAACCCCGGGACCTAGTCCAGATTGAATACCACACTGTATTAAGCCTCTACAGACACTAGCCTACTACCAATGAACTTTGGACTGGACTGTAGTTGAACCCTAATCAATCTCACACTAATTCAAGGTACAATTGCGCTCCTTACGTCTCTTATCCTAGAAGGATACTACGCACTTGATTCCCTTAGTTGATCTCACCCACAACCAAGAGTTGTTGCGACCCAAAGTCAAAGACTTGATAAACAAATATGCCTCACACATAAAAGTACATAGATTGAATAAATATGTCTCCCACAGAAATACCCAAGAGTTTTTGTTCCGTATTTTGATAAATCAAGGTGAACATGAACCAATTGATAAACCAACCTTATATTCCCGAAGAACAACCTAGTATTATCAATCACCTCACAATAATCAAAATCGTATGATGGCGAAACTAGATATTGTGGACACAAACGATGAGACGAAGGTGTTTGTGATTACTTTTTATCTTGCCTATCGGAGAAATAAATCTCGAGCAAATCTTAGGAAAGATAGTACTCAAACGATAGAATCATGCAAGATCTGAACACGCAACTACAAAGAAAATAGTTGGATATGGCTTCACAATCCCAATGAAGTCTTTGAAGTCGTTAACCTACAGGGTCTCGATAGAAACCTAAGGTTAAAGTAGAATCGACTCTAGTTGATGCAACTAGTAACACACGGGAGATGTGGGGATTAAGTTTCCCGATTGCTAGAGTTCTCCTTTATGTAGTTTTCAAATCAGGGTTTGAAATCCAAGTTACCTTGGTAACAAAGCATTCAATATTCACCGTTAGATGAAAAACCTGATTCAACAAAGCTAATATCTTTCAACCGTTTGATCGAACTTTGCTTGTTACACACAAATGAAATGTACCCTCATTTAGGTTTATGTAACCGTACCCAAACGTGTACATCATGTTGGCTCACAAATAGTTAACCGAAGTTATCCATATGATTAATCTCATATCAAACTAGTTAAATATTATGTTGGCTCACAAATATTATTCATCTTAACCATAACTAGTTCAAATGACTCAAATGAAACAAGTTAAAGAGTTGTTCAATTGCTATATTCTCATAGAACTATATAAGAACACAATTGAAGCAAAATCGGTTTGGTTCACTCGAATCAGTTCATGAACATTATAGCCACGGTTTGCAAAGATTGCATTCCTTATTTTATAAATATTTAGGTTCATGTACAACCGATTTTAGAAAGTAACCAACTCAAGTATGCAAACGTGTACGCATACTTAAGTAGCCGGACCGAGTTTGGTTACGCCAGTACGCGTACGGGTGCGCATACAAATTCACATTTGCACACTCCGGCAGAAATTCACTGGACGTGAGACTTCCGCCGCATACATACGGTACGCATACTTGCCTGTGACATCCAACAACCGCAAGACGCTTACTAGTACGCATACCCAGTTCCAGTTTGGACTTACACATAAATGTGACAAACAAAGTATGTTTATATCCAAACATGGTTACATGATTCTAAACTCTTTATTTCAATCATTAAAACTGTCTTAGAGGATGACAATAGTCGTTTTCACACACTAGTAGCATCAAAGCAATTTTCAGGATATTGAAATAATCATAACCAAACATTCCAAGTCTACACCAAATGATTGTATCACTCAAATCATGTAAGATGTTACTCGACAATTTTCACATGGTCATATTCTGACATTCGTCAAGAATATAAGATGAACTTGGTCGAAGCGAAAGCTTACCAACACATATTTCGATAAATATGTAAGCGAGTTAATCTCAGCTCAAAATCTCAAATGTGTATAATCGACAACTATATAAGTAATATGACTTTTGTCTCAATATATGAGATAGAGTAGAAATATAATTTCCAATTGATAGATGAGTTTTAGTCTCCACATACCTTTTTTTGATGAAGTTCCACAAGCTCTCCTTAGTAGTTCTTCGTCTTCAAATGATGAACGCCGTGAAATCTAATGCTCAACTACACAATCTATGTCCTAGTCCGAGACATCTATAAATAGGCTAGAAATCAATACTTATAGTTTTGATCACTAACATTACAAATATGCTTGAGATAGCAACGCATGCGAGTTCGACCGAGCAGTGCTCTAACACAAACTAAGACATCACTGAAAAATAAAACCGGAAAATTAAAACCTAAAACTACAGCTTGCACCATCTACTCCGGGCTTGACTTCAAAATACCACTGCCTCCCCTATTTATACAAAATTCCCAAAATCCAAATCCCAATATTCAATAACATGCATAAGAAGAAATTTAAGGATTTGATTTCTTTGTCACTCACCATTGAACCCGCCACCCTAATTGTCTTCATTTGTCCGCAGCTCCAGATGGTATATTTCAGATAATTCAAGCCTTTAATTTGACAAACCCTGCTGCTTTTGTTCTTCTTAGTCGCCCTATTATTAAAAGTATGGACAAGAGAAAGAAAAAAAGGCAGTTGGATGGTGATGTTTCTGGTTTAGAGAGTGTTATACTAAAGAGAGTGAGATGGTGGTGGTTTGGAAGTAGAGATGATGGGGTTTACAGAGAGGAAGAAAAATGGTTGAATAATACTGTTGTCCGATAAATAAGGAGAAAGGGAGAACATGTTCTGATATTGGAAATTTTATTTGGAAGAATGATAAAGGCATGTTTAGGTGTTAAGAAACAATACCTAGCTTAGGTATACAAGAGTTCAATAATCCTTTCTTTTACCTTTCAGTCAAGCGTCCCATTATCTATTCAATCACAATAGCTTATTTGCTCCACTCTTTTGACACTATTGTTTGATCCATCGATTCCACCAAACCACTGATACTGATGTCTGCACTTTTGCTCACAGATTTCGTGCTTCATGGTGTACCATTCCATCCTCTGCAATGCCAATGAGACTCTCTGATAGACACATTTTTTTGTCTAAGTTGTCCTTAATTTTTTGTATTGTTGGTACTCGATTTTGTACTTATTATGGTGTTTTGTGTGTTTGTAGGTATTTTTAAGAAATAAACTTTTTTGGAAAAATCAGCTCGAAAAATAACTCGGAGTACCCCAGGAGGACATTTGCTAAACGAACCCCTACTTTGGATAAAGGGCACCTCAGTTGGTCACCTGCTATTCGCACTTTTGATTGGGATAGGGACCTATTCTTCTTTAGTTGAAAACGTGTTTTGGCGGGAAATCAGATTCAAATATTCGTATTCTCTAGATTTGGTTTTAATTATTTCTGGTGAGACTCGATCGCGGGTTAAGATTGCTTTGTCCCTGTATCGATTAAACAGGGATGGTAAAGTGATTTGATTCGACAAAATGGGGTTGGTTACATGGATTTAGGTGAAATAGAGCACGAGACTGTCTCAGAATATCTTTCTCCTTTCCCGTGTACAAGTGGAGGATGGCGTGTGACCAGAGAGAGTTTAACTTCTGCTAGAACGTGAAATCAATACTCTGAGAGTGTGTCGACATCAGCAAACGCGTGAAGAGAAAAAAAAAAGGAAGGAAATCTCGGTAATTCCCGTGAGAGTAAGGGAAAATATTTTGCATGTATACTCGATTAATTACAGAGATATGAAGGGGTTGTTGGGTATAAAAGAGGTGTTGGGATGTCTTAGAAGGGGACGAAGAGAGTTTTGGAGATTTTAGAACACTACAGAGCTAAAAAAATCGAGTTGCAGAACTGACATTGCTGCTGCTGAAGAAGGAACGAAGAACATAAGATGCCTGGAAACAGTCGTTCATGCTACAGTGAAAGTGACGCATATTATATATTATTATTTGTAACAGTGTTTTGTAACAATTATAAACGTTGCAAACACCTGATTTTCATCATTTTCTCTCCATATCATCTTTGTAAACAATTTTTGAGCATGATTCAATATTTTGAGCAAGTTTACAATGATGAGCTAAACTCATCCTCTGGGGCGAAGGAGGAAGCTATTTCACCAATGAAAAGTGGTAATCTCTATTTTATTTAATTTATGCAATTATTATACGATTATTTGCCTTGATAAATAAATTGATAAAATAGTTTTTGTTAAGCAATTGTTATTTCAATTGATGGAGCATGCTTAGCCTAGGTTTTGATGTCCCATACTTTCGATCTACAATTGTTATTTCTAAAAAATCAACTTTTATAATATTTAGAATCAATTTGAATGCATGATTTACATGATTATAATTAGAGAATTTAAATCACTTTGAAATTGGTAAAATAGTGGAATCCATAGCCACAGTCTCCTCCATCAATTTCACAACACTTCTTATTTTTGAGTTTGCTACATTTATAGTTTTAAAAATTATGTCTAAAATCTATTGCTTTCACAAGTCTCCACAAACCTATTACTACAACAAATTGAAATAACATCAATTTTTGGCGCCGCCGAAGCGGACTTGTCTTTAGGCTAGAGTTTTTAGATTTTTTATTTTTTATTTTTTAGGTTTTATTTTTTATTTTTTATTTATTTGTTATATTTTACATTTTCGGGTATTTGTCTTTTTATTACTAATTTTTGGATTTCGGAGCGAAAGAAAAAGGATTTGCCGAAGATTTTGTAACCACTTAAAGATTTGGAGTCAAATGACAAAGCGAAAAGAAAGAAGAAAAAAAGAAAAAAAAAAAGAAAAAAAAAAGAGAGAGAATTTTATTAGATTTTGTTTTTATCTTTTAGATATTTTTTAGCTTTTAGAAATTGTATTAGGATATTCTCTATTTTTGTAATTTTCTTTTTATTTTGGACTTTGGACTTGGACATTCTTTTATTTTTAAACCCTACAGAAGGTTAGTATATTAAATATTAAATTGTTTGCAGAGAATGACGACAATTACGATATTGCCTCGGCCACTCGGGTTCGTACATGAAATATGAGTCATGGCCCGAGTCGACTACAACGGTTCATCTCCCGTCTGGAATGGGAGGTAAGTTTATCTGAACACCCGCGAATCCTCTGTCAGCTGGTTTACTGTCTTCCTTCGTATGCATATATGTTGAGGAACTGAACACGGATTTATTTTTTAATAAAGGGCAAGGACTGGCCATACAAGATAAGGGTTCGGATTTCATCACCGCTCTCTTCTTGCCCGCATTAGGAAAACTAAACCAATCGTGAACCCAAGCTTAAAATAATGACAAGAACGAGACCTATAGGGTAACGATCTTAATAGGAAAGTCGTTCGAAAAATATTGGTTTCTATTTTAAGCATACTTTGAAGTTCATGATGGTTAATGTAAGTTGAGCGTGCCGCCTTGTAACCCAAGTGAATGTTTTTCCAGTGAGGCTTGGGTGTCAAAGCTCCATTGAGCTTCCCTTGTCTCTATTCAACTTACTTTAAATCAGACTGACTCCAGAGGGCTATGCTTAAATTGTAACGAGTTCCCTTTCGAAGGATTATAAGCTGGTCTAGAAACAATCTAAGTGGAGCCATCATGCCTTTTGTTTGCTAGGAATCAGTAGGATTGATGTGGTGGAGTCAACTAGAAACAATCTGAGAGGACTTACTCCAAATTACTTTCTAGAGAATCCACTAGACAGTCAGACTCAATCTAGAGAAAAAGTATATCAACGAATTTATATCTCTGTTTCACAATATAATCAGCAAATCAAACAGATAGAAATCCGTGAGCCTGATTATTATGTGAAACAACTTGAACGGTACCAAAGACCAATGTTCAAGTGTCAATAATTTTAAATCAACAACCAAAGGTTGGATTATCTAATTGATTGATCCTAACTCACAACCTGTGATATTTCAATTATATAACAAAATATAACGCGGAAAAGAAATAACATAGACACCAGAAGTTTTGTTAGCGAGGAAACCGCAAATGCAGAAAAACCCCAGGACCTAGTCCAGATTAAATACCACAATATATTAAGTCGCTACAGACACTAGCCTACTACCAATGAACTTCAGACTGGACTGTAGTTGAAACATAATCAATCTCACACTGATTCAAGGTACAATTGCGCTCCTTACGTCTCTTATCCCAACAGGATACTACGCACTTGATTCCCTTTGTTGATCTCACCCACAACCAAGAGTTGTTGCGACCCAAAGTCAAAGACTTGATAAACAAATCTGCCTCACACATAAAATTCTATAGATTGAATAAATCTGTCTCCCATTGAAATACCCAAGAGTTTTTGTTCCGTCTTTTGATAAATCAAGGTGAACATGAACCAATTGATAAACCAGCCTTATATTCCCGAAGAACATCCTAGTATTATCAATCACCTCACAATAATCTAAATTGTATGATGGCGAAACTAGATATTGAGGAATCACAAACGATGAGACAAAGGTGTTTGTGATTACTTTTTATCTTGCCTATTGGAGAAATAAATCTCGAGCAAATCATAGAGAAGATAATACTCAAACGATAGAATCATGCAAGATCAGAAAACGCAACTACAAAGAAAATAGTTGGATATGGATTCACAATCCCAATGAAGTCTTTGAAGGAGAATCGACTCTATTTGATGCAACTAGTAACACAGGAGATGTGGGGATTAGGTTTCCCGATTGCTAGAGTTCTCCTTTATGTAGTTTTCAAATCAGGGTTTGCAATCCAAGTTACCTTGGTAACAAAGCATTCAATATTCACAGTTAGATGAAAAACCTGATTCAACAAAGCTAATATCTTTCAATCGTTTGATCGAACTTAGCTTGTTACACACAAATGAAATGTACCCTCATTTAGGTTTATGTAACCGTACCCAAATGTGTACATCATGTTGGCTCACAAATAGTTAACCGAAGTTAGCCATATGATTAATCTCATATCAAACTAGTTAAATATTATGTTGGCTCACAAATATTATTCATCTTAACCATAACTAGTTCAAATGACTCAAATGAAACTAGTTAAAGAGCCGTTGAATTGCTATATTCTCATGGAAGTATACAAGAACACAATTGAAGCAAAATCGTTTTGGTTCACTCGAATCAGTTCATGAACATTATAGCCACGGTTTGCAAAGATTGCATTCCTTATTTTATAAATGTTTAAGTTCATGTACAACCGATTTTAGAAAGTAACCAACTCAAGTATGCAAACGGGTACGCATACTTAAGTAGCCGTACCGAGTTTGGTTACGCCAGTACGCGTACCGGTGAGCATACCAATTCACATTTCCAAACTCCAGCAGAAATTCACGGATGTGAGACTTCTGCCAATATACGTACGGGTACGAATACTTGCCCAGACATCCAACAAGCGCCAGTACGCGTACGGGTACGCATACTTCAGGTTCCCAGTTTTGGACTTACACATAAATGTGAGAACACACTATGTTTATATCCAAACATGGTTACATGATTCTAAACTCTTTATTTCAATCATTAAAACTGTCTTAGAGGATGACAATAGTCGTTTTCACACACTACTAGCATCAAAGCAATTTTCAAGATATTGAAATAATCATAACCAAACATTCCATGTCTACACCAAATGATTGTATCACACAAATCATGTAAGATGTTACTCGACAATTTTCACATGGTCATATTCTGACATTCGTCAAGAATATAAGATGAACTTGGTCGAAGCGAAAGCTTAACAACCCATATTTCGATAAATATATAAGCGAGTTAATCTCAGCTCAAAATATCAAATGTGTATAATCGACAACTATATAAGTAATACGACTTTTGTCTCAATATATGATATAGAGTAGAAATATACTTTCCAATTGATAGATGAGTTTCAGTCTCCACATACCTTTTTTTGATGAAGTTCCACAAGCTCTCCTTAGTAGTTCCTCGTCTTCAAATGATGAACGCCGTGAAGTCTAATGCTCAACTACACAATATATGTCCTAGTCCGAGACATCTAAATAGGCTAGAAATCAAGACTTATAGTTTTGATCACTAACATTACAAATATGCTTGAGATAGCAACGCATGCGAGTTCGACCGAGCAGTGCTCTAACACAAACTAAGACATCACCGAAAAATAAACCGGAAAATTAAAACCTAAAACTACAACTTTGCACCGTCTACTCCGGCTTGACTTCAAAATACCACTGCCTCCCCCTATTTATACAAAATTCCCAAAATCCAAATCCCAATAATCAATAAGATGCACAAGAAGAAATTTAAGGATTTGATTTCTTTGTCACTCACCATTGAACCCGCCACCCTAATTGTCTTCATTTGTCCGCTGCTCCAGATGGTATATTTCAGAGAATTCAAGCCTTTAATTTGAAAAACCATGCTGCTTTTGTTCTTCTTAGTCGCCCTATTGTTAAAAGTATGGACGAGAGAAAGGGAAAAGGGCGCAATTTTGGATGGTGATGTTTTCGGAAAATCGGATTCAAATATTCGTTTAGAGAGTGGTATACTAAAGAGAGTGAGATGGTGGTGGTTTGGAAGTAGAGATGATGGAGTTTACAGAGAGGAAGAAAAATGGTTGAATGGTATTGTTGTCGGATAAATAAGGAGAATGGGAGAACATGTTCTGATATTGGAAATATTATTGGGAAGAATAATAAAGGCATGTTTAGGTGTTAAGAAACAATACCTAGCTTAGGTATACAAGAGTTCAATAATCTTTTCTTTTACCCTTCAGTCAAGCGTCCAATTGGAGTTCCCTCGGGTTGAGCGAAAGAAAAAGGTACATGCCATTGAGTCATGGCCCTTTTAGAAATTGTATTAGGAGTCGACTACAACGGTTCATCCCCCCGACTACAAAGTTCTCCATCTCACCCGGAACGGAAGGTAAGTTTATCCAACACCCGCGAATCCCCCGTCACGGTTCATCGTCTTCCTTCGTATGCATATATGTTGAGGAACTGAACACGGATTTTTTTTTAATAAAGAGCAAGGATTGGCCATACAAGATAAGGGTTCGGATTTCATCACCACTCTCTTCTTGCCCGCATTAGGAATACTAAACCAATCGTGAACCCCAAGCTTAAAATACTGACTAGAACGAGACCTTTAGGGTAACAAGCTTAATAGGAAAGTCTTTCTAAAAATATTGGTTGCTCCTTTAAGCATACTTTGAAGTTCATGATGGTTAATGTAAGTTGAGCGTACCGCCTTGTAACCCAAGTGAATGTTTTGCCAGTGAGGCCTGGGTGTCAAAGCTCCATTGAGCTTCCCTTGTCTCTATTCAACTTACTTTAACTCAGACTGATTATAGAGGGGTTTGCTTAAATTGTAACGAGTTCCCTTTCGAAGGATTAAAAGCTGGTCTAGAAACAATAAGTGGAGCCATCATGCTTTTTGTTTTCTAGAAATCAGTAGGTTTGCTGTGGTGGAGTCAGCCTTGTATGTGTTTGTTTAGAACTTCCCTTCCTTTTAGGATTTTCCTTTTTGTTTTTCTAGTGTATGCCCGAGGTCATTAGAGAACGGTCTTGGAAAATAGATACTCTAGGTCATTTGATTAGTGAAAAACCTAGTAGTTCTTCGTGTGAAGGCGGGGAGATCGAAGACTCTTTTTTTGAGAGCCGTGTCTTTGGAAATTTCAGCTTTGAAAACTTGACACTTAGTGAAGAAAGTACTCCTAGTCCTTTGGTAGTGCCAGAAATGGCTCTCGTCCGTCATGAATTATGAACTGAAACCTGGGACCCTGCAAATGCTCTCAATCTTTTTAGGAAAAGAAAGTGAAAACCCTTATTTTCATGTTAGGGAATTTGAGGAAGTTTGTAGTACTCTAGATGATGATGCGTTGAAACTTAGGTTATTCCCATTTTCCCTAAGAGATAAAGCCAAATCGTGGCTATATAGTTTGCCTTCTGAGTCAATTGAAACCTATGACCAACTTACATCTGCCTTTTTACAAAAGTTTTTCCCTAGGCACAAAACATCGTCTATTAGGACACAAATTTGTACTTTTGCTCAACAAGAGGGAGAATCTTTATATAGGTATTTGGAAAGTTTCAATGACTTAATGGCTCAATGTCCTCATCATGGTTTATAAAAGGTTAGGCTAGTTCAGATCCTCTACGAGGGTTTTAATTATTTGACAACAACCATGGTTGAGTCCTTATGCACAGGTGGGTTTGAGAATAAAACTGTTGATGAGGCGATGACATTTTTGAATGAAATCGCCGATAAGACCCAACAACGGGAAAATAGTAAGGAACCCCATAAAATAATTCTTCTAAGTAGAGGAAATGTCAATAGGGTAGAAGGATCTTATGAGTCAGAAGCTAAAATAGCAGCCATAGCCAAAAGGTTAGAAGCCTTAGAATTAGGTCATTCTAGTGGCAGTAGTGGTAGAATAAAGCCTTTGGGGAAGGCCATAATGTTGAAGAGCAAGCCGATGCTCTTTATAATAACAATAGATTTGATAACCGTCAGAAGTTTGACTCATATTCAGAAACCTATAACCCTAGCTGGAGAAACCATCCAAACCTTTCTTGGTCTAAGGGAAAAAATCAAGGTCAGTCTAGTAACTCTCAGGTTCCCCAGGCTTTGGCTATACTAAGAATCCTTCATCTCAGTGCATGGATTTAACCCTTCAGATAAAAAGATTATGAGTTTAGTAGAGTCTCTTGCTTTGTTAACTCGTAACATCTTTATGCTTCAAGAATCTCTTGCTCAAGGTTTAGAAGAAAATAAGAGAATAGGTCAGGTTAACTCTCAGGCTATTTCCGAGTTGAAAACCCAGGTTAGTCAGATAAATGAGTCTTTGAGAGAAAGAGGTAAGTTCTCTAGTCAAACTCAACCCAACCCTAGAAGAATTAATGAAATAGGTGAAATACCATCCGATCATGTGAATGCTATTAATAGGTCCCCTACCATGTTTTGCACAACAGGTAAATACCGTTTTTAGAAAGCTTTGCTTGACTTTGGTGAGATGAAACCTACCTAGATAACACTCCAGTTAGATGATAGGTCTGTTAAAATTCCTCGTGGTGTTATCGAGGATGTTCTTATTGAGTTCGACAAGTTTATATATCTAGTGGATTTTGTTATCCTAGATACCCAACCCGTCCCTGACCTAGAGAACCAAATACCAATGATTTTAGGTCGCCCGTTTTTAGATACATCCAATGCGATCATTAATTGTCGAAATGGTATTATGAATTTGTCTTTTGGTAATATGACTATTGAGCTGAACATTTTTAATATTAGTAAGCTACCATATGAACTAGATGACTCGAACATAGAAGAGGTGAACATGATATGAACACTAGTCGAGGAGTCATTACCAAACACTTTGTTAGAAGATCCATTAGAGAAATGCCTAGCTCACTTTGGGTTTGATTTTGATGATGATAATGTGATTAATGAGGTGAATGCTTTGTTAGATTCAACCCCTTTGTTAGACACAAGTAATGTATGAAAACCTAAGTTCGAACCACTACCAGTTTCTAAGTTTACCCTAGTTCCTTCTTTAGAAGAGCCTCCTAAGTTGGACCTTAAACAACTACCAGATACCTTAAAGTATGTGTTTTTAGGCCCATCAAAAACTTTACCTTTGATTGTAGCTTCCGATTTGGATAGTGATCAGGAAAGTAGGCTAGTAAATGTACTTCAAGATAATAAGGAAGCTTTAGGGTGGACTATAGCAGACATTATAAGTCATATTGTGTGTATGCATCAAATTCATTTAGAGGAAGACTCCAAACCTTCTAGGGAGATGCAACGTCGACTGAACCCTAACATGAAAGAGGTAGTTCGAAAAGAGGTGCTTAAGTTGTTAGATGCGGGTATTATCTAACCAATTTCAGATAGTAAGTGGGTCAGTCCCGTTCAGAATGATAATAATGAGTTAATCCCAACCTGAGTGACCACGGGATGGCGTGTCTGTATTGATTATAGGAAATTGAACAAGGTCACAAGGAAGGATCACTTTCCCCTTCCTTTTATCGACCAAATGCTAGAGCGATTAGATGGACATATGCATTATTGCTTCTTAGATGGCTACTCCGGATATAATCAGATCGTTATTGCCCCAGAAGATCAAGAGAAAACCACTTTTACCTGTCCCTTTGGTACCTTTGCGTATAAACCCATGCCTTTCGGGTTATGTAATGCCCCTGCGAATTTTCAGCGTTGTATGATGAGCATATTTTCTGATATGGTAGAAAGGTTTTTAGAGGTCTTTATGGATGATTTTTCAGTGTTTGGTTCATCTTTTGATGAGTGCTTGCATCATTTGACATTAGTGTTGACTAGGTGTAAGGAAAAGAATTTAGTGCTTAATTGGGAAAAATGTCATTTCATGGTTAAATCAGGAATTGTATTAGGGCGCATCGTATCTTCAAAGGGTATAGAGGTAGATAAAACCAAAGTTGACCTTATTAAGACTTTACAGGTCCCAAAAACCGTAAAAGATATTAGGTCATTCCTTGGGCATCACGTGTTTTTTATCGTCGATTCATTAAGGATTTTAGCTTGATTTCTAGACCTCTTTGCAACTTGCTTGCAAAAGATGTTAAGTTTGTATTTGATGATGCTTTTTTAGAGGCTTTTGAGAAGCTTAAGACTTTACTCACTACCGCCCATAGTCCAGGCACCTAACTGGAACCTACCCTTTGAAATTATGTGTGATGCTTCAAATTATGCTATAGACGTTGTGCTAGGTCAGCGAGAAAACAAATCACTTCATGTTATTTACTATGCTAGCTAAACTCTGAATGATGCCCAAATGAACTATAAACTACCGAGAAGGAATTGTTAGCCATCGTGTTTGCCTTGGATAAGTTTAGATCCTACCTATTAGGTTCTAAGATCGTAATCTATACTGATCATGATGCTTTGAAATACCTTTTGTCTAAGAAGGATACCTAGATTGATTAGATGGATCCTTTTGTTATAAGAATTTTGTCCAGACATTAGAGACAAAAAGGGTTCATAAAATGTAGTGGCAGACCACTTGTCTAGGCTAGTTGTTAGTTGCCCTAATGATTCCCTTCCTATAAGGGATAACTTTCCTGATGAACAATTGTTCTCTGTTTCCCAATCACATTGGTATGCAAATATAGTGAATTATCTTGTTACTGGTCGAATGCCTCAACATTGGGGTAAACAAGATCGTTCTAGGTTTTTAGCCGAGGTTAAGCATTTCTTTTGGGACGATCCTTATTTGTTTAAGTATTGTCCAGACCAGATTATTAGGAGATGTATACCTGAGAGTGACCAGTCTAGTATTATCTCCTTTTGTCATGAACATGCATGTGGGGGTCATTTTAGTGATAAGAAGAGTGTTGTTAAGATATTGCAGTGTGGATTTTACTGGCCTTCGTTGTTTAAAGACTCCCATAGTCATTGTGTTTCTTGGAGAGCTGCTGAGAGGTTAGGAACCGTTTCCGTAGAAATATGATGCTTTGAACCCTATTTTAGTGATTGAGGTCTTTGATGTGTGGGGCATTGATTTTATGGGTCCATTTCCTAATTCTTTGGGTTATCTTTACATACTTGTCGCTGTAGACTATGTGTCTAAGTGGGTTGAGGCGGTTACGTGTAAAACAAATGACCACATGGTCTTAGTCCAGTTTTTGAAAGAGAATATACTTACACGTTTTGGTACACCGCGAGCTATAATTAGTGATGGAGGTTCACACTTTTGTCATAGACCGTTTGCACTTTTAATGAAATAATATGGTATTACACACAAAGTAGCTACCCCATATCACCCACAGACCAGTGTTTAGGTAGAGGTTTCCAGTAGGGAAATTAAGCGTATTTTAGAGAAAATAGTTAATCCTAATAGGAAATACTGGTCGCCGAGGCTTATCGATGCCTTATGGGCTTACCGTGCATGCGTTTAAGACACCCATTGGAATGTCACCTTATTGTTTAGTATTTGGCAAGGCATGTCACCCGCCTCGTTGAGTTAGAGCATAGAGCCTATTGGGCTATTAAGCAGATAAACTTTTCACTTGACAACGCATGATCTCATAGAAAGCTCCAACTCAATGAGTTGGGCGAGATTCGTAGAGATGCATATATACGATAATGCTAAGGAGTATAAGAACAAAATGAAACTTGTACATGATAAAACTATTTTACAAAAGTCATTTTCTCCAGGTCAAAAAATTCTTTTGTATGACACTTGTTTGCATTTATTTGGAGGAAGTTGCGCTCTCGGTGGACCGGTCCTTTTGTGGTCCGTACCATTTTTCCTCATGGCGCTATTGAGATTGAGACACCGATGGTAGTAGTTCTTCAAAGGTTAACGGCCGAGATTCAAGCCCTTTTTAGAGTCTTTTCCTACGGGTGATGTTGAGGAGGTCCCTCCGGAGGACCCCCTTTACCTTGATTGACCATCGAGGTGGTTTGTATGTTGTATATTATTTTTGTAGGTTTTTGGTTTCGCTTCACCCAGGTACTATCTTTTCGACTTCTCTCTTTACTATTTCCTCATGTTACTTATATTTTGGTACTGTTTTTTCAATTAGAAACATTGAGGACAATGTTAGATTTAAGTTTGGGGTGTGGTAGAAACTTTTTGTTACCTTTTTGTTGCAATAAATAAACTCCAGAGCCTAGAAATTTATGCTTATTAAGGACAACACTAACCAATCTAAGTGGATGGAAGCATTTTGGTTGTAGGAGTTGAGGAACCAATCTGAGTAGATGGAAACATCTAAAGAGTCTATTCATAAAAGCACAGAGCTCATGTTTTAGAAATAACATGGTAGTTTCGCCATATCTCGTTGAGTCCTTTTCACTTCTTCTTCTTATTTTTTTTAAAATATGTTTCTCTAAGTGATTCGGTGGGGCACGCGATTCAAGTTGTTACCATTGCTAGAGTGAAATAGAGTGATTGAGATACCAAAAAAAAAAAAGTTAAAAAAATAAAAAGAAAATAAATTGAGACCAGACCATCAGACCAACGAGAATAAATTCAATAAAGTCGACCACCGGTACCCTTGTATATGCCAGTTGTGTTGACCTAGAGTTAGGATTATCGACCACTGGTACTCTTGTATATGCCAGTTGTGTTGATATTAATCGACTAGTATCTCAGTCCATTAGGATAGGTTCATTTTGGCGGTGGCCTTCTACGATATGGGAAACACCGTTCACCTTACTCAACATCGAAAACTATCTATGTTTTTCTCTATATCTATCTTCTTGATCTATCTATGTGATTAGTTTAACTCCGGATATTGATGTCCATAGTGCGACTATCTGAGTAGAGCTATGTCACTTATATATGAATTTTAGTATGCTTGAGTGCAAACTCGTGTACATTAATTGGAATTTCGCATCAGGGTACTTCCTCCTGTAGTCAATAAGTATGCCAACCAAGGAGATTCTTTAGTGCCTTCCAAGGTTCTCCGTAGATAGTTAGGGTCCGGGAGTATAAAGGTTTTGTGGGTACACCTCTTGTAAACCCTTCCGAGACTATAACTCGGCCACTAGGGAAACCTAGGGGTTTAAAGGCTTATTGCATACGCTAAATGTAATCGATGATGCTTGCGACAGTGAGTTAGGATTTTATTTTTATTTTATTTTTGCTCGAGGACTAGCAAATAATAAGTTTGGGGGTATTTGATAGACACATTTTTGTGTCTAATTTTTCTCGATTCTATATATTGATAGTGCTCATTTTTTGTACTTATTATGGTGTTTTATGCGTGTGTAGGTATTTTTGGCCAATAAACATCTTTGGAAAAATCGGCTCAAAAAGTTGGTAAAAGCTCCTGGAGGACACATGCTATTCGAACTCTCACTGTGGATAAGAGGTACCCAAATTACTAAGGGGCACCCTCAGGACACCCCCAAGGCAGCTTCTATTTGCACCCCTACTCTGGATAGGGGGCGACCATCATCTTCCCCGTTTGAAATTGAAACTGGCGGGAATTTTTGGTTCTCACGGCAGATTTTAGGGTTTGTGATTTGGACGTGTTTTAGGAGGATTCAATCGCTGAAACTTCTTGGGACGACTGTATTGGACTAAACAGGGTTGATAATCACTTCAGATTCGATAAAACAGGGTTTAATTCTCGGGACAAGCTAAACAGGGGAGGAAAGACTTGGGCTTATGTTGGAGATTCTAGAGAATATGTGAAGGATTATGAGAGGATTTTACGCTGTATATAGATGTATCTGGTCTTGTTTGAGTCCTGAGAGGAGTTTGGATTGTTTGGGTAACTCAGGACATGCGTGAGAAGCAAAACAGGGAAGTGAAGTTATTATCGGACATTTTGGTTATATGTATGGGAGTTTGCGTGATTTTGAGGAGTTTACTATTTTTGGGATGCTGGTTTACCTTAATTGGAGTGCTGACAACTCAATTGGATGCGTAGAGAGGAATCAGAAGGGTGAAAAACCCCGTAACTTTTGGTGAGGTAACCGAGAATATTTCTTGGATTTACTCGAGAGATTTTGGGTCTGGTGGTTATATATAGGTTGGGTCGAGTCACAAAAAGGGTTACGTAACCTTAGGAGAAGTTTCGAACCCAACAGAGAAGAATCAGTCGAGTTAAAGCGTGAGATACACTAGCAGGAGAAGAAGAATAAGCTGAAGAACAAAACACCATTTAAGGCAGTCGTTTCCTCAGTCTTATTACTCAAACACTTAGGCGTCTCACTTTGTAACACTGCTAAAATATTTTCAATAGTCTCTGTAACAGTTCGTACATTGTAACAACTGGTTTGTAGCGCCGATACAGCGTTGCAAACAGTCTGTTTTATTGTTTCTCATCCTTTTAATCAACTTTTGAACCATAAACCAATATTTTGAGCAATTGATTAATATGAGGAGCTAAAACCCACTGCTGAGGCGATAGAGGAAGCTATTTTTCCAACAAAAAGTGGTATATTCTATTTTATCTATTTATTTGCAATTATTTTATGCTTATTTGCCTTGATTGAAAATTGTTTGAATGATTTTTGTTAAGCAGTTGTTATTTCTTTTGATAGAGCATGCTTGGACCTAGGTTTTTGATGTTCTATGCTTCAGATTTACACTTGTTATTTTGAGAATCTACTTGTTGCAATAGTTAGAATCAAATTGAACGAGAAAATTGCATGAATATAAATATTGGGATTAAATCACTTTGAACTTGGAAAATAATGGAATCTTAGCCTCAGTGTTCTTTTAATATTGATATCAACTATTTTCAGTGTTTGCTATAATTATTAGTGAATTTTTCTATTTTAGTTTTAGAATTTAAGTCTAAAGTATCCTTCACAAGTTCGAGAATCGAAACTAGACTGAACCCTAATATGAAACAAGTAGTTCGAACTGAGGTTCTTAAGTTGTTAGATGCAGGCATTATCTACCCCATTTCAGACAGTAAGTGGGTCTGCCCCGTTCAGGTTGTTCCTAAGAAATTCGGTATTAATGTAGTCCAGAATGATAATAATGAATTAATCCCAACCCGAGTGACCATAGGTTGGCGTGTTTGTATTGACTATAGGAAATTGAACAAGGTCACTATGAAGGACCACTTTCCCCTTCCCTTCATCGACCAGATGCTAGAACGATTATCAGGACATAGTCACTGATGCGTGTCGTAACCACAAAAATTAATTAATATTTTTCTACCTAATTAACAAGTATTATAGTGTAGTCAAGTTCGTTCCCACGAGGAGCAAGAGATTCTTAGTTGTAAAAATTGTCACAAAAGGGGGTTGTAAAGCAAAAGAAAGTAAAGAAAGCAATTAAATGTTGAAGTCGAAATCAATAAGAGAGACAAGATCAAGGAATCCTTCTTCGTTGCAAAACAATGATTCAAGTTATGTTTTTCATCTACTTGTTATTAGTCACAGATTATCACCAACCGTAGGTAAAGCAGGTAGATAGGCTTAAACCCCTAAATCCCTTGTATCACTGGATACGGAAGTTCTCGACTACCGGATTCATTTACCAAACCACCTAGTAGTAGATCACTCAAGATGTAATTTAAATAAACGATTAAGATTTATGAACTTATTAGGTTGATATTAGTAGTTAGACTCTTAGATCAAGGTCTACTTGCTAACGTTGTTTTCACACACAATTGCTCCACGGAATCCCTCTCATAAAGGTCTCGTGTTTGCTACTTATGTAAATAGTCAAGAAACGATTACTTATCCCCTAACTTTCACTAGCTTTAGATCAAATTAACAAATCAATTTAGCGTGCACTCTAAATAATCTATCAATCAACCATGAATGTATAAACATTCCTATTAGTAAAAACAACGATAATCATGTGAAAAACTTCAAGATAGAATTGAAAACAAAACTCAAATCATATTAAGAACTAGGAATTCATCCTCAATCAATACGAAAATTAGCTACTCATGTTTTTGAAATTCACACAAATTAATTAAAAGGAGAATTTTGAAAAGCAAGCAAAAACACAAGTGTTGTGTGTGTAGAGAGGTGTGTAGAAATTATATAGAGAACTACTCTATTTATAGGGGCCAATGTTCTCCAAATCTTCCAAGGAATAATCCCTTTCCTTTGTAGCTCAACTTCCAAGTCCAACTCTTTGTAAAATTCTTCCATCTTCT
>JAJJWW010008834.1:0-29468 GCA_023531295.1 Papaver armeniacum
ACCATGGCAAGGTCAATAAGGGAAAGAACCCCAAAGGAAAGAGGGCTCAAAATTCCGATTCACATTCCCGTGATCCATACCCACGTGGAGATAATGCCTCTCGTGGAAGAGGACGTAAGGGACATAATCGAGGTCGAGGACGTAAAGTCACTCTAATGTTTGGCACAGAAAAGGAACTTCGGGCCATACAGGTGGTGATCCTAAGTTCGAGAAAACACCTAAAATCCCGCTAACAAAAAGGTCAGGAGACGAAAGTGCGCCTTGTTTTAGGTGTGGATTTACCTGGGACATTGGTACAAGCATTGCAAGGCTAGTGTCAATGTAGCTGCTGAGCTACAAAAAGTACCGGAAACTCTCGAACAAGAGGCTAACTATATGGAAGAAAATGATGTAACCCCTAACGTCAACCTCACAATTTCAGACTTCCTGGGCAATGAGGACTTTGCCCCAACTATGGATGTGCCTGATTTTGCTTGGGCCTAAGAATTTAGTTTCTGGCTTGCTAGACTCGTCTCGGTTTTTAGATGCTTTGAAGTTTTTATGTTATCTTAGACTATCGGTTGTTTAATAGTTTGAGTAGGTGTTACCGTTCTTTGAACATGTTCTTACCATCTTTATGTTATGTGTATGGATTATCTATAAGTACTTATTTTCTATCATTTCTATAGAATTTTACTTTGCTCATGATAATCTGTTGTTTAGCATGTAAATTAGAATGGAAAGGACGCCATTCTAGTAGAACAAAATTCTCTAAAGGAAGTGAGATAAATTGTTCGTTTTTCTTTGTTTGTAACATTCCTACCTAATGTACTTGTAGGAATGTCTCCAGGAGAAATTGAATGTCTAGTTGATAGTGCAACCACCCACACTATCCTAAGAAATAGACAATTATTTGTCGATTTTACTCCTTATAATACATCTGTGACTACGATGATTGGATCATCGCAAGTAATAATTGGGCGAGGTACTGCTCAATTCTTGTTGCCAAACGGCACAATGATTAAAGTCCTAAGCTCTATATACACCAAGAGCTCACCGCACTTTGTTAAGTTTCAAGGATATCCGTGCAAACGGTTATCACTTGGAAACTCACTGTGAAAATGGAATTGAGTACATATATGTGACCTCTAGTGAATGCGGAAGGAAGCGCATCTTAGAGAAACTAATAAGTCACTCTAGTGGATTGTATATCACCACTATTAGGATTATCGAATCCCATGTGGTTGCCAACGATGAATTGTTGGCCGCTGACTTATATAAGCTTTGGCACGATCGACTAGGGCACCTGTGTCGTGATATGATGATCCGTGTTTTGAAGAACTCACACGGACATCCGTTCTTTCGAATGAAAAAGAAAATGGGACAAAAGATTGTTACAATGCAAAGTAACAATGTGCATTCTAAAGTAAATGATGCACATTTTATGCCTTCTAAAGCAAGAGAAGTGCAACCTTCGTCTTCCAAAGTAATTGAAGCGCACCCACTATCCCATTCTTCGTTGTCCTTATCGAAGGCACATCGCTCATTCTGCAAAGCTTGTTCTTTAGCAAAGATTGTGGATCGAGACCATCCATGCTAAAGATACCAAACAAAATATTCCATTTTTACAAAGAATACAAGGTGATATTTAGACCTATACATCCAATGCGGACCATTCGGGTATTTTATGGTTGGTTGATGTCACCGTTGGTCACATGTTGCATTGTTGTCCACAAGAAATGTCGCATTTGCAAAGCTCCTAGCACAAATTATACGACTAAGGGCTCACCCTTTGATCATCCAATCAAGTCTATCGGACTTGATAATGCTTGGAGAATTTACATCTAAAGGATTTGATGATTTCGTATGTCTAATGGAATTGACATAGAGCATCCGTACCCATGTACACACTCAAAATGGTCTGTGAAGCTACCATCAAAAGGTTACGAGATGATAGCTAGGGCATTGGTTATGCGTTCCAACCTTCCTATTACCTGCCCCTGGGTACGCCATATTGCATGCGCATTACTTATTCGCTTTAGACCCACTGCTAGCCAACCATTTTCTGCGTACCAGTTGGTAACTAGATATGAGCCTGATATTTCACATTTACGCATATTTGGTTGTGCCGTATACGTGCCTATTATGCCCCCACAGCGTACTAAGATGGGTCCACAAAGACGAGTAGGTATTTATGTTGGATACGAATCCCCAACAATTATCCGCTACTTAGAACCTTTGACAAAGCGATCTCTTTACCGCTAGATTTGCGGATTGTCATTTTGATGAGACAACCTTCCCGTCGTTAGGGGGAGGTATGGAAAAGGACTTCCAAAGGGAACGACAGGAATTGTCGTGGTGTGTTCCCACGTTGTCTCATCTTGATCCCCCGCACTCCACAATGCGAAAGTGAAGTGAAAAGAATTATCGATCTTCAGAATGTGGCAAATTCAATGCCTGATGCAAAGCATCGATATCGCTAAAGTGACGAGATCACATATACCACCGCAAACGTGTTCGCAAGGTTGGCAATTCCCGAGCAAGGGAAAAGGTACCATAAATATAGGTACCAAGGCTACACTTGGTGGAAGTGTGAAACAGGCCGTGGCCCCCAAAAGGAAGAGGGGAGACCACTTGGTTCGATCGATACTCAGCCAAGGAAGAAAAGGGCGAGTAAGGCACAAACCGATCCATATATCATCAATACGAGATAATCCATCTCATGAGATTGTCTGGACGATTACAGTTATGTCCATGAATCATTGCGGGGACGCCCGAAGTTTGAATTGATTCCAGAGAACAAAGAAATCTCTATGGATTGTGAAAGTTCATACGTGTTGATGGAAAGATCCTCCACGATATTGATGATATATTCGCATATACAGTTGCTCGAGAGATTATAGAGCACGATGATATCGAACCACGCTTTATTGCGGAATGCCAAAAGAGAGCAGATTGGCCTCAATGGAGAGATGCAATCCGTGATGTGAATTAAATTCACCGGGCAAAAGACAGTATTTGGTGCGGTAGTGCTAACCCCACCAGGTGTAAAGCCTGTAGGACATAAATGGGTATTTGTCAGAAAGCGTAATGAGAAGAACGAAGTCTTGAGATATAAGGCTCGCCTTGTGGCGCAAGGTTTCTCACAACGCCCGGGATTGATTACGAAGAAACGTACTCTCTGTAATGGACGTCATAACGTTTCGTTACTTAGTCACCTTAGTTGTTTCGAAGGACTTGAAATGCAACTTATGGATGTGGTTACCGTGATATCTCTATGGGGATCTTGATACGAGAGATATTCATGAAAGTTCCGAGATGGACTTCTATTGCCCAAATCAAGTAACTCTAAACCACGGAGTGCGTTTGCAATTCGGTTGAAAACGCTCACTCTACGGATTAAAGCAATCCGGGCGGATGTGGTATACCGTCTAAGTGATTATTTGATTGGGAAGGGATATACAAATAATGAATTGTGCCCTGCGTGTTTATAAAGAAAACAAGTTCCGAATTTGCTATAATAGTTTGTCTATGTCGACGACATGAACATAGTAGGTACTCTTGATGAACTAAGAGAAACCGCAAGCTATTTGAAATCGAATTTGAGATGAAAGATCTTGGGAAAACTCGAATGTGTCTAGGACTTGAACTAGAACATCGAGCTTGTGGAATATTAATCCACCGGTCTGCATATGTCCATAAGATACTCGGGCAATTTAATATGGACAAAGTGCACCGCTAGCACTCCCATGGTTGGTGAACTTTAGATGTACATAAAGATCCATTCGTCCAAAGGAAGATGGCGAAGATGTATTGGGAGCTGAATATCCCTATCTAAGTGAAATAGGTGCATTATTGTACTTAACACAATGTACTCGACCGGATATCTCATTCTCGGTGAATTTGTTAGCTAGATATAGCTCGGCGCCAACGCGAGCGTCATTGGAATGGTATAAAGAATATCTTTAGATACCTAAAGGGAACCATTGGCTTGGGTTTGTTTTATCTCACGAAGACGAAAGGAGAGATGCTAATGTGATTGCGACTTTTTATACCGGAACCCCAAATAATGTTTTGGTTGGTTTTTGCCGATCTTGGGTACCTCTCGAGACCCACACAAAGGTCGATCACAAACCGGATACGTGTTCACTATCGGGAATACAGCGATATCCCTGGAGATCGACCAAGCAAACCCTTGTGGCTACCTCCACGAACCACTCGAGATCATTGCCATACATGAGGCGGTTCGTGAGTGTATATGGTTAAGGTCTATCATTACACACATTCGAGGGACATGTGGTTTGAGTTCTACCACTAAAGAGCCAACTTGCATTTACGAAGATAATGCGCCTTGCATCGAACAGAGATGAAGCAAAAAGGGTATATCAAGGGTGATAATACAAAACATATATCACCGAAGTTCTTCTACAATCAGCAACAACAATGTCTTCTAAACATTCAAGTCAGTAAAGTAAAAATCTGACGAAAATGTGGCAGACTTATTTACTAAGTCATTACCTAAGGCCACATTTGAAAACATGTGAGTAGTATGGGACTAAAAGAAATTGTCCGAACTTCCGTGACTCCATCGGACTAAAGGAATTGTCCGCTCCCATGATTGTATTAGACTAAAGAAATTGTCATGCATTAGGGGGAGCATCAAATGGTACGTTGAACTCTTTTCCTTTCACCGAGGTTACTTTTTCCCACCGGGTTTTGTTACTCGAAAAGGTTTTTAATGAGACAACAATAATACCATAAATGCAAATCATGGAGAGATGTCGACATCGGGGGGAGCATCCGAGAGATGCGATGACATCAAAGTGTGTTGTACTCTTTTCCTTCATCGAGGTTACTTTTTCCCACTGGTTTTGTTACTCGAAAAAGGTTTTTAATGAGAAAACAAAAACACTAAAGATTCAACTTCGGTTGAGGCTATTCTTCTCCTTACAAGTGCTCAGGTTTTGTGCGAAATATTTTTCCTGACACGGTTCTACAAAGGAGAAGAGTCCTGACAATCGACGCCATTTCAGAAGCTCAAGTATTTTTCTCCTTTAACTAGTTTTTCATCAACTGATGTTTTCTGGAAAGGTTTTGACAAAGAAATGAGTTTGTAATGGTGGTCATCCAAGGGGGAGTGTTGTAGTGATATAAGTGGCTGACCACTTAGGTGGCATGGTGCATGTACTTGTATCTACATGATTTACACATGGTGTACTTTCTCTACTAGTACCAACACATGTAACAATTACACTACTTCCCACCTATTCTTTATATTGTGTATTTAAAGAGAAGACACAATGAATAAGAACATACTACTGATTCCCTTGGATTTTGTCTACAACTATCCTTCTTCTCTTTTATGTTTTGTCCCCTCTTTTACAAAAAAATGTTTATTTAGTGATCAAATATATCTATTCATAATTAATAAAAATTAAAAGATACTATAAACTAAAAGAAATTAGACTTACTGCTTGAAGAAGAGGTTGGCATGGCAATCAAGACAAATAAGAAGAAGCTAAGGAACATACTGAACTTGGCCATGGTCGAATGAATGATTGTTCCTCTTCTTCTTTGTATGATGATGATGATCGAATAATGCTAACCAACCTCTGCGTATAGTACTCTACGTGTAGATACCAAAAACCATACTCGACGTGGCGCCCAATGAAAGCCGGTGTAGCGCACAAAATGTAGATACCAAAATACGATTCGCCACGTGGGCATAGTGGAAGATGCGAGAATCCCGCTTGAAAGATCTTGTACCATGCCCCGAGAACCCTCGTCACTGACTTGTCAAATCAAATCAGGGTCGCCATTATTTACTAACTGACGAAATAAAAGCCGTGTGCGAGATATCATCTTCTGACGAAGTAACTCACTAAGAGAGTCTGAACTACGAAAGATCAATTGGAGTACCCAACAAGATATCGCCACGAAATAAGGACTTGCGAAATAAGGTTACTTGGCTAGATAAGTAACTCGCAAGTAAGTAAATTATTGAGCAAGAAAAGAGAACTGTCCCAGAAACGAAACGAAAGTTGTCGGCGAAAGAAGGGGAAAAACTTTATGGAAAATGATCTGGGCGAAGTATAAAGTACCTCCACGAGAACGTAGCGAAGTAAAATGAGCTGTACACCGTTAGGGTTGACTAGCCTATAAATAGAGGTCCTTGGGCTAGGCATGAGGGATTGGATTTTGGAGAGAGGGGAGAGCGTAGCTTAGAGAGGAAGATTAGGGTTTCTTTGTATTAGAACTTGTATTTTCACTCCTTGATGATTAATAAATAAAGATTTTTTAATTTCAAAACACTTATCGTGTCTTAGATTTGTCTTCTAATTTACTACCGGATTTCTAATAGTTACGCTACGAAACCAAAATATCTATTCTAATACCAAAAGATAGGAAAGTGTTTGTGCTCTTCGATGATCCTCCTTTCCCTTCTTGTTTACTTTAATTAAAGTCTTACTCTATGCTCCTACCATTTGCAATGTTAGACAGTAGATATTTATTTTGTCGCTGCTAGGTAATTGGGACAGAAAATCACATCTACCTTTGATTGCGGGTTTTAACTTTCGAGTTTCCAGAGGCCGGTGCACATGAGGGTCTCACATGAAATTCCGACAACCATTCAAAGGAAGCAAATTTTTTAGATCGATTTGAGTCGGATTTTCTACTGTTAATGCTACATACTCCAATGAATGGTGATTATGCTCAAGTAGAAAAAATATGTACCCTTTTAAAAAATATCTATTTTGATGTCAAAAACAGGAGGATAACATCAAAAATATCTATTTTGATGTCGAAAAACAGGAGGATAACATCAAAATCCTGTCCTTTTAATACAAAGGATAAGAAACTCATTGTATAGGTATAGCCAATACGTTATGATCATTAAGTAATTTTAACCATGGATAGTATTTTGTTTGAATTCCAAAATATCTCAATTTCGTTCTTATACTTGGCTAGCTACAAAATTGTCTTGCTAGTTGGAGGCTGTTGATTTTGAGTTTGACCCTCTGTTTAAAGTTTGACTCCGTCAATGCACGAGCAATTTCGTTCTTATACCACATCCTATTAAAGATCTTAATTAAAAACCTCATCACTTTACATAATTTTCAAAATTGAATTAAAATGTCACGTAAACTCACATAAGAAATTGTGCACACAAAATCGGACTTCGCGTATCCTTGTTCCAAATAACCACACCCGCTGCATACTTTCCTAGCTATTTCAGATCAGTGGGCGTGGGAACAACATATAAACTGCATGCTTTTGTAGTGGAAAACATAGAGGAAGTAAAGAGGCAAAGAGGTGTTTCCATTGATCAGCATCATCAGGTTACATGGAACAATATCCTATATATACATGTAGGAAGTAAACCCTAGATACTATATTGGGCCGCACATCCATGGGCTAGAAGCCCTAAAACACTCCCCCTTGTGCGGTCCAGTAGAACTCCGTTTGTAGGGCTCCACGTATACTGCTTCGAATGTAGTCAAATGTCGTCCTCTTCTTGATGACTTGTGCCAAAATCAATCCCCTCATTAAAACTTTGACAAGGAAAAACCTAGTGGGATAAAATCTTGGTACAACTCTTCACATGTAGTACTTCACATGTTGTCTCGTACTTTACATGTAGTTCATCACATGCAATATGATCTTCAAAGATCGACGAGTATAAGTTAATTGCCTCGTTAAAACTTCGTCAGGAAAAAACAGAGGGACAAAACCTGAACTAAAGAAAAAGAGTACAATATTAAGCAAACTTAGAACATAGTTGGACTCAAATATGTTGCCTCATTAAAACCTTGACAAGGAAAAACCCAGTGGGACAAAACCTTTACGAAGGTAAAAGAGTACAACGTGTGTTTGTGGGTGAAAATGGTTTCTGCTGATTTCGGTAATTTCGGGTGAGAAACGAATTTAAACCATAAACAATGTACTGCTAGGGAGTACTTTAGATTCGAGAGAACAATCTGTACAAGTACGGCTTAAACCAAGAAATGGTCGTTCCAGACTTTCTTCGGTCACAAAGTGGAGGAGAATGGGTTGGTTTTGGGGAGGGAAGCAAGGAAAGTGGTGAGACCGTGAATAGTTGATTCTAGAAGAGTAGTTATGTTACGACTTTTATCAGAAAGTGGAAGCTAATGATGAAAAGCTAGCAAACGTTTTCCGAATGGTGTATGCTCTCGATCGAACTTGTCGTTCGGTGGAAATAGGTAAGACCTATTTATACAAGTTGAAGTGAAACGTACTCGGTCTCATTAAGGAATGGAAAAATGGGTGAATAAAAGGGAGGAGGTGGTAACATTAACGCATGGATTGATGTTCCATAAAACCGTTAACGCATGGAATTGATTTTCCATAAAAAGAATGTTTCACCATTAACTCCATGTATTTACTAACCGCCTCATCCTTATGACGGGCGTAGTGTACGCCGCACGCTGTAAACCTACAAACCAATACCCAAAGAGGATCCCCTGTGTTTGTGATATGTGTTGATGTCTCGAATGTTTTTGTGGAAAACATGTAGCATGTTGTTGTTGCCTTGGCAAGTCGCACCGGGGAGACTTGCTAGCTTGGTGACCTTCGACGGTCGAGATTTTGCATCTCAAGAGAAAGATAGCCGTTGGATCGTTTGCACGTCGTTTTGGTAGCGCGCGTAGGGAAGGCCAGCATGGTAACGCTGTTAGGTTGGTATGCCAATGGCATACATGGTTTGGCGTGGCCAAACTTAGTTTTTCGGGCTAAAGGTTACCATGCGTCGTCTGGTAACCTTGGATGGATAAGATTTTCTCCTGGGATTGAAGGAGGACCGTTGATCGTCGTACGCCTTCATTTTTTTGTAGCCGCGTAGGGAAGGCCAGCATGGTGGCGCGGCTAGGTTGGCATGCCGTTGGCATGACATGGTTTGGCGTGGCCAAACTTAGGTTTACGGGACAAAGGTTACCATGCATCGTCCTGGGTAACCTTGGATGGCTAGGATTTTGCCATGGGATTGATGGGGAACCGTTGATCGTCGTGACGCCTTTCGTTTTTGGTAGCCGCAGAGCAGGGAAGGCCAGCATGGTGGCGCGGCTAGGTTGGCATGCCGTTGGCATGGCATGGTTTAGCGTGACCAAACTTAGGTTTTGCCAAAGGTTACCATCGTCGTCTGGTAACCTTGGATGGCTTGGATTTGCTCCTGGGATTGAAGGGGGCGTTGATCATCGCACGCCTTCGTTTTTGGTAGCCGCGTAGGGAAGGTCAGCATGGTGGCGCCGCTTAGGTTGGCATGTCGTTGGCATGGCATGGTTTGGCGTGGCCAAACTTAGGTTTCGGGCCAAAGGTTACCATGCGTTGTCTGATAACCTTGGATGGCTAGGATTTTTTCCTGGGATTGAAGGGGGACCGCTGATCATCGTGACTCCTTCGTTTTTTGGTAGCCGTGTAGGGAAGGCCAGCATGGTGGCGCCATTAGGTGCGTTCGGCATGTGGGGCCAAGGGCTTAGCATGACGTTGGCACATGGTGCGACTAGTATAGCCAGGGAGCAAGGCTAGGTGCGGTTTGGCTTGTCATGGTGGGGCCAAGGTTTGGCATGCCGTTGACACATGGCGCGGATAGCATGGCTAGGGCCAAGGAAAGGTGCGGTTTGGCTTTGCATGGTGGGGCCAAGGGTTTGGCATGCCGTTGGCACATGGCGCGGCTAGCATGGCTAGGGCCAAGTCAAGGTGCGGTTTGGCTTGGCATGTGGGGCCAAGGGTTTGGTAGGTATGGCTGGCATGGTTTGCCATTGGCACAGGGGTGCAGCTAGCATGGTTGGCATGCCTTGGCACGGTAGGTGTGGCTGGCATGGTTTGCCATTGGCACAGGGGTGCGGCTAGCATGGTTAGCATGCCTTGGCGCGGTAGGTGTGGCTGGCATGATTTGCAATTGGCACAGGGGTGCGGCTAGCATGGTTGGCATGCCTTGGCGCGGTAGGATGTGGCTGGCATGATGAGCCATTGGCACAGGGGTGCGGCTAGCATGGTTGGCATGCCTTGGCGTGGTAGGATGTGGCTGACATGATGAGCCATTGGCATAGGGGTGTGGCTAGCATGGATAGGGCCAAGGAAAGGTGCGGTTAGGCTTGTCACGTGGGGCCAAGGGTTTGGTTGTGTGGCTGAAATGGTTTGTCATTGGAACAGGGGTACGGCTAGCATGGTTGGCATGCCTTGGCGCGGTAGGATGTGGCTAGCATGATGAGCCATTGGCACGTGCGGTGTGAGAATTATGGTTTTGGCTTGTCGAAACCCTAATTAACATTTAAAAAAAAAGGTACCCTGGTAATTTTCTCGCATACAAATTAAAGGGTTCAAGAAATGTTCTTGGTTTGGACATTATTACTCAAGTTCTGTGACGTCACTGTCTGACTAGGGTTTTACGACTTTACCCCTAAGTAAAAAACCACCATCAACAACGTGACTGATGCAAGTAAAGGTGATCTCTTGCAAATGATCACTTTTCTCCGTTGAAGTTGACTAGTTGCTTCACAACTCTTAAGGAAGAAAATACTCATGGGAAAGATAATTAATAGCCTTAGCTTGGGAATTACGTTCCCGGTGTTTGTTGTTGTCTTATTAAAAAGATTTCCGAGTAACAAAACCGTGTGGGAAAAAGCAAACTCTGTGAAGGAAAATAGTTCAACACACCATTAGATTCTCCCCTAATGTCGGACAATTTTTGTTAGTCTAATGCGATCAAAGGAGTTTATCACACTTTACTTTGGTGACTTGAATGTTTATAAGACCATGTTGTTGATTCTGGAAGTTACGTTGCTTAACATACTATCACGTTTCATTTCTTCGATTCAGATATTTTTAGTAATACCAACGCGATCTATATGTCTTCATCGTTCAAGATACTTGATGTTTTTAGTGTTGTTTCGCTAAAAACCTTGTCGAGTAACAAAATCCTTTGGGAAAAACTATTCTCGATCGAAGGGAAAAAGAGTACAACACAACTTCAATTTCGAAGTAAAATATGTCTACATCATATCCTTGGATCCTCCCCCTGATGTCGGCATCTCCCCATGATTACTTTCAGAGTTTTTCCAGACAGTTCCTTTAGTCATGTACTTTTCGAAACTGAATATCAGTAATGACTTAGAAAATAATCTACCATATCTCCCCCTGATTACTTTCGTTGGAGAAGATATTATTTTTCCTTCATAATCAACAACCTTTGTATTGCGGTTCCTTTAGCATTCCTTTATTTTATATCTTTGCAAGGATAAAATGAACTCATGTCAATTTGTTACTTTTAAGTATATGATTACGTTCATTATACCATTCCAATCAAGTTCCCTGAGGATGTAAAATTTAATCGAGTATATTACTATAATAAGTATAATAATGCGTCTATTGTACTTAGATATGGGAATTTCATCTCCCAACACACCTTCGTCATCTTCACCTTCAAAGAACCAAGTTCTAGGGATTATATAGGCCAAATAAGCTCTTTTCGTTGACATTAAGCAACAAAGAGCTTGGTTCGATCTCATCTTGCTTTATTTCTTTAAGCAAGTGTATATGAAATTAATCATCAATATGCTCGCATGATCTTTACATTGACTCATGCGCATTCTCATATTCCACTAGGGATGTCATTGTTCTCTGGAATCATTAAAATTTGGAGCATCCTCCAGTTTGATTCATGGACATATTCAGAGACAATCTTATGGGTTCCGATGATATAAATAAGTTGTGCCTTAGTCACCTAATTCTTTTCTAGGTGAGGATTGATCAAACCAAGTGGTCTCTCCAACTTCATTTATGGAGCCACGGCCTCAACCACACTTCCACTGAGTGTAGTTGCAACACCTTAGTTTATGGTGTATATCCCTTATTGATGATTTCTAACCTTGCAGGAATATTTGCAGCCGGTATGTGTGATCTTGTAACTTTAGCGACATCAGTGTATATTCTGAAAATCGATTATTCTTTGTCACTTCACATTTACATTTGTGGAGTACAAGAATCAATATGAGACACAATGGGAACACACCACGACAATTCCTGTCATTCCCTAAGAAAATACGTTTTCTTATCTCACCCTAACGACGGGAAGACTGTCTCATTAAAATGACAACCCGCAAATCTAGCGGTAAGAAATCTCCTGTCACAGATTTTAAAATGCGATAATTGTTGGGAACTCATTTCCAACATAACTACTTAACAGTTTTGAATACCCATGATAGTACGATGTGGAATCGTAATGGCACATATATAGTGCAACCAAAAATGCGTAAGAACACGAATGTCGGGCTTAAATCCGAGTTACCAACCGGTACGCATAAAAGGTTGACTAATATTGGGTTCTAAAACGAATTAAGTAAAGATACGTCAATATTGAATATTCCCTGCCGATTAAAGGTAGGTTTGTACGCATAACCATGCCTTAGGCACCATCTGTAACCTTTGATGATAGCCTTTGCGAGACCTTGGGGTATAAGATACTCTGCATTGATTCTATTAAACATGTAATAACCATCAAGTCCTTTTGATGTACACTCACTAGCATTTACAAGGGGTGGTGAGCCCTTACATGTAAAATATGTGCTAGTAGTTTTCCAAACGCAAATTTCTTGGGAACTATAATTAGTCCAAAATGTCAAAACAATCACCAGAGCCATAAGTGACTTTAATGGTCCGCATTCTGCATGAATATTTTTCTGAATTTCACCTTGTTTTCTTTGTAATATGTAAATTTTACCATTTGCATCTTCGGATGGTCGAATCCTTTTTGGGCCGCAACTTGACGCAAAAGATTATTGTTGAGCTTTGTCAGTTACATCCTTTATTTAATTATCAGTATGATGCACGACATGTACGAGGATTTAGCCCCCAACATAAGGTCACTACCGCCCTCCGTATACTATGTTACGATGTACCAGCAGATTCCACGGATGACTACATCCGTATGGGAAAAATAACCGCTTTTAGGTATTCTTGCGAGGGGAATGCCATATTTGTTAGAGTTTTTTTTTCTTCGGATAGATTGAGATGATATGAGTAGTTGTGCTTCAAACGAAGGAAAAATGAGTATTATGATGGTATTGAATTGTGAAATTTTGAGGTAGCTAGAAATGTAGAAGGTGTGAGTTTTAAGTTTGAGAGCTGAATTTATAATGAAAAGAGTAAGAGTCGCTGGGTGATGAAATTTGGATATAGCCGTTGGTTGTAGATTAACCGACGGAGGATTACGATCACCCGTGGGGCGGATTATCGAAATCTGCGCGGTCTTATTGAATACGCCAGCAGGTTTCCTCCGTCCGTGCGACTCTAGATTTGTTTGTTTACCCATTCATTTTCCATGTTTGTTGGCTCCGCACCCCTCAAAACCTATGGAATTTGGCCAAGGCTGAATACGCAGCTCCTTATAATCGGTAGTCTTATAAGTTGGATAAGCTACCGATTATAAAGGGGATTATTAACCGAAGTATCAACACAACAATCGGTAGGTATAGTTTCATTTTAACCTACCGATTGTATGTTTACCTACCGATTATGGTTTTGGCTACCGATTATATAAGGGCATATTGGCCATTTCGAAAAATCGAAGATAAGGGGTAGCTTAGATTTACGTTTGGGTGACCTTTTTTGTCTTTTAGTGTCGCCCCTAATTCTTTCGGGGTCGCCCCTAAAAATGCAAGGTTCAAAATGCCCCCAACTTCAAATCTAATTTAGTTTTAAAATCCAAACTTCTATCCGTGTGTGTTTTTCTCTGCGTTCCCACCGTGGACTTAACACTGCCACTCAGATAATTCTACAAAGAACTGGGGACTAAATCCAGTGACACCTAGTAAAGACACAAAATATGGGGACCCACGGTGGGCCCATAAGCCCACCCCTGCTAGCTTCAGTGGGTCCCCTGGGCTCTCTCACGCGGGATATTCTGCGGTTGAATCCGCGGTCATCGTAGCATCATTGGTCAGCTCCTCACTACATCATTTTGAAAGGTTAAATGCTATGTTGAACGAGAAAAGATCCCGCACTAAATCCCGCAACAAACAAACCACTGGACCAACTTTCACCTTTACTAATCTAAATGCAGAGAAGTCTTCCCTTAGCCGTCAAATCCCCTATCGGGATAGAACTCGGGACAAAACGTCGGTGTGTGTAACACTGCTGTTTTGGAGCAGTGATAGACTCACCGAGCGGTTGTTTTGGAGCAGTGATAGACTCACCGAGCGGTAATACCGCGAAAAATCTCGCTCTTCACAGATTTGGATCCTTTGCCCAAAAGAATTAGCACGACCACTTTTTTTGGTGGTGGGCCCCATAGAATGTGAGATGCGGGAGGTTTAGCGAGATTTTCAGCTCGATGGGTTTATCATTTTTGTGGCCTAAAGTCCACAAATTTGGTAACGCTCAACCTATTGCTTGAATGCGATATGGATTCAAGTTTTAAGCACCCAATGGTTTAGCGCTGGAAAATTTACCCTTTACCGCAAATTTTTTGGAACTTTAAATCTCAGTCATCAGATTTTGTGTTGGATATCAAAATTTGATGGTTATATTTTTGGTGCTAAACCATTTGGCATTTTTTTATCTCAGTCATCGGATTTTCTTTAAATTTCATCATCTAACAGCTCTATTCTTCCAGCACCAAATCAGTGGGCGCTTCCTTGATTCAACTTTGAATCACCAAAGTGCTTGACGGTTGATTCAGGCTGACGTGTCGAGCGTCGAAAGTAACACTAAGCGTAAGACTCTGCGGATGAAAACTAGCAAAAAAAAGTTTGAATTCGCTCAACTTGCCTTTCTGGGCCTACAGTTTATTGCACCTCTTAGAATTTGGAAAGATAATTAATTCCAGTGTTGCAGCGCAGCTGAAAATTTGAAATGCCCCTACCATCATTAGCGGACTGGTACAAATTCATGTAAGAAAAAAATGTTATAAGTGATTCCGACCGTTGGAGTGGTACCAGCCCTGCTACTGTCGGTACCAACCTTTAGGAATCATGCACAGATGTGGTTTATGACAATTGATTTTTCAAGTTTATGTGGTCTAAAGACTATATCGCCACTATTATAACTTGGATCAGGTGATTTTCGCACTACAGTATATTTACAATTTGAATGACTGAACTAACTTTATTTAGTTTTAACTTGCAGAATATCTATCACGAAATTATCTGTCAAATTTATTTGGAATCAAAACATTAGGCGATGAGTTTTCCATTTATGTACTCTAAATGCAGAAGATATTATGGGATTAGAAGGGTTTGAGAATCAAATGCCAAAGGAGATCCTTAAGGTGCCAGTATTTCAATTAAGGATAATTCCATGTTACCATCACCTAGACAACATTCAACAAGGGTTGTTCCAAGTGTGGTAGTCTTACACATCGGGTCAAAGATGGTCCTTGAAAAAGCTTGGGGTCTAAACAACCTCACCCAATATTTCGTTTTAGCAATCTGTAGATGGACAAACTCCAATATAATTCCAAGAGAATCAACTAGATAATCGTACCAATCAATGGAAAATATATCCAAGAGTTGTATCTCTATTTCACAATGTAATCAACAAATCAAACAGATAGAAATCCATGATCCTCGACATTATATGAAATAACTTGAACAAAGACTAAAGACCAATGTTCAAGTGTCAATCAATCTATATCAACAACCAAAGGTTGGATTATCTAATTGATTGAACTACGCATAACCTGTGATATTTTAATTATCAAGGCATGTAGTCGCGTTCTTTATACCTACGAATCCAGGACTCTACGCACTTGATTCCTTTAGTCGATCTCACTCACAACTAAGAGTTGCCACCATATATAAAGTCCTCTCTCACTTCGCTTAGTCACCTAATTACTAATCTTTTTTTCTTTTGTTGATCACCGAACCATTACTGATGATTGAAATGCTTTCAATTTATGAATTCCAATTATATAAAGAACCCTAGTGCAAAAGAGAGCTAGAGAGCTACATAAGAAGATATACCTTGCAGAGAGGGATTTCACTAATATTTGGTCCAACTCACCAACGTGATAGCCTTTGGACAGCCTGTCATTTTTATTGTATCGAACAAACAAAAACAATGACAAATTACAGTGGTTCTTCACGGACCGAGAAGAAAAACTAGGCTAAAACCGCCTCTCACAGTTTCCTTTTTTTTTGTGGGTCGCAGTGGGGTCGTGCCCTCGGGAGACGTGCAGGGGGTCGGCTGTGAGAATCGGTTTTTTTTTCATCGTTTTTTTCTCGGTCCGTTAATACTTTTCGGACAAATTAAACAAGCAGATTATCCAAATTGCATAATCATTAATGTATACTTCATCCATGAACATAATTGAATAAATACAACAGAGCTAAGCGTGAATCAAGAAAAAAAGCTAATGGTGAGTTTGGTTGTAGAATTTACAATTTCCAGGAATTTGTAATCCCACATGATTACAAATTCTGGGATTCATGTAAATCCCTCGTATGTTTGGTAACTGAGTTGAGATTCCTAGGATTCATAAAATTTTCTTATGTTAAAGTCCATGTATTGTTTGGCATTGCTCTAAGAAGCTTAAAATTGTATATATATATATGGGATTTGGACTAAAAAAAAGTGGGTCCATAAATCCCCTGATAAGTTTTCCAGCAAATCTTAGGGGGAAGGGGTCGGACTCCATATGGAGGATTTGCTTGAAAAGTGAATCCCGTCGGAAACGTAATTCCAGGGATTTGGGCATCCAAATGTAGTGAGAGAAAACGTAATTCTACCAAATCCCCTGGTCCCATTAATACCATCTTTAAAATTCTACATCCAAACCCACCATAAGCTAATAATTCAAAACCAACATCCAATCGAGCAAAGCTAACGTAAAATTTATTGTTAGCACTAACAAATTGGTGATTAGATAAAACAAAAATATGATAAAGATACAATTGAAAAGAGCAACCGAATTGATTGAAACCGGAAGAAGATAGAGACGCAGATTGAAACTGGAAAAAGATAGAGATGCGGAACTGCGAGAGAGATAAGGTAAAAGAGGCTGGTTTTGGAAAAAAAACTATTAGGGTTCTGAACATCAGAAACGTGCTACATGTTTTGGTGCTAGAGGGAATTGTTTTGATGATTGAGACAGGAGTCTCGTTTTATTTTCTTAGGTTCCAAGGTCGGTAGTTAATTACCAAATATTCCACATAGTAAAATAAGCTCTGTAGTATTCTTGGATGATGTATTGGTAGTATGAAAAAAAATCAAAGATTCCAATATTGGCCTAAAATTTTTCTGGTGGGGCCAAAAGATCTAAGAAGAGAGCTTGATTCACCTTTTAACCACAACAGAGGAAAATCACCTGAAATCAAATTTGAAAAGGGCAACCGAAATGATTGAAGTCGGAAGAAGATAGATATGCATATTGAAACTGGAAAAAGATAGAATGCTGAATTGCGAGAGATATAAGGTAAAAGAGGTTGGTTTTTGGAAAAAAAAAAAAAAACTATTAGGGTTCTGAACATCTGAAACGTGCTACATGTTTTTGTGCTAGAGGGAACTGTTTGATGATTGAGATGCGAGTCTCGTTTTTTTTCTTCTTAGGTTTCAAGGTCGGTGGTTACCAAATATTCTACATAAAAAAATAAGCTTCGTAGTATTCTTGGACGATATATTGGTGGTGTGAAAAAACCAAAGATTCATATTGGCCTAAAACTTTTCTAGTGGGGCGGCCAGAAGCTCTAAGAAGAAAGCTTAATTCATCTTTTAACCACAACAGAGGAAATTCACCTAAAATCATATTTGGAAAGAGCAACCGAAATGATTGAAACCAGAAGAAGACAGAGATGCAAATTGAAACTGGAAAAAGATAGAGATGCAAAACTGTGAGAGAGATAAGGTAAAAGAGGCTGGTTTTTGGAAAAAACTATTAGGGTTATGAACATCTGAAATGTGCTACATGATTTTATGTTGGAGGGAATTGTTTTTGATGATTGAGACTCGAGTCTCGGTTTTTTTTCCTTAAGTCTCAAGGTCGGTGGTTACCAAATATATTACATAGTAAAATAAGCTTCGTAGTCTTCTTGGACGATATATTGGTGGTGTGAAAAAACCAAAGATTCCTATTGGACTAAAACTTTTCCGGTGGGGCCAAAACCTCTAAGAAGAGTGGTTGATTCGGCTTTTAACCACAACAGAGGAAATTCACCTGAAATCATGTTATTGATTAGGTATAAGATAGCAAAACTAGTCATAAAACACCTAGGTGACCAAACTTGTGGTATAAAAAAACTGACCATATTATTTATAACAAATAAAAAGCATTTGATTAAAAGTGGCGCAAAAACCTTGAGGTCAAATAATAATGAATAAATTTAGTTTTTATTACTTTTAAAAAAAAGAGCCAAACATACCCTTTTTACCTTGATTTCTTCTTTTTCTTCTTCTCACCTTTTTTTCCTTCTTTTTACGCCTTCTTCTCCCACTACCATCGCACTATAAGAACAAATATCTTTTCTGTTAGTGAGAAAAGATAGATCTCCACGAACACCAGCAGCAACACCTCCATCACCACCACAAGCAATATCGCCGTCTACTCCACGAATACCTTTGTCTCTTCTCTTCTACTTTTATGTTCAGATCTCTCACCAACAGTAGCTCCGCCACCACCGAACCAGTCGTTATGTCCCGATCCGTCACCAACAACACCTCCATCTCCTCCACGAACACCTCGATCTCTTTTCTTTAATGTTATGGTCAGATCTATCACTAACAGTAGCTTCGCCACCACCAAACCAGTCTCTATGTACAGATCTGCCACTAACAGCACCTCTGTATACTCCATTAACACCATCATCAACTTATTCTCTTTCTGCATCCTGATTTTCCATCAACAACACCGCCTCCTCTTACTTCTGTTTTTTTCCCACCACTACATGTCAGATCCGCCACCACCAACTACTACTTTCGCCTCCTCCTTTTATCATCCAAACCACCACCAATACCTTCAAATCCTCCACCAACAAAACCTTCTCCTTCTCCATTTATCCTACACAATCAACACCGCACTTTTGCATATCCGCTCCAACAACACCTCCGCCTCCTAATTCAATCCTCTAGAATCTTATCTTACTAGAATTTTTGCAAATATAAATAATTTAGACAATAAAATTACCCGGAAGAGACATATATTTACGTTGACTTGCGCAAAGAGTGCCTTTGAACCCTTTGTCAACTCATTATTCAAGAAGGTGACCACCGTAGTACCCCAAGAATACTCATGCATTTTATCTAAGGGATCCAATAGTTACATATAACAGGCGTCGACCAAGCTTCCGGAAGCGTCGGGAAGATACATTTTCCCAAGACGTATAGCAAATAATCGACGCCAGAAGCATTGATTCGCACCGAGTTCACCCTTCCTTCCTTATCAAAGATTTTCTTAGTCTCACAGAATGTGTCCCTCAACTTCTTCAGATTAAACTTCTTGCTTAGACGACCATCCTTCTTCACAAGCATAGACTCCGTCTCAGTCTTATCCAACCGAACAATTTCTTGGCCAATTCGAAGATCTTGTCCCAAGAAATTTTATTATTTTAGCCGTCACTGACTGTTTTTCCCTCAACCTCGAGGCCTAGAATTTGATGAGCATCATCGGGAGTTATCGCCATCTCACCGAATGGGAATAACATTGTATCGATCTCTTCGTAGAACATCTCACGAATAAAAGATACGGTAACTACATATCATGTTTAATATTCGAACTCTCCATCGTAGGCCATAACCCGGAGTTCTTGACAATCACTTTCACCTCCTCACATTCATCCTCAAGATCTCAATTCTTAGTCACTGAAATTGAAGCTTGGCTCCTTATGAGACGGATGGCATGCTTGTGATCCTAAATACCAAAAAAATAATAATAATAAATACAAACACTTGACACAAATTTAAGATAGATACACTTAAATGAAATACAAAGACGGATTGAGATTACTTACCATAGTATTATGGATTTGACATGCTCATGTGTTTTTGTATCCAAAAGGAACATGTCCACCATCCGTCGGGGTCCCCCTTGGAGGCTCACTTTGGTTTCGGTCTAACCATCAGTGAGGGGGAGACATGTGGGAATCAATTGGTTTAGTGATAACCTCTTCGGTCTTTCGGTTCGGTTGAAGTTGAATCTTGGGTTTGTTGATCATTAGCTTGAGTTTGTTCTCCTTATTCTTCTTCTTCTTCTTCTTATTCCTCTTCCTCGTCAACAATTTCATCTTCGATATCCTTACCTTTATCTCCATTACCATTATCATCATCATTACCTCTTCCAACAGGTGGCGTGTCTTGATCAACATCATCATCATCATCATTGTTACCTCCTCCAGCAGCTGGAGTTCTTTCATCAACATCATCATCATCACCTCTTCTACCAGATGGAATTGATTGGTCTTCATCTGGAGTCTCATATGAATCACTGGGTTCCGATGGTGGTTCAGAATCATTTGGTACACGGATCTTGAGCGTTCCCGGCACAATGTATGCCCCTCGATGTGTTGAAGTCAAGAGTTTATCACCAACATGAGGAGGTCTTGAAGGAGGACTAAGAGCTTTCAGAGCTTTCTTCTTTGCCTTTTGCATCCTGAACAAGAACAATTAAGAAAAAAATTATAAGTCGGCAGGGTCAACATATACAACCAATCCGGTGGACCAAGGTCGGAAGGGTGGATATCTAAACAACATGCCGGCTAAACAATGGTCGGTAGGGTTTTATTCCAATAACCTTCCGGTTTTTAACAACTATGAACATAGGGTTTTCAATATCAATAGTCGGCAAGCTCTATAATAAAAACAACACCGGCTAACATAACTCCGGCAGGGTGGTATATTACATACCATTTCGACTTTAAAAATTCTAGGCATCGGGAGATGCTTAAAATTTTCCACTACAAATTTACGTGGTCCATTACCCATACATTGCCGGGTTAACATTCAAGCTTTAACGGTTTTATCCTAATAACATTCCGACTTTCATAAATCAAGGCATCAGGAAATACTAAAAAACTCAAATACAGACGGCAAGGAAAAAATTTATAACCGACCCGGCTTAAAAAAACTAACGCCGGCAAGCTTATAGGTTGAATAACTTGCCGATCCCGGTAAAGCCGTTCAAATACTAAACAATGCCAATAAGATCTTCAACCTAAGATCCTTAAGCGGATTTTCCATAAAATGAAAAGCCTAAGGTGTCGGGGAACAAACACCTTGTCGGCCAAATAACCTGTTAAATTCAAACATTCGATTTTTTGACCTAATTTGACATGCAAACATGAAATTGAAGTACTAGAGTGAGTTTAAGTAAGCCCTTACTTTCTCAATTGTACCATTTCTTCCGTTTGGGCGACTTCAATTTCTTCTTCTTCAATCGTTTTTTTCTTCACTTTTTTTTGAACCAAACTTGCAATTCCAGGTTTATACTCATTGGGTTTTCGATTAACGTCTTTCATACGACTAGCCCTAGGTCATGGTGGATCCATGTTTGAATATTAATCGGAATTTTTTGAATCGACGATCCACCTCAATTTAATCGTCGAGTTTTGATGATGGTGGTGGGGAGGTCGGTATGGTGGTGGAGGAGAAGAACAAGAGAAGGAAGATGAAATGAAAATAAAAAACTGATTAGGGTAACAAAATTATAAAGGGCGAGGATATTATTATAACTTCACCCATTAGGACTCCCTCTTAGCCCTTAAAAAGAGTCCACTTAAAATTGGGTATACCCCAATCAAGCTAGGTATATCCTTTGTTCACTGAGAAAAAAAGAAATTAAAAGCAAAGAAAAAAACCAAATAAAAATGATTGAACCATGGAAAGATATAACATCGAGGAGTCGAGGTCCACTCTCTATCCCAAATGTTAAGAGGCACACCCGGGACAGTTGGATTCAGCTCGGTAGGCATACTCAGGACCGTTGGATTCCAACTAGGCATATGAGATGATAACAATTCGGAGATTACCATTAGAGTCATGTTTGTTGGTCATGTAGGTGAAATTACTCTTATACCATCTTAATTGCTTTTTCTATCTACTCATCTTGTTGGTAATTAAAATTTCTCATGCTGTTTAAAATTGTACTAATTTGGCGTGAAGGATTTGTGAAAGGTTGTATGAAGTTGTTATTGATTGCTAAAGATCAAATAGAAAGGAAAGATTCGTTATTAAGATTAAGATAAATATTACTCAAGACATAACAACTTCTGTCTAAGGGAGACAAAAACCGAGCACTAGAGTAGTGCATCATTTATCTTGTAAAACCTGGACCGAAATACGATTGCAAAAGTTTGCATTCACAAACTTTCTATTATCTCGCAAACATTAAAGCGCAACCAATAATAATGCCATGTGGACACAAGAGCAAGACAACAATGAAATCACCAACATAAATATCTGGTCGAAGTAATGGAACAATATGAACTAACAAGAAACGAACACCTGCAGGATTTCGTTGGACTATTGGAATCCATGAAATCAAGTACCCAACATGAGGTGAACCTGAATTGCACATAAATCACGGCCTCTTCCCAAACAAGATGACTACAGCAAGAACATATTACAGACAAGAAGTTGAAAAACAACCAAAGCTTCAAGGAATGTATATTAAGCAAACAGAATATGCATATTAAGCAAAAAGCAACTTGTCCAGGGTTGAAATAATAGCCAAATATGGATGGTACAAGTAACGATACGCAAATTCAAGCAACGAAATGACCAAACAACAGGTCTATTGATCACAAAATAAGGTGAATTTCAAAGGTCCGGCTCTAGGGGTGGACATCAAACAAACAAATTGATCTATCACAATCCGAAGCAATTAGAAATCAAGATCTTTGCTTTGTAATGTCAATTAAAATTGAAATTATGTAACGAGTCTCTACTCTTTCACCGGAAAACTTAGGTCCATCCCAAGTCTGCTGACTTTGGCGGTATTAGGACATAGCTATTCTAAGACATGATGTTATTGTTCAAGTATTACGCTTTATCGTGGAACCTGTGCTCCTTTCGAAAACCTTTTTGTTCCCGAATTTACTTTTAAAGAGTTAATTTACCACTTGTAAACAACATAAATGGTTCAACTATAAGAAACTACATTCTTTCAAAAACAATAACTCATGACTGTCTTAACATTATTACAATCGCAACGCATGTTTCTAGAATGTTAGAATTATAGATCAATAACGATTCTGAGATGAACAAACAACACTAGCATGACTAATTTTTAAGGTGTTTTCAATTGTAATAACATACACTTCGGACAATCAATGAGTCTTCAACTCTCATATTGTTAAACATACGCAAAACTAAAACCAACCTCAATGCTTATAACGTGTGGTGTCATTCATTCTAGGACAGGACAGGGATCAACAGTAAACATGAATTATAACATCGCCGAAAATTATAGAATGGCATATGAAATCGTTTCTATAGATGTAGCATTAGCATGTAAACATCAAACCATCATATTGTTAAACATATACATATTCATGATTCAACCCCCATATTGTAAGACATTACACTGAAACATGAACTACTAGAATGACAAAAAAAAAAAACCTAATGTAAATCAGTACTACTAGTTAAAGAAGAACTCACTATACCGTTCTGTTACCTCAAACTCGCCATTGGAAATACGCCAAACCCAAAAAAGAATTCCTCATAAGAATCCAACAAAAAAAGCATCAAGAAACCCACAGGAATTTCAGAAACTCCAAATCTTCATAATCCTTCCAACTTAAGCATCGACAACAGCATACTAAACTTTCCAATAAGCCACAAAAAAGACAGAATTTGCACTACCCATGTAATCCAATAAATAGTCAAGAGATATAGAGCAGACCATGCCTTACCACTAAGTAAACTCACCAAAGAGAGTTTACCGTACATTGGAATTCTGATTCTTGCTTCTCTTTATTGAGTTTGAGAGTTGTTAGTGCTCTTTCCATCCTATCTGAGTGAGCTTTCAAAGTTGTTACTTCTCTTTCAAGCCTTAATATGCTATTTGTTAGTTCAATATGCTTTAGATTTCGCAGATGTTATGTCATCCTCCAACCTGCTTCTCTTCCATCATTGCATTGTCATAACCGAATGCTAAAGCTTGTTGCAGAATTATGCCCACAAGAGAAAGAAGGAACTCAACATTCATTCCTGTGGATTTATAAGACTTTAAGCGCTTCTCTCATCCTTCAAATTCATGTATAGTAATCTTGAGCTTACTAGCTCATGGCATCAACAATACTTACTATATTTGAAATGACAATGTAGATTATTTCTTTGTCAAACCTTAAGATGTTCATGAAGATAAGCTTTATCGCAAGTGAGAGCTCGTAGTATTTAGTTTGAACATCATCGTTAACTTACCTCTGTATGACTAAGTAACTGTGCGTCTTGAATGTATTATATTCTGGTATAACTTAACTATATTACTTAACACACACATGCAACCATATGGTCGGAATTTCTTAGGTCTAGCATGCACTAGTGGAAAACAGCCGTTTTAAGATAGTTGAAAAGTGTCGTATTAGCGATAAATAAGACACTTTCGAGTTGTCGCTGAAAGTGCCGTAGATTTAGTGTCTTTTTCTGGAACGACACTTTCAAATTGACTAATAATTACGATACATTCGAGTTGTCGTTAGGTACGATACCTAGTTTACGTCGTTGATTTAATTTATTTTAATATAAAAAAAAAACAATTCACATCTTGCTGACTGGTTTCAACAATGCTAACTGGGCTGAAATAAATTTGATTCAGACTCAAATCTCAAATCATAAATCAAATTACACTGAAATTCAAATTCAGATTAAACACAAACAATAATTCATTTCATATAAAATGAAAATTCCATTATTTTAAAGTTGTAAATCTAGTTCAAAATCATACAAGAAAGGATTCATGTCCTAAAGAGAAGTGCTACAACTAAAAAAAAAACAAGCGAAAAGATGAAATGAGTTGTGCTCAATTTAGAACTTGCAAGTACCTGTAGAAAAAAAAAAGTTTGGGCATCAGAAGTTTAACCGCAAAGAGGTCATAACCTATCCTTTTTAGCAGAAATAATCCTATCAAAATTAAGATGCATTCCGATATTCCATCCTGGTTTGGGATTTCATATGCTACATTTTGTGCATAGAAACAAGAACAATTTCCTTTGGCTACATTCTTTTGAACTCATTCTCTCTCAGAATTTAGACTTTATAAATACTAGAAACATTTATTAGACGAAGAATTAAGTTAACATCAATATAGAACCTAAAGGCATCATAATCCGAGAAATAAAAAACAATTTGAAGCATGAAATACATAGAAATGTACCCATACTTGACCATTTCGCCATGGAAAGACTCGGTTCTATAAAGTCCTAGACAAATCGTCATCCGAAGGTCTACAAAATCAAAATTAAAACAAAATATTTGATATATAAGTGCATAACAGAACAAGGTAACAAGGTAAAGACTTAGTAATGATGAATGTAAATTGTTAAACAAGTCTAATTTACAAGGAAGCATATAATGCGAGTTGAGGTACGTAAACACGGATGGTAAAACAAACCAAAGATAGTAACATAGAAAATTCAGTGGGTTGGAGTCGTTATCCAATAGAAATTCACAGAGAATAATAAGATATACGACAAGGTGAACAATTTCTATAATGAAAATATGGCATCAGTTTACGATATTGGCAACTTCAACTTACCAATTCTACAGAAAGGAATAACTGATTTAAATATAGCCGAAACCGCAAGTTTATGTCTACGCAAACCTTTGCATAATTGTATCCACTTCACTACAAAACCTTGAGCTACAATCAAAATTCCAACTATAATTAACTACCACAAAATGAAGGAAAAAAATATAAGGCATGGGAAAAAAATTCACTAGCAACTAAAGTCTACAAACTATATACAAAGAAATGTTGGCTAGACAAATATATTACAGTATATGGAAATTATGTTACCCAACATGTCCTTATTCCCACCAAGATTCGCAGCTGATGTCTCCCTCTACATCTGTATGACCAGGAGTCCTACTTCTACCCAAATCTCGATGACAAACATTTTAATTGACCAAAATATCTCTTTCTAAGCTTTGCAGAGACTTCGGTGAACCAAGTTTCCACACGGACACCTCGTAATAGAAACAATTTTCAGTCACATACAACTTCCTAGGTACAAGAGATGCCCTTATATCTGAATGAGTTAAAATAAATAATCTGAGCAAGCATTCACACGTCATTAAAAGATGATTAACAATTTGTTAAGAATAAGAATAGATACAAGAACCAATATGACAAGAAATACTAGATTACATCACTAACTTGGCATTAAGTATGGCATCGAATCAATCCACTCCAATCATGCCCAAATTGGAGATTGTGAACATTCCTGCGTATTCAACATATTAGCATTGAAAAGAAACATGGTAATAATGTGCTCCAAAACCTTATTAGCATCCTGAAGCAAAATTGCTATGAGCCCACCATTAACTGCAACTATCACTGCAATATTTATACTTGTGTTATAAGTGAAACTCTTCCCATATTTGTAGCTGCCATTCAAAAATGGATTTGAGCAAGCACCATAGCTACAGCTTTCGCTAACAATGTAGTCATAGTTATTCCTTTAGGCTTCACTTGCGATTTGATCGAATCCCATATGAAGTCAAAATCAGAAAACAAACAAAACTCAAATCAGAAGTAAAAAATATGAATATGAGAAATATAAGAGTACCTTTTCATGAAGAGCATCTAAGGCATCAGTTTTCATATGATTACCAACTCAAAAAGAAGGAACTGAAAGACTTATCACCATACTTTTCGAGCAGCCCTGTGATTTACACATTAGATATATGAAAAAATACCCACTTTTTCTCAATCACCCTGCCGTAAACTCTTCCCAAGCTTGATGCTTCATTCTCGCTTCATTCTCTCCTGGAATTACACGGAAAACAAAAACTGAGCAAGTGAGGCACAGCCCGGATGGTTTAAAACAAAATAATATGCCAAAAGGATGCGATTAACAAGGCATATACGAAAAGGCAGCCCCCCGAAAATTTCAAATACCTCTTTTAAATAAATCATATAATCATCACACCTTTTGAACTTATTATAATTCATAACAGAAACTAACGTATGAGAGTTTCTTTTTTTTTTTGGGAAGCATACGTATGAGAGTTGATATTTCAGAGATCCTACAGACTTGGAGCCAACATATACAAAAACAAGTAAATATGAGTCTTGTCACATAATCTACAAATACATACATTGAATAACCGAAACATCTCACTTGTTAGCACAAACTAATCAGAGCATACCATAATATACAAATCTCCTTGCTTTCTCTTTTAATGAACTCTCAAGCACCCATGAGTACCACCAAGTGTGCTGCACAGACATAAAAATAGTATAGAAGCTATTTCTTCTGAACCACATCAACTAAAACTAAACCCATCTTTAGGATTAAATATTACACAAAAATTAGTACAATTTGAAGAACGGAGAGAAAATATGAAACTTTTGATGTTTAAAGTTTTCCGCTCCAACTCCGTCACTTGCTGGTTCAACGATAAAATACATAAAATCGCAAAAATCAAAATCCAGATTTTAAAATACTAATAATCTAAACATATGTAAGAAAAAGAAATGAAGAATCACTCACTACCACTGCAAACCCCCAATTTGAAAATCCCCCAATTATAAAACCCTAGGGTTTCATTCTAATGAAAACCCAAAAAATTGATTCTACGAAAAAACTAAATTGGTTGATTCTTTAGGTATATCCAAACCCAAAACAACTAAAATCAAAACTAATTATTAAACTTACTGAACTAATGATTTTTCAACAGTTATTAAGAGAAGTCGGTATTTTTTTCAATTGTTGGTGAACGTGAATCCTTGTGGAAACATAAAAGAATGAGAACAAGAACAAGAAGAAGAAAAATAAAAACGAAGATCTTTTGGTCATGGTGAGGTCGTGATGATGGAGGTGGTTAGCGGCGAAACCGGTGTGAGTGGAGACTGGAGAGGAAGAGAGTCCGAGCCTGCGAGAAGTGAGAAACTAGATTTAAGCCGGCTTGAGTTTCATTGTTTTAATTTGTTGATTCCATGGTTGATAAATGAAGTTGCGTGATCCGGTGAGAGGAAATGTTGCGATGAAGTTTGCTTCATCTGTGAAGGTTAGAGAGAAAAACAGAGATAATATGTTCTCTCTCGTCTGTGGATAGATAAGGTTAAGGACCTTGAGGTGATATTTCCATCCACATGTTTATCATTTTTCTGATTAAATCCTAACCGTACAAGTGAATATCCTGCCAAGGAAACTATACTACTAAGCGTTGTTGTCAAAGTCAACAAAAGTCCTAAACCTCGACAGTTTGACTATAGTCAAGGACACTACGCCTAGTATTGTTGTCTAAGTCAATAAAAGTCCTAACACAACGACATTCGACTTTAGTCAACGACACCATATAAATGCGGTTGAATCGCGACATTCAGCCTGTGTTATTTCATTGTGTCTCAGATAGGTCATTTTCCACTAGTGATGTGATATGCTTAGCACACACATATAGAGTTAGTCATGAGCCCTAGTTCGTCTGGATTTGAATGTGTTTTTTGATTTTTTTTTTTCATAATTATAAAATTGTGTTCTATCCACTACAACAAAAACATACATGGATCATTCTTAAAAAGTGTGATCTAAGTACTACTGCATTTTGTGATCTTTGCAAGATAATCTAAAGGGTGATCTATAGATAACTACTCTCCAAAGAAAAAAAATGGATCTTCCCCTATGCAAAGAACATAAAGTTTTTGAAAAGTAGAGATCTAAAGACAAGGTTTTTAAAAGACAAGGTTTTAAAAGTAGTGATCTTTCTCAAGTTTTCAACCCAACTCTACCTTATATAAACATACAAACAATAACCCAAAGTGTGATCCCATACAATTTCTACACCTGTAACTCAAATCCAAAAACTGATATAAAAAGGAAACAATGTCTGAAATAAATTCATTCCATGTCTGAATAAAATTCATCCAATGTCTGAATCACATTTTGAACCACAAACTAATAGAAAAATACATTTCTGTAAAAATCCTACTACATAAGAGCAAAGTATGTCTTGAACAACCTGTCTGAGTCTGCCGAGTCTACCAATTTAAAGCTCATTACATGAATAGAAGTTTTACTATATGTGTAAATGCGATTTTTTTAAGTTGCAAACCTCGTTTCAAAATGGGAAATTTCAGTCATCAACCAAAAGAACAGGGAAAAGAAACTTCATCCAGCGTCATTACACAAGTTGTGTACCAAAAAACCTGCAAATGGATCACTTAACATATTCAGGAATTTACGAGAAAATCTTTGAAAGGAGAATGCCAAAATTTAATGACTAAACTAGTGACATGTTACTAAAACCTAACACAAAGTTAACAAATATCAATCAAAACATGAAGAAACCTTAATTTCATCAACCTACTACAATTCCTTAAA
>JAJJWW010008835.1:0-37009 GCA_023531295.1 Papaver armeniacum
TGTATTGTAAATGGTGTGCAAAAGATGATACGTTATCCTTGTTATCATCCTTTAATAAGCGAAGCATACCAAGTGGTGAAATTCTCATTCTCATATATTTAGCTATTTTCTCCATTTCTCGAGGAGTGAGCCTTGCGGCCATTGCATGTTCTTCAAGATCCTCCTGGGACGAGGTGGTTGTGATGACCTACCACCTTATCCATAAATAGAACCCATCCTTTCCTTTGTTTGCACTTACTAAATACTAGCTTGGAAACAGACATTTAATTTTCTTTTGAGCACGTTGTGTTCTTCCTCGCCGTCTTTCCTTTATACACATAATCCTTCCTCTTGTAACTCAGCATGGATCCCCACTCCTCTCACAAACCATTTCAAAACGAGTTTTGCTTTCTTTTCCATTCAAAACTAATACGCATATGGCTCTCTTGGCATGCTCTCTAGCCCAATTCTTCGCATCAATAGCTTCTGTAAATACCAAATCATTGACATAGTGACCGGATGTATCTTCGAACAAACATATCAACCGGAGAAGGTTGATCATCCATTGGTATAGGTTGGCATTCAATCTACAAGAAATGGAACAACATCAATTGCAATCACCACAGAGTTCGTAAAAAAGATAATTTGATCGTAAACCGAACTCCAAGTTCGGTTAAAAAGCAAGATGACATGTAACCGAACAAATAACAAGTACAAAGTTCGGTTACCTTTTATTTTATCTAGGTAACCGAATATAACTCTGGAACTATTGATTTTATTTTGTTTGTTAAGTTCGGTTAGTTATGCTGTTGGGATCAAGTTTGCGAAACAACCGAACTTATTAAACTTAGTATACTGTTATATTATGTATAGTTCGGTTAGATAGTTGGTTTATATGTAGTGTGCGAACAAACCGAACTTTGTACTCTAAGTTAAATCTTATTTTTACGCCAAGTTCGGTTTGTTATTGGTCATAAACCAAACCGAACTTTGTACACTAAGTTAAATCTTATTTTTACGTAAAGTTCGGTTTGTTATTGATTGCAATAACCAACCGAACTTCGTGACACCAAGTAAAATCTTATTTTCCTAAAGTTCGGTTATTAATCCACTAAACAACCGAACATTACTCGGGAAATCCATGAAACTTCCATTAATATAGAGTTGATTTACTCACGGGTTTGGATAAAGTAACCTAACTATTTTTCGATTAGTTGGTTACATGTTCTTCACATAAGGTAACCGAACTACTTCAAAATTTACATTTGGTTTAAAAATTTGGAGCAATTCAACCAACATTAGCTAAGTTTGGAGCATACCCGGGATACCCAAATACTCTTCCTCCAGGCTGTGGTTCATAAAATCCATCATTTTCATCTTGAGACTGAAGTTTGGGGAAGAATACATTCACCATCTAAGAAATAACTCATATCCGGATCATTGTGAAGATTAACAAATACTCAGGAGAGGATGGAGATGAAGAATCGATGAGCTTTCATCACTTGAATACCCAAACTTAGTGAATTGAAATAATTTTATTTTCCATGGTTTTCTCCCTTCATCTTCGCTAAATTTACTCTCTAAAAAATTCTACTTCTTTTTATAAAAACACATCTTTTAATTTAATCTGACTAATTATTTTTTACTTAATTATTTCACTAATCATAACCCAAAAATAATCAAAAGGGTAGTGTAGGTATTAATAAACATATATATTGATAAGGGGTGACCTAGATTTACTTCTAATGTCCTACCCTAAATAAAACAATGGTCCCCTAAAAAAAAATAGTGGTCCCCAAAACGGTTCATTGCAAGGGTGTGCTCTGCACCCTACCACCCGACTCCAAAGCCCATTTTAGACTTCGTAAGTAATTTTTTTTTATAAATAAGTTTACTTTTGCTTTTTGCACCCCTAAAATTTTCGATTACTCCACGAAAACAATTTTGATCGCATGCATGCAGTTCAAAAGTTGAATCGCTACTCCATAATCGTAGGATGTGGTAGATATGACATCAAAGAACTTAACAACAGCTAATTTTTGAAATATCTTCGGAAATTTTGAAATATCTCTCGGGATGTGGTAGATATGACATCCTACGATTTATGAGTTCGCGAATTCAACTTTGAACTCGCACTGCGAGTGCAAAATTTTTTCCCTTCCCCCAATCTATTTTGGTTAACAAAATTGATTCCCGTACTTGAAGCTTGTTCACAAATTATGGATAAAACTCCAACTCTGCAAGCCAATTGTAGTAACCACGTTGTGACCAAAAATGAGTACTCACATTTACAAAGGACCACTACTATTTGCCAAAAGACCAAGAATTAGTACTCAAATTGTTTGGTATTCCCAAGACAAAGCGCGTAAATAATTATTCATTTGCCCGCAGCAGAAATTACCTGAAAAGTTCAGGTGGACCCAGTGTCCACTGTTACGATAATGGCAAGCATGTGTCCTAAACTCTAAAGTGATTTGGTAGTTGGACGAGTCAGCTATTTTAGAGAGTAACTGACTTGGAGCTCGGAATACAGCTCAGACAAAAATGGTCGTTAGAAAAGTAAGAAAATATCCGATCACTTGCTCGTCGATTGTCATTTCGCAGCATTTGTTTTCGATTGATTATTTTCCTAGTTTTTTTTTTTTTTTGAAACATGAATTTTATTAATAAAAATTTAGAGGGTTATTACACGCGGGTATATAATACCCAGAGATTCATTAATTACAATTGAAATGCTATGCCATGAATCTAAAGAAGCAAAATAGAGGTGTTTTAACGTGAGCAGCTGTCTTCGGATCAGATTGCATCTGGGAGATGTTGCGTCAGAAGGCCTAAGGCTTCTGCTCAATGCTTTCCACAAGAAAGTCAGATTACTTTTGATAGACATTGCGCAGTCCATAAGAGTGTCGATGATGGAAGAGGTGTTTGGATCGACCGCACTTGCCGCTGCCTCCGATAGACGCTGCACTTTGGGTTATCACCGTAGGCCATAAAATATACACATTCCGAGGCCTACCAAGGTTTTGGCGCCAATTAAAAATGGTTCCTTCACCTAGCTAAGGAGTTTCACCTAATGATAATTCAATTATGCCTAAGGCACTAACCTAGAGCACTAGTTGTCTAATTAAGCACAACTAGTCAAAAGAATTAGCATTTTAACTCTAAGGATTAAGTCAAAGACACACAACACATTTATACTCTGACTACAATGCATACTTGGCATGCATTGTGAAAGAAAGGCGTTGGGTGCTAGAATTGAAAGTATCTAATACATTAAACACTCAAGAACACTCAACAGAGTTTAAACACATAACATGGAGTTAGGGTTTCATTGAAACCCTAGCAACTCAAAAAAAATGACAAATAACAGAAATTAAATCTACAAGGATGCTCTGGCTAATCCAGGCATCCCTCCTAACAACACCATTCATCTCTATTTATACATGCAACAAATTCAACAAACCAAACCCTAAATTACTTTTAAAAAGAGAAATTAAATGCAACCCATACTCGAATTGCTTCTCCTCTTCTCGTCACTTAGGCGAGCTCCATGTGGGGTTGTTGGTTGAATGTCTCTAGTTCTAGTTATCTCTCGATTTAGTTTCTAGGGTTGGTAGAAACTACAAAAAGAGATATCTAGACCTAAGGAGTGGGAGTAGGTGGCCGCTCTGGATGGAGTTGGTGATGGAGGTGGCGGAATCGGGTGTAAGGGGAGATGGAGGTGGTGTCCGGGAGTTTGGTCGGAGATGGGTTGGCAGAGCTGCTCTCGTCGGGGTGAGGGAGAAGAAATGAGTTTAGGGTTAGGCTTTGGGGTTTATATAGGGGCTATGTCTGTGAAGCGGTTACATCAAAGCTCGATGAGGAAGGCGCAGAGCGTAGGGATGCATAGGATGGAAGATCGCACGGCTCGGGGTGGTATGCGGTTTTGGCATGATCTGGGTGTTGCACGGGAGCAGCGAACTTCGATGCGCGTGGAGGCCGACCGTTGGAGATAGAAATCTCAACGTCTCGGAAAGAGACGGGCTTGGATCCGGGTCACGGGTCGGGTCAGCTCAAGCCCATGTTTTGTAAGTTGGGTCATGACTGGATTACTGCTGAGGGCTTTATCTCGCTTCCATAGATGTTTGACTCCAATTCTTCTCTCTTTTGGCTCCTCGCATTCTCCGAGCTTTATTTATTACCTAAAAACACAAAATTAATTAATACAAATATTTATTCTTGAAAACAAAGAAAACACAGAATCTGAGATAATATCTGATTTCTAAACGCAAAAGATGAGTAAAATGCCAATAAAAAGGTGTATAAATATGCACTATTTGGCACTCATCAGTGTTCGATGCGCTTGATTGAAGATGCTACTCGTGCAATTGCTTCCATATGCTGTGGTTTATTGCACGATCTTTAACTGTCTGTCTTTTTTTTTTTTTTCATCTTGGTCCATCGTGGTGAATACGAGAGAAGACAGAGATTACAACTACTAATAATGCTACTAAAAACATATTAGAGACTATAAAACAACAAAAATTACAGACTCAAACTAAAGTATACTAATGTAATTAAAAGGGGAAAACAAATTTGCTTAAAAGTAATGCAAATCGAGACTAAATGTGAGCAGAGGAGTCGATTTCACTGGCCCATTAGCATAATTAGGTTTTGTACTTGCTCTGCATACGCAAAAAGTAATTTTAGTGTTGTGATACAATTCTGAACTCATGGTTCCATGTGAGAAGTTTTTATGCTGCAAGTTGTGAAATATAAGTCGCCTTGGTTAAGACATTATAGGCGAATATGTGAAGCTATGAAGCTGTAGAAGACAATTAAAAGTCTGTTGTTTTGGTGCAGACATAGATTAACTGCTGAAGGTTGAAGCTGCTATTTTCCTTGGATGCCCAAGTTAAAGCACAATTCTGATGACCCATATACAAGTTTGGATAAAACCAAATCAAGGTTATCTTTTAAAAGGATCCAATTCCTGATCAAAATACACTCCAAGGATAATTCTAGGACCTTGGAATATAAGATTAACTTCGCCAAAAGACCCAAACAAACCTAAGCAAACTGAATTCCAAAAAAGATTAAAAAAACCCAAGGAAAACTTTGTAACACGAAAGGGGATAAACAAGGCAATCGAAGAAAACAACACCAGAACACCACCAACAACACCAAAACGACACTACTAGCTGAAATTAAACTATTGGTTTGAAAAAATTGCCTTCCAATTTCATAAAAGCCAGGATCAGAGTAGTATTTTCCTAGTTTTAGTCGGAGTAGTATTCATGCATGTGTATTTTACGGGTATGCACCGGAAATGAAAAGTGCAACTTATCACGATGTTTGAAACAAATTTGGACATAATACACGCAATTTGTTACACACACTTTTTGTAAAAGCTGCTATACTTTTTGAATGGGAACATGTGCCTAGCGCTAAATTTTGTTGCACCGCAAAGTGCAAGCACATTGTGTAGGAGAAAACATGTGAGCCACTGAACGGAATGTAGTTTGGGACTTCTGGTATAGCTGAGTTGATGATGACTTTCACCCAAATTGATTGCCGACTTAAACTAGTTCACAAATTTTCGACAGAGCTAACTTGCACGCCTCATTCTAGTAACTAGGAGTATGTACTTCTTTATTTTGACCAAAATGGAGCATCTTCAATGAGTTTTTTGCTTTGCAGTGGGACCACTGCTTGCCAAAATACAATTCTTGGGAATTTTGATGAGAAGGTTTATTTTAGTACGAGATTCTTAGAGTAACTCCAACAAAACTCTGAACCCTAAGGCTGGGTCTAACCATAATCCAAGATTCAAGGTTTTCTTGGATCCACGTCACCAAAATTCAAGGCCCGGGCGCAATGGGAATCCAAGATTCCTAGTCGACAGAGACGGAGGTGGGGGTGGCTGAGTGGTGCTTCAGCCCACCCCAAAACGTATGAAACCTCATCTGGGCTGTACTAATTGTTAAGAAAAAAATAAAACAGCCCAGGTAGAATTTTAAATTAGCCCATTAGGAACTAAAACTCATTCTTCGCTCCCGAGATCTTTTGAGGAATGGAAATATAGTGCATTAGTTGATGATCAGAAGTAAAAAGAGTTTCAAAGTTTTACATCAAGAGACAATAAGATCAGTTGATATTGGGAACCTAATTAACAAAATATTAAACAGAAATGCGAAGAGATAGAATTTAGGCTTGCAAATCCTTTCAGCCAAGGAAAAATCTAAGAAAGTTTGTACAACTTTGCTTCATAATTTTCATCATGCTGCAAATAAACTTCATTGCAAATGCAAAATCCAAAAATTCAAACTGAGAACCCCTTTACTTTAAAGACTCTATATAATTCATAAAACAGTAACTTCCTCTCCTGATTTATTTGGTGCAAGTATTTATTGTCACTTTGTCGTATGAGGAGCTTAATTATAAATTTGCCCCTATTCTTTTTTGTGATCTCATTACACATGGTATTCATGCTTTCCCATGTGGCAACCATATGAAACATGTAAGCCTATCCTAGCTCGATGAAGCCGACCACGAAAGCCTATCATGTTTTTCTACTTCACTTCGGAAGGCATATGCTTGCTGGGATTAATTGGATTTTATAGAAGGGTCTTTTAGCTTACCTGCTAAATAAATTAGTAATGTAACTTTCTCCCGTAAACTGTCCTCTACTCTTCATCTTTCCATTGATTTGTTGATAGTCAATTAGCCATATGTTCATGTTAGTCGACTTATTTACGTAGCGTGTTGAACTTCAACTCTCATAGATGAACTTAAGATCAAAATTATCAATTGGGAAGTCTAATGGGTATATGTCTTTAAGTTTTTTAGGTAATCTCCCCTTTTTAATGCAAACAACATTATCGGCATTGACCGTTGGATTGTCCAATTCTAAAATTCAGCCTTCAGATTTACCATCCCTTACAATTCCGCCGAAAATTTTTTCCGTGTGAACAATTCATTTCGGTTATTGGATTGCCTTGATTCCATCCGCACGATATTACTCTTACAGACAAATCCTTCATCTTCTAACAAAATTACAAAACTAGCCTATTACAAATTTATCCATCGCTGTATCGCGCTCTTGGTCTTCCCTTTACCTTTCTCTCTCCTCTCTTCTCCCCACTCTTTCCCCTACTGTTCGATAATATGTTATAATCCATTGTTTTGCAAAATTAGGAAATATAAATGAAAAGATTAGAGTTTGCCGACGAGCAACACGCGCGCACTTCACTTGTTATGATTAATGAGTCGACGTCAAGTGCAACTAGGAATAACAGAAAAAATTTTCTTCAACCTTAATTTGATTCAACGCGTGATACTTCAAGGGAAAGATAGTGTAGTGTCTTGATCACGTCAGGTATTTTATCACATTTGTATTTGTCTCATTGCGACGAACGAAATTGAGTGTCCATGAAAAATAAATAAATAGCCCACTCGGACCTAAATTCCAGGTTCCGTCTCGCTAGTCGATATGCATTTCAAACTCGTGCCATGCCGTTTCTAATTTGCACGTATCATAGGAAACTCAAATGCGCAGTTCCTAACATCGTATTGACCGTGTTGACCTGGTCAACACGCTGCTTCAAAATGTGTTTCATAGAGAACCTAAATGTTACGAAGCTTCGCACTTCCTTCTTTTCTTTTCTTTCTTCCTCTCTTGTTCTTCAACCTAGCCTCCTTCTTATGGGTTGATTCAAACAAATATAGTGTTTAAGGAGCGAAAAATTTATAAGGGTTCGTTCTAGAAGCCGAGGGTAAACGATTGGTGGTATTTTTGTGAGATTTCATCATAAAAATCCACACTAGGTACGTAATTTTAAATTTTATTGATTTAGTTGTTTTATGATTTTTGATTTTAGTTATAATGGAGCGATTTCGATGCTATTGGATGCATCATCTTGATTATGTTGATATTGCAGTAGCATAATTTTGGTATTGATTTCAAAAAATTAAAATGTGAACTTAGGGTTTTTGCTATTTGGGTTTAATTTAGGTGAAACATAAATCCATGATTGATTCATAAATTGATTGATTGATTTAATTGTGTTTATGCTTGGTAGAATGTATTTGAAATTTGTAATTTGATAAGCATGTTTACAATTTTGTTTTGAGCCTTGGCCATAGAGTTTGAGGATTAACTCATGTAGGGTTTTTAGTTGATGTTGAGATGATTATATGGGTGAAATTGATGTTGTTAATATGATTTTGTTTGAGGTTTTCATTAGAGCATTTTGCAATGAGTTTAAGGATTAAGTCATGTATTCTTTTGAGTTGATGTTTAGAAGATTAAAGGGGTGGAATTGATGTTGTTAGTATCATTTTGACGGAGATTTTCATATGAGCAATGTGCATACCTCAATGTGATGTGAATGTGAACGTGGGAATTCATATGTTGATTGTGCATAGATTAATATATGCGTTTGATTTTTGTTATTCACATGTTGATTGTGCTTCCCTTGCTCTTTGCATTTTTAGATAATGGAGGATGTTTATCGGTCTAAGTATGAGAAGTTAACCCAACTATCTCCAGGTGTCGGACAGTTACAACATAAGGCCGATAACTTAGTTGATAAGCGAGACGGAACATTTAGGAGTAGTTGGACCAACTTAAATAAATTTTACAAGATAGTGGTGAGAAACAACCCCCGTGCAATTTTAATTCTTCAATACTGTGGTTTAGAGTCCATATTCCAATTTAATTTATGGGGATAAGGGATTAACCGAAGCTTTATGTGAGAGGTGGTGGAAGAAGACTAGAACTTTTACTTCAAAGAGTTTGAGATAGGTTTGACCCCTCTAGATTTCTATCGGTTGGACCGGTATTCCAATTGGAGGAGGTAAGCCAATCCTGCACTACCAAAGGAAACAATGACGTCGCAAGAACTAGAAGCTATGGATGCTAAGTATTTCCGGGTGTGTTAGATGTTATGGCACATAGAAGACTACGTAATGTGAAAACTGGAGATTATGATTCCAAGGCATGCACGATGCGAGTTTCTCACTTGGCTCATTTCATTTTAAGTAGGGAAAATGTTGACAATCTGCGGCATTGCCGAAGAATTGACTAGAATGTTCTTACTTTGGTGTATTGGTTCTTTTTTGTTTGCAGATTGTAGTGTTAGAGTAGATAAACGATGGTGTATAGTGTTGGATAATTTGGATGCTGTTGGGTCTTATGATTGGGATACTCCAACTTTGGGCATTTTGTATGAACACCTGGATGACTGGAGTTCGTGCAAACAGAAGGATATGGGTGGCATGTCGATGATCTTAGAATTCTGGTATTATTTTTATTTCTGTAATTGTCAACCGGTTTTGAAGGAAAACTCGAGAGATGATCAACTCGGATCCACACCCGGCTATTAGTCTATTTAATGCGTTGAACCTTAGGAACAGAGGACAAAAAGATCTTCACAAACACTCCGTGTCGATGCACGCCTCGGATAGATATTAGGATGGGTGATGCGGTTATTTGGGACCCCCGGTTCGGGGACAAAGGTGAACACCAACACACCGATGCATTCCAAACCGCGCTTGAGATGTCTAAGAGGATATGTGTCTTTAAGGACAAGGACGGTGCAAGAGCTTCAGTTTATCTGGCTGAGAGGTGTATGAGGCAGGTGTTAGGTGCGATAGTTATCCCATGCAACCCACCTAGATTGGAGGAAGTATTAGATGGTATGGAGCTTGAGGTTAGTGATCAATTCCTTCCTATCCCTGATGAAGTGTATTCCCAATTTTGGAAAACTCATAGCGTGGGAGCTCTTAACAGAAACAACTCACATAGACACACATGATGATATCGGAGTTGGTCACGCCGGTATACCCGTAGTTTGATGCCCCAACGCCCACCCCCTACCATGTCATCCGGACATACGGATACGACCAAGCAGGACAGTCCATGATGCAACTCCCAAACCTACAATAGGACATGCCTTTCTACAAAGATTCGTTTGAAGAGCTAGTTACAGTCCCCATGGAAGGAGAGAACCCATACAATTTTTCTGAAATGAACGTCTCGCAGGTTAGTCATTTTATATCTCATTTTAATTTTCATTTGGAGTTTCTTCATTGTTAAACATAAATGTTTAAAAAACTTTTATTTTGTTTTTTAGGAAGAGTTACGCAAGTTTGCGGGGGAGGCATACTGGTTAATTCAGAGTAGCAGACAGTTGGTATATGATGAGACTCGTCGTCGAGCGGTGTATAACACCCCCACAACCCATCGTAGTTCCGGAACATCTGAAGGCCTATTCAATTCAAGTCAGGAAGAACAAACATTTCCCAGCACATATTGCGATGGAGTATCCTTGCCGGAAACCCAACACCGTCGCGTCCGGCTGTAGACCCTTCCGCATCGAATGCTTATTATGTCCTCACCTGTTGATAGTAACCTTCTGTAGAGCATAACTTAGGTTATTGGAGCATGCCTCTGGTGATTAGTGACTTACCAACCTCTAGTGATTTTTTAGGGCTTAGCTTGGGTGGTAGTTGGCATGGTAGTGTGCATGGTAGTGGTATGAGAGGTGATGATGGAGCTGATATGGATGTTGTGCCGGATAGTCGGTTTTTGGGTGACTCCAAGAAACTAGTTAAAATTGTGTTGATTAGCTAGGGCGTAGTAGATGTTTGCTATTTAGTTCTTGTATGATATATTTAGTTTTTCCTCATGTATGTTGGACTGTATTATTCCTTTTTATGTTCTTCATATTCCATGTTTAAGTGTGTTATATTTTATTTTCTTATTTCCGTTTACAAAATAATACACCGTTTTAAATCCATTGCGATGATGATATAATTTGATATTTAGCTGAAAAATGGAGTCGGCTATCATTAGATATATGCAACGACGGAGAGAGGCGACATACCCCAAACGGTACCACGATGATAGCCATGGATATTTCGTCATCATGTATCAGAAAATTTTGCAGGAGGCGCATGATTTGCACCAACCCGAACCGGTCCAGGTCTTGACTAGAAGAACCGTTAACAGATGTCGCGTGGAGGCTGATGCCAGGATGATGCAGGACTACTTTACCCCCGGTTGCAGATTCAGACCTCAGCGTTTTAAGGGACATCACGGTTTGCCCCGAGAAGTTTTTCTTAGAATATTGCCTCAAATTTGCGCTAGAGATCCCGATTTTTTGCTGCGAAGAGATGCGTGTAACATCCCGTGTCACTCTCCTCATCTGAAAATGCTTGCCGTCATGAAACACCTGGCAAAGGGGGTGGCGGCGGATACCTTAGACGATTACACCGGGATGGCTGCTTCAACAATATACATGTATGCTAAGAAGTTTATGGATGCACTACTTTGGGAATTTAACGACAGTTACATGAGGCTGCCAACAACCAAAGATACTAAGAGGTTATTAGCTCAAAAAGCAACTCGTGGTTTTCCTGGAATGCTAGGAAGCCTCGATTGCACCCATTTGGAGTGGAGGTTATGTCCTACTGAAGAAGCAGGGCGACACGTGGGACACCATAAGAAACCAAACCTTGTTCTACAGCGGTGGCATCGTACGATAGATGGTTACGCGCTGTTTTTTGGCGAGCCCGGTCTAACAACGACTTGAATGTGTTGGCGCAGTCGGGATTATTTGATAGAGACAATGACGCGTTATGCCTTTCTTGTATTTTCCATATCATGGGCAACCAAGTACAAACATGGATACTATTTAGTGGGTGCATCTACAACGAAATGCCGGGGGTGGTCCATAGCTATAAGAAATGTGATGTTATGCCGTCGATCCGTAAGAAATTTATTGAATACCACCACGCAAAGAGGAAGGACGTGGAGCGTGCTTTTGGTGGTCTAAAGTCCAAATGAGGTATAATAAAGAATCCTTGTCGTTACTGGTCTCATCGTGACATACACACAATTATGAGAGCGTTTTTAATTATGCATAACATGTGTGTGGAACATATGAGTACCGTGGATACGGAATGGGCAACTTTCGATGAACGAAGATACACCTGCGGTACAAGGTAACGTGGCGTAAGCCGCGCGTATTATCTCGAGCCATGCCCACTGGAGATTCTTGCAAACCGATATCACGAAGCACATTTGGCGGCGTCACTGCCAGGGATCATGAGACGGTGAATTGGGGCCCGGTGAGGAGGAAGATGGCATCCTCACTTCCGATGCGGTACTACCGATGTGGATGAAAATGCCGATCTTTACCCATTGGGTGATGATAACTTTTATGAGAACGAAGAGTAGGATGCACATGATTTTACTTTCGTAAGTGAGGATGTCGCAATTGTTTCCTTCTATAAGACTACCGCTTCACTTGTTTCTTAAGACTTGTTGTGTTTTTATAATTTTAATTATTAATTATGACATTTTAAGATTTTATTTTTCGTAAGAAAATTCGTTTTTCATATTTCTCCAGTAATATTCCTTTTAGATTACGTTAGTATTTTCCGATAAATGCTGGGTATCATTCGCCTAATCCTACTGTGATGATTGAGCCTATGTACAGCTAGTAATCGACATACACTTAAACAGCAAACGACCTAAACTTTTTGGAAAGAGCATTTTCACTATTTACAAATGACCCATTTCTTTCGCACTTATAAACGTCCTTTGTTGTTCACAAGATTACCTTTTCCATCAGACTACCACTATAAAACCGTCGATAAGGATTCCTTTCAATATCACTCCACCAAAGTATCTTTAACCTCGTTAAAAAAATATATAGTTTGAAACACGATCCTCTGGAATGAGTTATATTCGCAAGTGAAAAAAAATGTGTTTCCAAAGTTTAATATCTTGCAGATAAACCAGTCCACCAACCTAACGTGTCAAATATAGTGTTACATAATTTTAATTACTTATGCAATGCGCTTCACCGGTGATGAAGATTTAGGAGTAGTGGGAGCATGGATTGCGGTAACAAATCATGGAACAGCGCGGGGGGTAGACGAAGATCCGAAAGTTTTCTGGAACCGTGTTTTTCAAAACTTTGAAGATCTTACCGGAAACGAGAACAACAAAACTAAAGACGCGGTAAAAAAAAGATTTGGTCTGATAACCACGGATGTTGATGCTTTTGTTGCATGTCTGCTTCATGTAAACATAAGCCATCCTACGCTATCATACGAAGCTCGGGTTAGTAAGCATATCCTTCAATAAATAGCGAGTGTTACCACTATTATTATAAATACGAACGCATAATTAAATTATTTTTTTTTACTAACTTTTACAGAAAACAAGAGCCAGGATCGATTTCCGTGCGGATTCAGATAATCCTTTCATGTATGATCATCTATACGAGCTACTAAAGGACGTTATGCCCGCATACAATGTGGAATGATTATATACTTCAGATGTATTCCTAATAATAATATGTAGTAATGTTTCAACTAAGTTTAAAGTGGTTTCATTCGAATCGAAAAGTCTGAATAACATTAAGAGGTACAACATATAAAATAACTGCTACATTGGAAATTAAATACCACAACGATGCGGGAATTGAAAACTAAAAGGATGTGAAAAAAAAACAAATTACATACTGCGACACGATTAAGTAAATACTTAAATTCCTGACAATACTTAAATGCAACCAACTGCTCCACATTAGGCGTAACGGCGACTTGACCCCTGGCGAATCATAATCTCATTTTTGAGATTGGCGAAATACTCCCTTTCACTCTCGTCGGTTATTTGACGCAGATCAATTATCATTATCCCCATGTCAGTCTCACGCTGTTTGTTCCTTGCTAACAACTCGGTGCTCGCCGCCAAATTTCTAATAGACGGACCACCGTCGTCTGTTCGTAGAAAATTCATCCTATCCTCAGAGCCTATTTTTGGTCCCATTCAAACCTTTGTCCATCCCTTTGTTGGAAATATGCTAATGTCCGGGTTCAGTCCTTGATTACTCTTCTCTCTTCCGCTCTAGCTCGTTTAGACCGATCCCTACCAGTGCGCGTCCTGGGACCTTGATCCCGATAAAATGCATTTCTTCGTCCTTGGTCTGATGATTCACCGTTTGTGGTTTGTGAATCGTTAAACGTTTCATCATTGGTCTCCGTACCGCTCATAGGTTGGCTCTGTTGGGATGCTTGGCTGCAAGTTTGAGGAACTAAGATGGACGGATCATATTCCCTGGGAAAGTGCATCTTCAAAATTTCGAAAACCTTTGATGTCTCCAACATTTTGGATCTTTCAGATCTTCCTCGTAGAGTACCTCTCCATACCTAAGATCGCAATTAAATTTCACAAAAGGGTATTAGTGATAAGTCCTTTTAAAATTAATAAATACTGCATAAATTAATGTTTACAAACTCACCATAGATTGCGGGTCGTTTCCGCTTGGGTTAGCCCTGAAAATCTCTCTAACATGACCAACATATCTTTTGACTTCCTTTTTCAAAGTGGCTACTCTCGTTTGGAGCGACTTGAGAGATATGGATGTTTCTCCCCGCCATGTGACTAACCTTTTTGGTTGGTTAATAAATATTGATGTGTCATGTGAGAAGGACATATTATAATTGTATTTTTCCATGCATTATTAACAATTTTTGGATTTGTCTTTTCTTTTTTGTCCAAAGATGGTTATTTTAATATTGAACCCACACATCTTCATACGAATCTTCATACTTTTGGAGATATATAATGATTTTCTTTTTTTCATATCCCTACCCACGTGATTCAATCAACCACCTTATTTGAGTATTGTCCCTATATATATTGTGTGCAAAACAGTAATCCTCCCTTGAGAAACGTTGGGTTTTTTTTGACCAGTGCTTGTCCTTTGTATTAATGAAGGGTTTCTTTGGCCCCAGTGCTTGAGATAAATGATAGTCACCAAACACATTTTACAACTTATATAAGTAGTTTGTGTGTTATGTCTATCAGAAACACCCTCAACTACTCTTACTTTCGTTATCTCCTTTTCTATTATAACATACCAAGTTTTTAAGTTTTTTCATACAAAAATATGGCCGGATATTCAAACGAAGAGGATGTCGCGTTAATTCGCGTTTATTGTCGCGTTGCCAGTGATCCTATTATTGGGAGAGACATGGATACTACGAGTTTTTGGGAGCGAATCCTTGGAGAATATAGATCGGTGATTCACAACGACAATGCAAGATCCACAAAGTCAATACAATGTCGAGTCTCAATGTTGAAAAACATGTTAAGAGATACGTCGGTTTTGTGAGAGAGTGTATACGGGGAATGGGTGATGGGGTTCTGACGTAGGAAACGACTGTAAGTTTTATTAACATTTTTTCATTTACATTATTTTAGGACACATTATCCGTAAACTAACAACACCATAAATGAATTTCACGCAGCACGAAGACGGTGGACAAACCGCATATGAGGCGGAGGAATATTATGGACACACGGAATGGTTTTTCAAATACTTAAGGATACATTTGGTGAGGTCTTTGATCCAACGTTCTTTCCTCCCCCGTTTCAAGGAAATCAATATGGAGAAGAAGCTTAAGACACGACAAAAAAACGTCTAAAGGTTTTGTGGGTTAAACCTCGTATATAAACCCTCACGAGACTAAACTCGTCCAAAGTGGGCCGCCACTTGGTTTAAAGGCTTGTTACACGGGCTAAGTGTAATCGCGTGTCACACGACAATGACATCCGTTTAGATTTTATCATGTACCTCATATAATTATTTAATAATAAATTGGTGGTGACTGTCATAATTATTATCACTTTATTTTCTTTAATACTTTCTAAAAGGAATACGTATGTGGACTATTTAGTTTTGATAATAATTGAATATAGGCGTCTCTAATTGACCACCTAGGCGTCCCCCTACGATAACCTCATTTCCCACCCAGGCCATATATTGAGAACTCTATAAATATAGTGTCATTCATCTAAAATAAAACACAGAAACAAACCTTCTTCTTTATCTCATCCTTCTGTATATCGTGTTCCTATTATCAATTCTTCAATAGTTTTAAAAGAATGGCTAGATTTTCTCCCAACGAGGACGTCGCTCTAATTGGTGCATGGTGTTCTGTTAGATTAGATCCAGAAATTGTCCACGAATAAGAAAGCGTTGTATTCTGGTCCCGGGTTATAGTGAGATACTTAACCTCATGGGATAGTGGGATGGTAATAAGGACCAACCACATGTTGCGGAACATGGTTAGGTTCTTGGTTAGGGAAGTTAGAAGATATGTAGTTTATGTTCTGCGTTATTTGATGAACGTACCTTATGGATGGAACAATGCACAATGTGTGAGTAAAATTTAAAATCATTTTAATTTTTTTCCTTTTAATGAATCCTCGGTATTAACGCATCTTATAATTTTATATCCGTGATGAGGAAGGTACAAGGGCTTACGAAGAAGATGGACCATTCGCCCGGAGATGGAGTCTACACGCAGTCTATGAAGTGATGAAATTACACTTTCCGTTGGTGTATGATCCCGAGATCTACGTACAACCAGTTCAGATTCCTTCTCCTAAGGATGGAGCCGATGATTAAGAAAACAACACATTATCTAAAGGTTTTGTGGGTAAACCTGTATGTAAACCCTCACGAGACTAAACTCGTCTAGTAGGGCCGCCTAGTGGTTGAAAGGCTTTTTACACGGGCTAAGTGTAATCGCGTGTCACACGACAATGACATCTATTTATAATGTTTCTGTAATTTTGGTATTTGATGTAACTGTAGCGTGTATTTGTATCTGGGGTCAATTGAATTCATGCTAGTTATAAAATGTGGTCCACATCTTATAAATAAAAATTTAATTTCATATGGACATTGAGTTCTTAACATTTAAGTAAAATTACTGGTCAATGACACTAATTTAGTGGGGAGACATGAAGCACCTTTTGTTCAACGCCGTCATTGAATGACATTGCAAGCCCGTGATGAGTGTCTCGCAGGACTACTACAGTGTGAATTTTCCCTATAAATATATGCAGTTGAACCAAAATGGAATACACAATCTTTAACATCTAATTACAATTTTCTCTCTAGTATTTTATACTATTCTTTCTAGATGGATGCCGAATTCACCGTTGACGAAGACGTTGCAGTTGTTTCTGCATGGATTGCTGTAATGATAGCGCCGGTTGTTGAAGGGGTTAATAGACCCACCCAAAGCACATGGAATCAGGTCCATACCAAGTTTGTCGAAAGATTTGCAAATCCAAAACGTATATCGAGCCAAGCATTAAGATACAAGATTGGGAGTATAAAAAGAGACGTAAAATTGTATGTTGGCTCATAAGGTAGACTAATGATATGCGTTCCACGCGGTCATTACGGAGGATATGGATATTGTAAGTAGTTTTCGTTATAAATACCAAATTTTAACAAATATAATATAGCATATGATTATTTGTATGCTTCATGCAGAAAAGTCGACCAAAGAATATTTCCTTGAAAGAAACCGGCGTCCTTTCGGATATTACGAATACTACTTACTTATGAAGGACGCCTTCTACGAGTACAATCCGACGAGGTTTTATAGGCTTGCACCATAATAGATCTCGTAATCGCAATAGTTAAACGAAGCTGAAGTTGCGGATGTCCAAGTTGGGTTTACGCGTTTTATCGTTTTTAGTTTGGTTATGAGATGTTTATGATGTTAAGTCTTACTTATTGTGTGTTTCATCTTTCTTGCAATGAGGTCATGAACCCCATTAAGAATGACGAGTTTTATTATAAACATCCTTATTGCCAAATCTTTTGTGAAATCAAATTTAGTCATTGTAGCTTAGGATCTGGTAGGGTAAAGGAAACCAATCCATTATTAGGCTCCACCATATTGCAGGGCCCGCGAAAATAATTCTAAACCCGTCCCTTACTGTTCATAAACACCCTATACTGTTTGTAACACGCCTTGGATGATGGGGAAATATATGTCACCAACAAACCCTAGTAGAGAGACTTATCACGTAAATGTCGGAAATTTTGAAACCTTTGTCTCAGTGATAAGGTGTCATACTGCGGTGCGCTTAACACGCATTTTTTAGAGTGTGTCGAAGGGAGGACTCGTCCATTAATATCCTATAAAAGAAGTCCTTTGTATAGATAATTACTCACCACAACTCCCACATCTTATTTAATCTCTACATCCAATCTTTAAATTCTATTCAACAATATGGATTATACATCAACCATCGAGGAGAGAAATTCATTCATAGCGTCATGGATCGCAGTAAGGTCTGTTCGGTTGTAGAAGGAGTTGAAAAGGATGAACATAACTTTTGGCTACGGGTACATGCCCATTTTGTGGCAAACTTTTGAATCCAAAGCAAAAAACAATTTTTGATGTAAGATATCATGTCAAAAAAATAATGAGGCATGTTAGCATGTATGCTATCATCCAAGCCAAGCTGCTTAGAAGGGATGACACACGGTTCAGTATAAATAATATAGTAAGTTGTATTCTGATTTCGTTCCATATTTGTAAAACATTAATTTTGAGTAGGTAATTAATGGTTTTATTGTTGACCGCATGTAGGAATGGATGACGAAAGTACGGTTCCGAAAAGAAAACGATATTAAATTTGAGTATTATGAATGCTACCTTATTTTGAAGGACGCAGTGGAGGAATTCAACCCGTCGTGGATAGCAAGGCACATGGGTTAATGTAACATCACTATGCTTCCTGGTTTTGTGGGTATACCTCTTGTAAACCCTCATGGGAGACTACTCGGCCTTTAGGGTCACCGACCAGTTTGAATGCTCGTAGGGCGTTAATTATCGTTGTATTTTTTTTTATCATTTCGCCTAGTTCGTGTACTAATTTTAAATTAATGAGGAAAATTAAATTATGTTTCAAGAGATTTAATTCTTACCACTCAATGTGTCCAAAATAAATGTTCTTGGAATACATGTATGTCATCATTTTAAATTTTCCTATTATTTTACCATGAATTAAGGGCAAATAACTAAAGTGTCCGACGAGTTGGGTGTCTTTTTCATCGCTACATGAAAGACTGTTACACAAGGTCCTCTATAAAATCACTTTTTCTAAGAACCAAAATTAGGGTGCAAAACATAAGATATTCAAATCCATCCAATTACATCTTCTCCTGTAATATTGTTTCATCTCGCAGTTTTATCCAAAACCAACAAAAATCTTATAATGGCTAGGTATACCGTCAAGAGGATGTTGCAATCACAAATGCGTGGGCAAGTGTTGTTACCCTTCCCGAGGTGGACCATCACGTGGTTCCAAATAATACGGTTTGGAACAACGTATTTGAAAATCACACACAACTCTTCCCAAATATTCATCAAAGAACAGCGATTCTTTGTAAAGGCTAGGCTCGGAGTAATAAAAATTGGGGTGAGGGTTTACGTGCGATACCAGAAAGAAATTTATAATGCACATAACCAATCCCCCTATGGACAGTTCAGAGGCTGGTAAGTAGTTTATCTTTTTACTCAGACCACTTTGTTTTATTCTTCAACAAGAACACTAAATGAGTTATGAACCATTTATCTATAGGAGCGATATGCAAATTGGAAATACGCTCGGGATACAGGCAAAGATTTCATGTTTTACCAATGCTACTTAATCATGAAGGATAACATCCCCAACCGAACACGATACAACCGCCACCGAATCCTCCGTAACATGGGGACGAAGATTAACAAAACCGCATCAACATCATGATATTAATTTAATGGTTTTGTGGGCATACCTCTTGTAAACCCTCACGAGACAAAACTCGTCCGTTATGGCCACATAACGGTTTAAATGCTTTGAGGCAGCACTAGGTGTTGCCTAGCTTTTGGTGAAAGTTATCTAAGTTTAGTTTTGAAAAATCGTTTAGCGATCTGTAATCATTCCATCAATGTATCCCTAACGTTAACATCAATTTATTCATAATGCTATATGTTTAACCAACGCTCACTCTCGGTTTAATTTTAATGGTCGATTATTTACAGTTAAATAAGCGAGTTTTATTAAAAATTAATAACATCTTAACTATTTACTACTATCGATATCTTTGGTAATAAATATTATCATGGGTCCCCGTGTTTGGTTTCTACACAAAAAGCTTTTGGGTCAAATATTTAATATTTTGGGAAGACATGAAATTGTGTCGATGCAATGTAGGGGTTATCGATAAATAGTAAGGGTCGCTATATAAACGAAGAAGTGTCCCTTGGTAACAGTAAATGACTTTTGGATAAAGATTGGTGGGTGGTTAATAATTTGAGTATTGTCTGCATTATTAGCCCTGGATTTATTTCACCATGAATTGTCATAGCTTTTGATGCAATATTTTGAGTGATCAAATCATCATTCAGAGTTTTCTTCTGTTTCCAACATTGATTTCTGACAACATATATACAAGGTGATTTAACCCAAACAAGGGTCGTTCTACAATCTCTTCTTGCCCGAGATAGGTCTTTCCTTGTCATCCAAGAGGTGTTTTAAACAGTAAAGGGCGTTTATATGAACATGATAAGTGTTTTTAAAATTGGGAAGGGTTGTCGGTAAAAAGTGACAAGGGTGTGTAAACCGTATTTCTTTTACAAGTGAATTGGATGTGTTTTAAAAATTTCCACGTCGATTATTAATTTGGATCCTATAAATATCCAGGTTTACCCAAAGGTACTTCTCACACACCGAGTACTTGGAAATCAGATTATCTACCTCCAAACAACATACACCTTGCAAAACTTGTCACGGATTTGTAACCCTCAATTAACTCTTTTGTACGAGCACAACAATGATCATTTGATTCGATTGAAGATTTGCAAATCACAAAAACATGGTACAAAGAATCTTATATAGCAGACCGCTCTGTAATGCCGGAGCCCGAAACCTTTTGGGCGAAAATATACAAACAATATATACGAGATTATGGGAATCCAAATAGAACAAGTCTTCAACAAATTCATGATAGGTACCAGATTATACAAAAAGCCATTTGCGATTTTATAGCTATTCAACAACGACTCACCAGCACGGCCGTATTAGAATGTCATCCCGACAATTTTTAAGTATTGTACAATTTATTTCGTCCATTGGTTAATCGATTGATTCTAAATTTGTTGAGTATATTTTTGCTGTGTTTTTGTATACAGGCTCGATTAAAGCGGGTATTTACGGGAAAAAGGTGAGGCATTCACATTCGATGAAAGCTATAATTTCATGGTATCCAAAATCCCAGAGTATGGATCACCGGGAAATTCATCGACTTCATCGAGTGAAGTCTGAAACTCGAATCTATGTTTGTGTACATTTTGTGGGTTAGTCTGTTATCAACCCTCACGAGACTAAACTCGTCCGTTAGGGTCACCTAAGGGTTTAAAGGCTTGTTTCACGTGCTAAGTGTAACCGTGATTCCTACGAAAGTGAGTTAGGTTATTAATTACGTTGTTCTAATGTACTACGATGTTAAACATGAAAGTCGTTATTTTAAAAGTTGTTTGTTACTTCATTGCAATAAGTAAGAAAACACATTACATCATAAACATCCGACGATTTCGAACTAACAATATTAACCACTCATAAACATCTCACAAGAACAAGATTAAATTTTATATGCGAGTACCAAAAAATAATTGGCCACGAAATGTTTGAAAGGATCCCCTAGTTCCGCTTCATACATTGCCATCGCACCGAGCACGATTACAATTTGCAAGAACGATATTGCCTAAAACGACCACAAATCCTTTTCAACATGCTAACGCGGTGTTGGATAACGTATGGCGGAATACCAAACGCTTCCATTCCCAATTTGAATCAAAAAGTATTCCCTCACCAAACCAAACGCCATACCCTCTTGAGGATTTTCCGTATCTTGATCCATATCGCAACCATACAATAACTTATCACTAGAGCGATATCTTCATGCATCGAAAAACGTGGCATCGTGATTGATTATTGTGGTGGAAATAAAATATGTAACTTTGATAATTTGGTATTGAAAAACTTTATCTTTTGGTTGAGTTTACAGAGCATTATACCTTCGGAGATAATTGAATTGTGGCGTTTTCACAAATTTATACTAAAATTCTGATGGGTTTAAATGTAATTTTGAAATTCTACAAAGGAATAAATTATAAATATTGGCAACTTGGCGCATGAGTGGTCATCATTTGTCGGGCATTATTTGCATGTCATCTTCTGTAGCGTGATATATTTTTGTAATCTGAGTAATGGTTAAATAGAAAATGACATTTGAAAGAGGAGGAAGCTAAAGACTGTTGTACAGTACTACCGATTAGATGTGTAATAGTAGTCTCTGACATCTACAATTATCACCCGTCACAATGTGTTTTCAGAACACGCCCCATTGAGTTTTCCACCACTTGTATGTTAGACAAAAGTGTATAGATAAGTATTGAATTATGCAGTTTTCCCTTTGATTTATTATCATACACGTGGATTGGAATAATGGGGTTTGGGATCGAGTGGTTGGGGAGTTTAGACTTAAGTGGAAATAGCCACGAATGGGAGTTTACCAACACGTTTGTCCCTAACTTAGAAGGAGGTCCTAAAATACACCAACATAAACAAACCCAAATAACGTTAACATACATAAACAACATAAAAGTACACAATACATAACACATAAACATTACATCGACATGGGCGTCATTGACCGAGAATTAAACACACGATTAAACATTACATCATAAACACATAACATAACACTACACTACAAGAAAACTTGGCTTTAACGACTATTTTCTTACCAAGCTAGATGAGTGAAACTCTTCAAAGAATAATTTTTGTAACTAAAAACCACTCCGGCTGGCGTAAAACCTCTAACCTCCAGGTTTTCAAAGAACTACAATTGTTGGAAGTCTTCGGTGACAATATTTTAACAACCGAAATATCATATTTGTTGTTATTAGCCTCGACACAAAGATTGGTTAACCAAAATGTACCCTAGAAGGTATATATTTTTTTGTCACTTGTCTTGCCCACCAAAATAATATGTTGGTAGACACCTAAACTAACCATCAAGTTGTTGGCATTGGTAGTAGATTTTAGCGACGAGGGTTTGAAACCATAATGTGTAGCAGAATGTAAAGATTTTAACCCACATTGTATAGCCACAAAGTTAATTTGTTGGTAGACATTTATACCAACTCACCAGTTTATTAGTGTAGTTAGTAGTTTTCAACCACCATGATATGACAACTACTAAGGTTGATGGCTTATTGAGCACTAAAACACGTTAAAAAGGTTCTTCTTTTATGCATGGTGTCTACAACGTAGCTACGGAAAATACAAGTCAATCCTACATGAAGTTAGATTGGTAAAACTAAATTCTTAAGTATATATATTGATACTAATTTTGAACGAGTAGGGGAATCAAATGACCAAAAATTGAATGATTATACTAAAGAAACAAGATTAAACCATCCATAGAGAAAATATGGTTTCAAAATCACCTCCTAAATGCATATAAATCCCTAGATTGATCAACTAATTCTCTTTTAATCAAGTACGTATAGTTGTAGAGATGTTAGCATCGACTTCCTCAAAGATGTGATACACTCACATGTACATATTGATGTATTAAAACATAATATGTCGATTCCTAATTTTACCTATCTATGTTTAAGGCGCCATAAGTATTGAACTAAATCTATTAACATATATCTAAGCTTCTAACAACCCCGAATGCTTGAACTAAATCTATTAACATACATAGCTAAGCTTATAGCTAGGCATTTTTAGTTGTTCAAGCAACCAAGAATGTAAATTCATTATATTGTTTTTCTAAGGCCATGATGCTATACCAAATTTTTCACCTTCTATTGGAGATGCTTTAAGAGACACAGCGTCTTTAGGGGCGACACAAAAGACAACATAGGTTGAAAATACTTATATACCCCTTCATAATCGGTAGTTTAGGTTTTTTTTTAGCTACCGGTGCAAAATCTCATTTTGGGGAAACTCTATATTCGGTAGTTGTATGAACTATTTTTACTAGCGATTATAGGCTCAACCAAATTAGAAAAATAGAGGATTTTTGCAAAAATCTCATTTTGGGGCAACTCATATTCGGTAGTTATATGAACTATTTTTACTACCGATTATAGGCTCAACCAAATTAGAAAAATAGAGGATTTTTGCAAAATCTCATTTTTGGGCAACTCTATATTCGGTACGTAGTTATATGTGTAAGATATTTTCAAGATTGTTTGCCGCTATCCGGGGGGGGCGTAGCCCCTCCCGACTGTGTTCGACCTGACAGGTAAGGTCGTGGGGGTCTAGGGTGCAACGCCCCCTAGTAGAGTGCGAGACAGTATCTCGTGGAAATTTTTTCGGTTAATGAATTTGAAAACCTATTTGGTTTTCCAAAAAATTTCACAAAACGTGTCTGTTCCCATAGGGTTTCTTCAAGAGACACCATTGGTTGGATATTTGCAAAAGAGAGAGATAATCTAAGGATAATCGGAAGATAATCAGGATAACTTCATTTATTACCGATAATCGAAGTCGGATAACTTCATTTTATTACCGATTATAGGATCAACCAAAATTAAAAAAAAAAAAAGGATTTTTGCAAAATCGGATTTTAAGGCTACTCTATATTCGATAGTATATGAATTATCTTGACTACAGAATACGGTAAGATTTCGGCAAAGAGTTCTACTGTAAAATCGGAAGTCATGATAACTCTTCCTTTCTTACCGAACAAACACACCATGAATGAAAAGAGAAGCACACATTCATCTCAATCCGCGTGAGTCTCCAACACTAAATCTATACCGTTTAAAAGTTTCCTAATCCGTTTAACCACCGTTCGATCTTTTTGATAAAAATCTACAGATTTTTTCTTCACCTATCGTCTTCCTCTTCCCCTTTCTCAATTTTTTTCTCTCTCTCTCTCTCTAAACTGCGCATAACTCTTCACTCATCCTTCTTCAGTCACAGATCTACTCTTCAATTGACTCCAAACAACTTCTCGTAAATGGTAACAAATAGATATCTTTGGATGCATCCAGATTTGATTGAGAGAATAAAAACTACCATTCAAGATGAGTTTCTTCCCTTTATCTCTTCTTTAGATTTTGTTGGATCGAGATCTGATTTGGTTTAAAGAAGTATTTTTCTGCTTGGATGTTTTTTTTTTAATTAAATTTTTTTAATGATTTTGTAGCTTTGAGTGCGGAAGATTGTACTGTCAGTTTTTTCTTAAAATAAAAATCAAATTCTAGTTGATTTGTAGGATTCTTTTTTTGCTAATTTTGTTTTCATATCAAGCTTCAAATTTTTGGTTGACAACATTATGATGTAATTGAAAACAGGTTATAAAAGTTGATGTTGCTGCCATCGGAATAGACGATGAACGGAGAGGTTGAAGAAGAGATCTGAGTCCTCAAATGGATAAAAAAAGATGGGTTTGTTGTGGATTCGTGTTGCTTGAAGTTTTGACAGGGTTTTAAAGCCGTGAAATGAACAAGAATATGGTTTACTTCCATGTGTACAAGGTGATGAATGGGTTCGATTGAGGTATTTTTCAGAGTTATGAAGGGATTCAGAGTGATGGGTTATGCTTGTAACCATATTAATTTGCAGGTAATGAGATAGAGAACACGTATAGCAGAGTTGCCTCCATCAAAAACTTGCGAAATGCACATCAACTGTTTGATATGAGGCCTAAATGACCGAATATTGTGCCGATCTAATTGACAAATTCTCTACAGCTATTAGCGATGGTTCTTTTGGCTGCTTATCAATGGTCAAGAAACAAATTCACATCAACGAGGCAGAGAAGTGGCTCAGGTATGGTGATATGGGTTTGTCCTGAGCAGAGTTTGGTACTTTATTAGTTTGTTTCTTCAATTTTGTTGTTGTGAGGTTACGGTTTTATATAGGATTATTTGGGTATTTTCTGAACCTTGTATCTGTCTTTTGATGGTTTATGTATCTATCTTTTGTACATCAGCAATGGATAACATTGTCGCAATACATAAGCAAAGGAAATTGTGGATAATGATTTGTGGGTTCAGGCCTACACAAGAGATTCATATTCTCTCTTAACTTCAAAACCCATGGTCTTTGGTTTACAAGCTTCATTTGGAGCCAGCTGATTCAGTTCCCAACTTAGTTAACCATGTAAGTTGTGTCCTTCATTTGTTTCTCACATTTTCTCAGATACTTTGTGTTGTTTTTCTATCAATATTTTATAAGAAGATCTTACATATTTATAATTAAAGATGGACAAACCTGAGTTGCCAATATCGATTTTGACTCTTGACATATATGACTATGGGCTAGTCGAAGTTGTTCTTGGCCTTGGTAGCGTTTGCAAAGTATAGCCAGAAACAAAAAAACGGATCCAGCTTAATGAACTTTTATATATTGTGACTCTGTTCTTACCCGCTTTTTTCAGCGCTTGAGATTGGAATTTAAGTCGCTTGACTTATTACATTTGTCTCACATTTTCTTCTTTACCTTGTGTTGATTTGATAATTTATGCAAGTGGTTAATTACAGGAACACGGAAAATTGATTCTAGTTTAGTATCTTGTTTTAGTCATTTCTGTTTTTAAGTTGGTCTTGATTCATCTTACTTGTCTTAGGAATTTAGTGACCAAAGGGTTGCTGATGACGTAAGAATATTCTTAGATGGCCATGATCTCGGTGGCATTCAAATTATAGTTGAATTTGCAAAAGGGGTAAGGTTTGAAGCTATAATCTTGATCAGTTTAATTGCGATGTAAAAATTAGTTTTCTAACATCTCAGATGTTAATATCTTTTTTTGGATTATTGGTCCTGTGACCAATGTAGCTTACTTATTTTGTCAATTTCATTCAGGGGCGACGTAAAGGTGGAGGTTGAGGTGGAGGTGGAGGTGGACATGGAGGTATCTTGTGGAGATGTCTTGATGGTCACTTGGCTCGAGATTGTAAAGCTGGAGACTGAAAGAATAAGCGTTAGTGCTATATAGAGATAAAGGCCATATGGAAAGAAACTGCCAGAATAGTCTGTGCTAAGTCTTTATAATATTTTCCCTGAGCTTATACGTGTACAATGATGTGGAAAAAATCCTGTGGTGGTTTTACCTAGTGCTTAAGTAGTTGGGAATGCTTTCGTGGAGCAATACTATCACATCCTGCACCAATCTCCGAGCTGGTTTACTGGTTCTATCAGGATTTGACTGTTTTAAGTCGACCAGGGCAAGATGGTGTTATGTCAATAGTGTCAACCATGAATGTAAGTTGTCTGAGACCTAAATTAGCGCAGTCACTTATTAAAATGCATGTGGAGTAGTGTCGTAACATTAGATTGAGTCTTTTGGGAGTGGTAGATTCTGAAGCCTTGTTTAATTGCATGTTTTGCTGTCTCTTTACTGTCCTGTTTAATTATCCAGTAACCAAATATGATATCATTGATTTATCAATAATAAAGAAACATTATGTAATAAGGATGATTATTGGGGACTGTTTATTGGTTGTTGTTAACTTACCGATGATAAGACTAGTCATTAGTTCTCGAAGTACAATCAAAATCTGATTTATTGTAGTTTATACATCTATTAATCAGTGCCGATGCTTTTTACTTCCTGCTTCTGCTGTTTTATTGTTGTATTCTCAATTAGTTTGACTTGAAATGTTTCTTTTGAGCAGGACATATATTAGAAAAATTAGAAAATCATGTCTTTAAACTCCATAGATTGTGGTAGAGTTAAAAATTGCGGATGCTCAATAATCAGCAAGGATGGGGTAATTATTATGGCAACATGATGTTTATCTGGGAAGGACAAACAGTCATTTTTTATTACCCCACTGGAGCAAGGTTACTATGTTCGTAATGATGTTTTTAGTTATCATGACGAGGGTCAAGTGCTGAAACCCGAACCGGTATTGGTTAACGGAACAAGTGAAAGCATTACTGCAGCAGCTCAAGAACTTGGTTAGTCTCGTTCTTTTATTATTCTTTCTGCTTTTCTATTACTGTGGTGGGAGTTGAATGTTGTTTTTCCTCTGATGTTCCTGATCTTTCTGTGCCAGATACTACAACACCTATTACGGAGTAGCTGAGTAATGGTGTCGAAGTTCATCATCATCTGAACAATGAGGAAGAGGTAGTTGTGCAGGAAGAGGTTGTTGAGGAGCCTCCTCAAGTTCAACCAATGCAAATTGAAGTTCGACAATTGGCACAGCCTGCAGATCAATTGCTTTCTCATTGGATTTCCAAGCTTTATCTGGAGCAACTGATGCAATTCTAAACTTTGTAGTCTATGTGAGTCGTCTCATTAACTTGGGTTTCAAAGCACAACTCAAATGAAAAAAATAAATTCTCTAATTCTTTTTGGTTCTTTAACAGATGCAAACAGTTAGCGAAGATAACTGTACTGAAATGTTCTGTTCCTACCATGGATTTGTATAGGTAAGTATTCTGCAAGTGGTACTTGTGATATCTCTTTTTTCCATAAATAACTTCAGCACATGGGGTACCAAAGTAAAGATCCAGACTCTCCGTTGCTCAATCACCGTTTAGTTCCATGTATCCTCTATGTATATTGTAGTTTGATGTGTTGAATATATTTTAGGATATTTTGAATGTTAATGAGTTGAATTTTATTAACAAAATGAAGCTTTTTTTTTTCTTTTTTTATATGATATTATCGAAAAACCACTCTTTAGCGTCTCAAATCTGTGGATGGGACAAGCCTTTGAGCAACAATAATAACACCTTGACCGACTGATATGTAATGGCTCAAATCCGTAAGCAGCCGAATTAATCATGTGTGTATATAACTTTTCACCAACTCAGAGATAACACAACCAAAAAGCTGGTGTACAGAAACCTTGACCAACAAAAAGTTGGTGGCATAACCTTTAACCCAACTGCAAAAACAGTGGCTGAAATTCTCATCCAACAAACGTTACCGAAGCTTAATGTATTGAGCAACTAAAATTCAGTGGAAGGAAACTCTCTTCCGTCGAGAAATATAGCGGCTCCAACCCTTCACCAAGCACCTCGACAACTTAAATTCGGCCGAGTTAAACCATTTAGCGGCTAAAACCGTTGTATAATTGGCCACCTCTACCAACAATGTTTTAGTCTTGAGCCACCAATATTTTTGTTGGTTAATTGTTTTAACGGCAAATGCTTTATGTGCTCTACCAACGAAAGTTAATGGTTAATGAACGTTTGTGCCAACTTAAAATTGAGTCGCTTCATAATAGTTGAAAGATATCTCTTCAAAGCAACATGGTTGGTACATGTCTCGACAAGTAAGTCTTGACCACATAGCCTATCTGTTGCCACGTTGGTTGCTAAAGATCTCTAGACATTAAAAACGACCCTCTACCAACTGAATCGAAGTAGTCCCTAAAGCCCAATTTTCTTGTAGTGAGTGCTTTCCTAATTTTTTGGTTTGTATACATAAAATATAAGTGCACTCTATGTACACACCACTAATCCCTTTGATGCTTATTAGTCCCTAAGTTTTACTACCTACCTACGACTTGGGGTGATGATTGTTGGATATTGGCTCGATTTAGGAAACATCACAGTGATTTCCTAAATCGCCTTTGACTGATTTTTAGAATTATGTTTAGACTTCTATCTAAACAAGGGTTTCCTATCTTAGCTAGTTTATGTTTCCTAAATTAGAGTAAAGCTTGGTTTCCTAATCCCAGTATTGCAAGCCTATAAATAAAGGCATAACCTTTAGGTTATAGGTATCTACATCATCTACGTAAATCTTGTCAAAACCCTTAGGTTGTAGATATATCCTCACAAAGAAGAGAAGTAACCTCTCCATTAGAAAGATGTAGATCCTCTCATGGCTTTGGGGTTGGGAGAGTTGGGGCATATTTGAAGGTGAGTTGAGAATGTGAAGAAGAAGAACGGGTGATGAGTGTCACGTGCATTGTGTATTCTACGATATATGAATAAAGTGAATTTCCATGCCCGTGGAGCGTAGGCCATTGGCGAACAACGTAAATCTCGTGTCTTGTGTAATTCTATGTGCATTAGTTTTCGCTTCGATGTCGGATCTCGGAATGCCTTGAGGAACAATATGAACCTCTCGGCCACAACAAACTAGTATCGTAGCTAGGTCTAGGTTCTTGAAATCTAGGGTTTGCTCGTTTGAATTGGGTCAAAAACAGGATGTGAAGATATCAAAGAAGATGTCTAATTTGAAGAAGAACAAAAAGACAGACAGACGTCTTCTTGTTAATTTGTGGTGGAAGATTCTTTGATTTTGTAAACTGTAGCGAAGAATCGTGATGATTAGAAAATCTGTTGTGGAAGATTGGTGGCGTGTCGGCCCCGTAGTCAAAAAGGATGCAGCGATTCTGGCTCGGAAAAATGGTGTAAAGTTATTTTTCGACATTCGCCATGTGAAGTTCTTAAATTGCAAAGACTTGTTCGATATACTAAAAGGGAGCAATTGTGAATGTTCTTGGTTGTCATTAGTTTGATCATGTTGTCCTTGACGTAGTTTAAGGAATTTAAGAAGAAGTCAAAACTCAAGTTTGCCTCGGTTCCATGGTGTAGTGAGAATCGCAGGGGAAATCTATTAGTAGGTTTCATGTGATAATTATCGACCATTTGAATATCTTAGTGTTGTGAGAGCACTAGCGGAGGTTGTTAAATTACGGTTGAAGAGTTTGATTTCATGAAGAAGTGCTTAAGCCGGGTGGCTATAAGCATATTGCATTGTTAATGATCTATCAAGACGCGGTAATTGGATTTCCTATATGGAGATATTGTGTGTGGTGGAGCCTGTAGTTTCTTGTTGTTTTGAAGAGAAGTGATTGAAGATGAAGTTGACACAATCTTTGGCATATGCACCTTGGGCATATGATCGAAGAAAGGTTTATTTGAATGTGTTGAGTGTGCAACTTACTTGAAGAGCAAGCTTATGAGCATTGAATTTCGCATAAGCTTTTTATTGTTTACACAACAATGTAGGAGTCGAGTTTTTATAGTTGAACACACCAAATATGGTACGTTTTGAATCATCCACTCGGATGTTTGAAGGCACCTATTTGATTAGCTTGTTTTTTTTTTAAAGAGGAGCTAGGTGGTTTGTTACCTTTATTTTGGATGATATTTGGCGGAGAATTAAGGTGTTTACCTTTTGTAGTCATCAAGTTGAAAAGTGCAAGACACGTAGTGAAAAAACAAATTGGTCATATGGATATGTTAGTTTTGAGGTGAAAACTGGTTGCAAGGAACAAGGTACCATTGTAGCACTTCACAATTTTAAGGTACAATACTACATGTGAAGAATATAGTTAAGCGAAGAAATCGAAACTATTTGAAGAATGCGGTATGTGAATTGAATTGAATTGAATTGCTTTTGTCATAAGAAAAGCATCGGGAAAACGGAAAGAAGTTTCAAGTTGGACGGAATGTTGGAACATGAAGATCTAATGTTGATGAAGAATATGTGGAAGTTCTCGAGTGTTTGAATGTTTGTGTATCATGTGCATCCTCTAGGGAATGGTTTCGACTTTTAGGAGTTGGGTTTGAAGTTGAAGATATTAAGCATCTGTTTGAAGTACTTAGGTGCAACTCGAGAAGTTTGCGGTTGTTCGGTGTGTCCGAAGTTTGAATAAGAATCAAATCATTAGATCCATTTAACTCCGTGGAGGTTTAAAGTTGTTTAAGCGGTGGAGTATTGAAGAAGTTTTCCAATGCGATTGCAGTGATGAAAGGATTGAAGAATAGAAATCAGATTCTTGAATATGGAAGTAGAAGTATTAGATAGTGCGCTAATACATTTGAATATCATGCAGGCAAGGCATGAAGTTGTAGAATTTAATCATGCGGTTTAGGATTTTGCGAACATTGTGTGAAGGTGGAGAAGAATCAAGCTTGGAGTTGGAGTAAAAAGTTCTAGTTTGTTGAAGATAAGAAAATATCATGAATATCACCACATATGGAATACTAGAATGTGTTCACACAGATGGGTATGAATTATTTCATCTTTTGAAGAAAACTTCGTAGGTATGGGGGTACCATACATTTGCATGTGATGAAATATTGAACTCCGCATTGAAAGACGAAGTGTTGGAATTTGAAGAAGTAGGATGGAGGAAGAGCTCAAATTTGACAAGTGAAGTGTTGAGTTAAAGTCAAAGACTATATCCTACTAGTTGAAGCAAATGTGCAAAGAATTGAATCTTGCAAGTTTGAAGAATATGTGCATGTGAAAATCTATGAAGAAGACGCTACAAGAATTCATGATAATCAAATTGATGAGAAATCAACAAAGTTAAGAAGATCGGGTGATGTTTAGGATTGGTCATCCTAAATCAATGACTTACGTTTGCAGCATCTTTAGGTGCATTAGTATGTTGGTGTTTTTCTAAGACACGGGCCAGCCCCGTTATGGGATTGAATTATGAAGCACATGTTGAAGCACATTGCATCCTTAAAAGGGATTTGAAAACCATACAGTGGTGTTGGTGCACTGACACATTTGAACCTTACATAAGTTTTGGAAGTTGTACCATTTGCAACATCTTGGGATGACTAAGTACAAAGCATCATTAGATGATTGGAGAATTGAAGTTCTTTGAGGGATTGAAACATCTTTGGATGATTGGTACCTCTGGGTGAGTGAAGTATTGAAGTCCTTTAGTGGGTAAGCATCTACTTGATGTGCACCTTCCGGTGATCAAGGCAAAGGAGTACGAAGGCGTGGAAGGTGAATGTCGATATTTCATGCAAGGTGGAGAATTGAGAATAGTGAAGTTGAAGTTGTCCTAGAAATCTTGCCAAGGTGGAGAATTGTAGATATTGGCTCGATTTTTAGGAAACATCGGTAGTGATTTCCTAAATCGGCTTTTGAGTGATTTTAGAATTATGTTTAGACTTCTATCTAAACAAGGGTTTCCTATCTTAGCTAGTTTATGTTTCCTAAATTAGAGTAAAGCTTGGTTTCCTAATCCAGTATTGCAAGCCTATAAATAAAGGCATAACCTTTAGGTTATAGGTATCTACATCATCTACATAAATCTTGTCAAAACCCTTAGGTTGTAGACATCTCTCACAAAGAAGAGAAGTAATCTCTCCATTAGCAAGATGTAGATCCTCTCATGGCTTTGGGGTTGGGAGTAGTTGGGCTGATTTGAAGGTGGAGTTGAGAATGTGAAGAAGAACGGGTGATGAGTGTCACGTGCATTGTGTATTCTCGTGATATATGAATAAAGTGAATTTATGCCCGTGGGACGAGGCCATTCTTAGAACCACGTAAATCTCTGTGTCTTGTGTGTTCTATGTGCATTAGTTTTCGTTTCTGATGTCGGATCCTGGAATGCCTTGAGGAACAATATGAACCTCTCGGCACAACAATGATACCCGACATTAGAAAAATTCTATGTTTGTTGTGTATAGACAAGTCTAAATGAAAGTATTAGTTTATTAGATTTCAGGTTCATAATCAATGCATAAATGAAGTACACTTACAACAAGTACGTATGATAAAACTAGTGTACTAAAAAGTACACTTCGCATAACAGTGTACAAACAATGCACCTTTACAATGGTATAATAAAAAAATGCACATAAAGATTCTACAAAGTATTTATTCTTTCAAAAGAAATATCTTCACGCATTTCACAAGGAATAAATGGTTAGAGGGGCACAAGTGAATAATTTACCTTGCTAACTAATTATTCAGATGTAACTCCTTTTTCTTGTTGGACGATATCGTTATCTACAAAAGAAAATATATGAAATCAATGACAAGCCAAGATAGAATGAAAGAAAATATAAGACAAATAAAGTAGAAAAATAAGGGTAATAAGAAACATTTATCAATATCAAATGATAGTACTTGGTAAAAATGCAAGTATAGCTAAGATCATCATAACATATTCAATACAACTAAGAAACCATGTGTACACAAAAAATGAGTTAAAATGTCCTAAGCTTCGATATCAATAAAGTAGATGTGAATCTATTCAAGCCCCTCGGGATCATCCAGCATGTTAAGTAAAAATCTAGCAAATAATGGGTAACTTCAGTTAAGTTAAAAATGAGTTAAATGTCCACATTTCCGGTAGCTACATGTTCTATCGATTGCGATATTAGCATAATCTGATACTTAATGGGAAATCAAACTTGAATGAGAAAAAATTATTAATAATCAACATGTGTACAACTATGTACACATTAATAATCAACAAGTACAACTTATGTGCAATTTCAACGGTGCACAACTATGTACACACCGGCGATAAACAAGTGTACAACTATGTACACGTTAACAATAAAATATTGCCACTATGCACACGTTAACAATCAACCTGCACACTAACATCTTTGGCCTCACGTGATTTTTACATAAAAATATACTTCCAATGAACACACCACAACAAGTTTCTATATCGCAAAGACATTGTCTAAGAGAATATTAGGTGCTACGTTTTTGTCTCACTTTGACAAAAACCAACATCAACTCTAATTTTACTATAGCATCTACTAAGTTATCACTTTGAAACAAGCATTCAAAGAGATGTATTCGGATGCCTAAGCTTCGATATCAATAAAGTAGATGTGAATCTATTCAAGCCCCTCGGGATCATCCAGCATGTTAAGTAAAAATCTAGCAAATAATGGGTAACTTGGTTAAGTTAGAAATTAGATGAACTGCGATGGATTTCACAAACTGTATCATGACCGGATCTGGACGTTGACAAGAACATGATGCATTAAATGTAGCAGAATAAACATGTGTACAACTATGTACACATTAACAATTAACATGTGTATAACTATGTACTAATGTACACATCAATATTCCGCATGTGTACAACTATGTACACATTAATATTTAGCATGTGTATAACTATGTGCATATATGCAACACATGTCGACAGCTTCTAATTTGAGTAAAATAGGAATGTGATAATAATAAAGGTGCATGAATCCTACTTTGAGTATTGAATCTGGATATAGTTATGTATTGTTTATCAACAAAAAAAAACAAAAAAATCCAAGATGCATAACAAAAGAAATAAACAGAGGAGTGGAGATACTTATTAATACCATTTAAATGTTTTTTTTTCTGCGTCTCGCTTCAAATGGTGGAACCCAAAAAGGATACCCATAGTCAAGGTGTCAATTAAGTAGTCATGACCTTTGTTCTTAACCATTTCCGGTGCTAAATAATCTAATGTCCCACATATCGTATGTCTATTCTCACTTGAATGTGCAGACCATCCAAAATCCGCAACTTTCGTTCGTCCCTGCAATAAAACGAAAAATCCAATCAAAAATTAAGCCCTTATATTCATGCATAATTTTTACTAGCAATTGAACATTAAAAGGACCTACACCTACTTAGTCACACTTCTAAGATCTTGAACAAATCATGTGTTCGTTCCTATATATCTCGATTAATATACAAATTATAGTTCATATACAAACACTATGACCTATCAGGATCCAAAAATTCAAACGACCAGATCATTACAAAAATTGACCCAACCACAACATTACAAATGACAACAACCCTCTATCAAACACAACATTCTCTTCAAAAAAAAAAAAAAACACGAACAAAATATTGTTTCTTTTCCTTACTATAAAACAATGATATCTTATTTTCGTTAAATGAACTACAAAAGATTATCAAAAGTGAACCCTGAGCACCGAAGCAGCACGAGGACATAGACCCACCCATACTAATGTAAATAAGAATGCCAAACCAAAAAAATTAATCAAAACAAAAATAAAAGTAACACCCACACCATCAACATTTCATATGGATAAGTAGCTACCCATCAAAGTGTCTCGTTTTCTTACTTCGTTTTCACAAGACATCTAAGTGATTCAGTTGAACCTAAATTCTAATTTCTTTACTAAGTAGCTCAAAATTGAAATGCTTAAATAGTTCCCTTCCCGATTTATACGGTCCCATCTTTATCTTTCTATAGCCAAGGTTTATTTTCCTTAATACCTAACTTTCTCAATCAAATAAACCTCCGTAATGTTTTTCTACTAACAACAAACAATTTGCATACAAAATAATGAATAGCTACACAAGGAAATTAATTAGAGGACTCAACTTAGGAGGGGCCATCTGCACATAATTGAGTATTATCTATGATGATAGCTCAATTCATTAATTCACATCAAAAGCACGAAATTGGAAAATATAAGGGATGCACGATAGATCAACTTGAACCTGAAAATCACAACATCCACAAACAAATTCAATATAAAGGTATAGAAATATTACCTTAATAACTTAATTTTCCTCAATAACCGAAGAAAAGATCCACCTAATACCTGAATAAACAAAACACCCCACAAACTAAATCCAATAGAGCCATAACACCAAAACTTCAATTCCCCACAAACCAAAGAGAGAAACCGTGTAATTCCTCCTCATTTTAGCCACATCTCAAGCTTGAATTCCTCGACAAGCGATTCATCAAATACAAAGACAATCCGAAGTAAAAAAAAAAAAGACAAAAAATGAATAATAAAGGATTTCCATATGCATTTCGGTCTTAGAAAGATCAAAATCGTTTTCGAATTCATCGATGAGATTCAAAAATGAATCCCAGCAGAGAGGCTCATCGATATACTTAGGATTTGCAGCTGAGAAGAAACGAGTTAATCCAAGAAATCTCCTCCAAAATCTCTCCCTCTCTCTCTATCGCTCCTCTCTAAATCTCTCCGAACTTTGAGATCTAAAATCAAACAATTCAAAACGTTTTTAACTAAAGGGTAATTTTGTTTGCGAAAAATTTGGAAAATTTTGAATCGGTGTAAATTTGGACTTACTCGTCTAAATTTTGGACCAAACTGTTTACACGGGGATAATTTGGACGAATGAGTACTAAGCTTGGAAGCATAGGACTAGAGCATCCAAAGCCCACTAACTTTGGGACTAAACGTCAATTTCTACTTTAAGCTAAGAGGCTAGCATCTTTGGTCCGATCGCACGGTCAGAGTTTTGTCGCTCAACGGATATATCTTAGCATCTACATCTTTGGTCATCCAACGACTCTATTATTTCCCTATATATTCAACTTTTTTCTATTCACACCTTCCACATCAAAAATTTCAACTGAATCACGAAAATACATCACATTGTTCTTGGTGTTTATTACC
>JAJJWW010008836.1:0-32958 GCA_023531295.1 Papaver armeniacum
CTCAATTATGCAACTTTCAATGGACTAATTAATCAAAATATAGTGAGGGGGTGTAGTGTGGGAAAACTTCTTTACTACAATCGAGGTATTATAACTCTTTGATATACTGTTAATAAGATTGAGTCTAGTTGATTCTCTTAAAATTATATTGGAGTTAGTCCATACAGTTGTTAAGCGAAATATTGGGTGTGGTTGTTGTACCCCCGCTTTTTCAAGGGTTGTATCACATAGAGGTTTATGTTGTGATTTATAGATTTGGTGTCATTGTACGCTTGCCAATGATATTTGTTTGGGTGTTTATAGATTTTCTAATATGAACTGAGAATTATGATGTAGTTATAAGACATTCATGACACTAGAGCTGGATCATTGGATTTTCTAATATGAACAGAACCCTAGATTTTATAAAGCTGAATCATTGGATACATGACACTAGATATATGATATTAGATAGTTTAGTGAATGGTTTTAATTTTTAGGTTGGCATATATCCAGGTTATTTATCTTATTACCTTTAACAAACATTTGGCTCAGCCATAGATTTCATTCGTGTATCTTGTGAGATCACCACACTAGCTTAAATGGATGATGGTCATGGAATTATCTTAAGACTTCGGAGTTTAGATGCTTAAAAGCTTGTGAAAGCTATAAGACTGCTGCTAGTCCTATGGAATTGCAACATCCTTATCCCCCTTTTCTATTTTAGGAGCCAAGTAGTGTAGACAAAAATTATGGAAACCGATGAGCATATAGGTTGTGCAATGAGTAGACTAATTTTAGTGTGTTTAACTGATGCATTTCTTTCTATTGCTTGTGGTTTAGATGATAAAGCAAAAAAGGACTCCATTATGGACATAGTTGAAGGAGATGCGATAATCGGTCGGAAGACACCGCAATACATCGAAGAATTCTAACCAAAAAAAGGTCGATGATTGTAGTTAAGGTGGAGTCCTCTTTCACTTCATATATGTAGTATCTATTTGATTAACAAAATTCCTCGGTGAAGTCAAGTTGAACCAAGTGAAGTTTAAGTTGTTTCACTAATATACATTTGGTTAAAATAATCTAGATAGCGCTTGTGCAGATGATTCATGGTTGTCTTTTGTTTTTTGTTTATAACCTATAATCTGAAACATTTTTTCTTTCTATGTAGGTTGAAGGTTTTGTCCTTAATGGTACCAACACCACCATGCCAAGGTGACATTCTATTTCTTATCTTCAATTTATTACTTTGTATGCGATTATACGAACTTTGAAAAACATGCGTTTTGATCGGTGAAAACTCTTAGGTTGAAACATTGTATTTTACTAACCTTTTTGTTCTGTTGTGCTTGTGTATGCTAGGTAGTGTGAACGGTTGTTAACACATATAAAGAAGCTAGTGGTGCAGGTGTTACTGCAATGGAAGAGCCGGTTCGTTATCGATCTTATTATTAATCAGGTACATTGTTCAACTTTGCTTCGGAGTGACCACTGCCTCTTGGTTTGTTTTTACATGCCCCAGATATGTCGTGGTTGCTTTATGGTTGATAATTTATCATTCTTTCTCATTCCTTAATAACGGAAGAGTAAATCCATGTTTGCTCTCATCCAAAACAACTTAATGTATTTCTACTAAAGAACTTAATGTCTTTTTGTTTGATGTTAAAACAAAGTGACCAAGGTCCAAGATGAACAAGGAAGTAACTCAATGTTCAACGGTGTACGTCTTCTAATTTTTTTTTTTTTGTTACTTGTCATTCTTTTCAGAGGTATCTGAGAATAACTCTTTAGTGTAGAATTTCATGAATTTCCTAAATTCAACGATAGTTTTTAGAATTTAATGTATGAAATGATCATGATCGCCCAAGTTCTTCTCTGTTTCTTTTGGTTGAAAGATTTCTTTGTTCAATACACATTAATGTCTTTTAGAATCTTATGGTTATATGTTTTGATTTTTTCTAAGAAAACGGAGAATTTGATGAATTTATTTGAATTTCTTGTTGCAGGGGAACTCTTGTCGGTCAAAACCTGAGGTTGACCTAAGTTTGACGAGGTCAAAACCTGATTTTGACTTGATTTCCTGGTTTTGACCTGGTCAAAACCACTATCTTTTTTGTTGTTGCAAAAATATTTGCAACTGCAGTTAACAGTTGCAACCATCTAATTTCGCAACTGTTCTAAACTGTTGCGACCTTTTAACGTTGCAATAGTTTGAAAATGTTGCGATCGAAAATTCGCAACGGTAATGTAGTCATTGCGAAATATTGCAACATCGACTTTTGCAACAGAGCAGAACTGTTGCGACCCCACTTTGCAATCGATTCTGTTGCTAATCACAAAATTTGGTGTAGTGATGATGCTAAAGATCTTGCCTTATGGTATGGATAATAGCATTCAGTCCGTCAAAGTTGTGTTTAGCAACACTGATTGCAATCTTTCTATATGTTTTCATGCCTTTAGGAACAACATTAGCTCTTTCTCCGACTATTGGAGTATTATATCTTATTACAACAAGAACCCATGTCTGAAAGTCACAAGATTGTAAGAAGGAATGCATAACAGTTTTCCATCATAAGTAATTTGTGCCATCAAAGGATAATAGTACGTTAATAGAGATTGCACTCATGTCCATAATACATATTTCTTGAAAAACAGACTTATTAGGTCTAACAATGTTTACTGCTCTAATACCAATTGAATCGCAAGGGTACTAAGTAAGCAACCAACTTTTTCGTTCGGCAACCTGTATGGACAAAATCCAATGCAATTGCAAGTAGTCTAACTGAATGATCCAGTATGTATATGGACAAAGAGTCTGTGAACCTGATTGTTAAGAAGAGTACTTGGACGATCTCAAAAATAAATATCCAAGATCAATCTAGTCGTATCCAAATATTGCAATCGGAATTTTGCCAATTAAATTTGTTACCTATCTTTCAAGACACGAATTCTACAAGAAACGAGTCTCTTAATCGATCACAATTAGATGGGCGTATCTACTAAGATTGAATAAATGCGACTTACGTAAATCCAATTACAAAGATAAACAATAATATAATGCGGAAAAGGAAAAACACAAAACACCGAGAAGTTTTGTTAACGAGGAAACCACAATCGCAAAAAAAAAAAAAAAAAAAAAAAATCAGGACCTCGTCTAGATTTGAACACGAAACTATATTAAGCCTCTACATGGACACTAGCCTGCTATCATACTATAGACTGGAATGTAGTAGAGACCGAATATACTCTCCAAGCGATTCAATTGCAGGCGCACTCCTTATTTTTCTTGAACTCGCAAGGTTTTATACATTTAATTCTCTTAGCGACGTCCTTTAGACAAGAGTTGCTTGGTCAGTGAAGACCCTTGATACCAATCTTCCTCTAACATATAAGCCTATTTGATTTCCGTTTCGATCAAAGATCAAGGTGAGGAAATCTGTTTTGCAATAAACAAAGCTAGCAAACCTCACACATTTGAAAATTACGACCCAGAAGAGAAGCCTAGAATTAACCACCTTTCAAGAACAATCTTCAGAAGATTATTTAAGATGATTTTCTAATATATATCTTGAGGAATCATAAAGTTTGAGACGAAAAGAACTTTGCGGTTACTGATAGACACATTTTTGTGTACGATATAATCTCAAGTTGTATATCTTTTGTTAGTGCTCGATTTTGTATTTATTATGGCTTTTTATGTTTTTGTAGGTGTTTTTGGAGAAATAAGCTTTGCGGGAAAATTGGCTCGGAAAGTGGTATTTGCGCCCGTGGGAGAAAATTACTATACGGACCTCCATTTTGGATAAGGGGTGACCAAATTACTAAGGGCACCCAAATTACTATCTACACCCCGGCGGCGAGGATAAGGGCACCTTCTTCCCAAATTCAAATCTCGGATTTTGGGGAAATATGCTACTGGCGTGAATAAGATTTTGGGTTTAAATTTTGGACGTGATTTTAAGAGATTCAATCACTAAACTCGATCAATTTGGACCTTTTTAGCTTAAACAGGGATGGTATGATTGATAGTTTTGATTAAATTGGGCTGGATAGTTGTCTTGGAACAACACAGGGTGTGTGGAATATATCGGGTTCTGTTTGGCTTATCTTCGGAAATCCAGTGAGACTAAAACGCAGATAAACTTTCCTAAGATTCACATATGCCTTATAGAGAGTTTGGAAAGGATTTGACAGCTTGGAAACGCGTAAAACGATTCGGCAGAGATATTATTGCCGTGGCTTGCACGGAAAGAAAGATGAGAGATTTAATCGGGTTTTGGAGGGTTTGGAGGTGTATAAAAGGTGTGCTCGGATCCCAAAGAGGGGTATTGAAGTTTCGAAGGAGTTAGGGGAAGTTTAGAACACGGCAGATATCGACAGGAGGAGTTGCAGGAAATCGAGTTCTGCTGGTGTAGAAGGAAGAACACGAAGAACAAAGGCCAATCAGGACAGATCGTTTTTGGGGTCTTAAAATCAGCGACAAAGCAATAGTGTTTACAACAGCTTTTTAATCAGTTTCATCGAATATTTTGCTCTCAGAATTATACAATCACCTGCAAGCGATCTGCGTTATTACTTTTTACTCTTTTAATCAACTTTTGAACCATAAACATGTATTTTGAGCAAGTGATTAATATGAGGATCTAAACCCCTTCTTGAGGCGACGGAGGAAGTTTATTTTTCCTACAAATATGTGGTAATATTTATTTAATTAATTTACTGCAATTCTTTTTATGATTATTTGCATTGAATCGAAATTGAAATAAATATTTTTGCTAACTCTTTGTGTTTTCACTTGATGGTGCATGCTTAGCTTAGGGCTCTTGATGTTCCATGCTTGAGATTAACAACCAGTATTTTGAAAATCTACTATTGGCAATATTTAAGAATCAATTGAATGTATGAATTGCATGATAATTATTAATATTGAATCACATAAAAGTTGGAAAATAGTGGAAACCTCGAGTCTCGGTAGCTTTTTATAATCTTGATAACAACCTTCTTTGAGTTTTGTAGTTTTATTTGAATCTAAAAAAATCCTTCACAAGTCTGAGAGGAACGACATCTTTCTTACCACTTTCTACAACAACATAAAACCACATCAATTTTTTCACAAGTTTGATAACAATATTTAGTTTTATGTCCATCATATTTTTTTTATTTGATGGACATATTTATGTGTCTATTTTGTTCTCAATTATGTGTATTGTTAGTGCTCGATTTTGTACTTATTTTGGTATTTTATGGTTTTATAGGTGTTTTTTGAGAAATAAGCTTTTGCGGCGAAATTGGCTCGAAAAGTGGTTTTTGCGCTAGTGGGAGAAAATTATTATTCGCACCCCGGAAATGGATAAGGGGCACCCACATGATAAGGGATAACCCCAGGGCAACTACTAGTGGCACACCAGAACAGGATAGGGGGAGGTCATCTTCTCCAATTCAAATTTTGATTTTGGCGGGAAAGTTTGTGCAGCCAAGTTATATTTAGGGTTTGATTTTTCGGCAAGTTTTGAAGAGATTCAATCTCGGAATTTCGGTGGGATGGATTTCTTGGAGCATAACAGGGTTGGTAACAGTGATTAGATCTTTCGAATTGGGCTGTATATCGATTTGGAGAAAAACAAAGAGTTACAGAGTACGAACTTCCCTGATTTGGATTCGCGAAATTTTCTCGTGGATTATCATTGGACCAAGTTGATTCGGGTCTGGTTTGGTGAGACAAGGAAGGTAATTGGTTTGAAAACGTAAAAGGGGGAAGGTTTGATGTGTTCACGGTAATACAGGAGGAGGTTTGTTCTGGTATTTTACGGGATATCAAATATGGAAGTTACGTGTAATTTGAGGGAAGAATATCCTCGGTAAGATTTTATTCCATAACAGAGAGGATTTGGACAGTTTTTATCGACTAGGGAGACGCGTGCAAATAAGATAACAAGAGATATTCTCGTAACTTGTCGTGGAGAATAAAACTAAAATATTGTCGAGAATTGATCGGCCTGGGGTATATAAATATAGCTGGTTCGAGTCACAGAAGGTGGTCGAGAGTTTGGGGACCTAAGGGAGGTTGCAAAGGAAGAAAGAAAAAGTTACGAGAGATGAGTTTCATCGGCGGGTGAAGAAGAAAGAAAAGTTGCAGACGACACTCTGAAGTGTCGTTCTCAAGAACACGAAGAACGGACTAATGAAGCACTCTTATTTAAATAGCACAAAAGAAGTATCGCTGTTCATCAATATAGATCACTTAAATCATAAGCTTGTCATGTTTTCTCCTGTAATAGTTCACCACCCGTTATAAGAGTCGTTTGTAACGCATGTCTACGTTACTGCAAAGCAATCCGCTTTATTAGTTTTCTCTTGTTTTTTTACCTATTTGAGCTATGAACAATTATTATGAGGAGCTAAACCCCAACACTGGGATGACGGAGGAAGCCATTTTTCATGCATGTGGTAATTCTATTAATTCTTTTATGACTTATTGCATTGATTTTTAATCGTATCTTATGATTTTTATTGAATGATTGTGGGTCATGCTTTCTTAAGTGTTTTGATGTCTCATGCTTTAGATATACAAATCATTACTTTCAAATCTACTTTCGCAATGAATTAGAGTCAACCAATTTGAGCTATAAATGTCTAGAATTATTAGTTGAACCACATGAATGCAAGAATTGGTGGAATCCTGAGTCCCAGTTCTCTCGATATTTGTGACAACTTTGTGAATATATATTTTAGTTTTAAATCTGAAATCAAATCTTTACAAGCCCGAGTTGAACGAACTTTTACTACCACTTTCTACAACAACATAAAAACCACATCAATTTTTGGCGCCGCCGACGCGGACTTGTATTTAGGTTTTAGGTTTTAGAGTTATTTCTATTTTTTATTATTTTTTGTTCTTTTTTACGCCTTTGGTATTTTTCGATTCTTTTCAGATTCGGAGTGAAGCTACAAGGAAAGAAAAAGTGTTATAAAAGGAAAGCATCGCCAAAGAAGGAAAGAAAAGAGGAATCTGAAAGGAGTGAAGAAGAAGATTTTGTATATAGTTATTTTGTTCTATTTTTTTAGAAACTGTAAATAGGGTTTTATTTTTGTAAATTTTCTTTTCCTTTTTGGACATTTTTATTTTTGGACTTGGACATTATTTTTAAAACCCTAAGGAAGGGTTAAGATTAAATATAAACTGTTTGCAGGGAAGGACGACAGTTACGATACTGTCTCGGCCCCTCGGGTTCGTAGCCCGACATAGGAATCGGTGGCCCGAGTCGACTTCAACGGTTCATCGCCCGTCTGGTACGTGAGGTAAGACTCTATCCACCCACGAATCCCCTGTCAGTGGGTTTTATTCTGTGTGACAACTCACACCCCTGCAATAGAATGTCGAACTGGTATTACAATAGCCAATACAACGAATATCCGACTGAGTTTCAAAATGGACGTTACTACTTGACCATAGTGTGAATAGTGGTTGGGAACATCAGCCTTTTCAAGGTTATGGATCATACCATGATGAGCCCTATTACTATCCACACACGCACGGGTCATACGAGCAAAACAATCCCTCTATTTCTCTAGAAGAGGCTCTCAAGAGTTATACCTTATTTGTGAAAGAAACCGTAACATTCTTCCATTTGACAATCCAACAAAGATGTCGCTAGAAGAGACTCTTAAGCAATATACTGAGAGTACAAATAGGATTGTAGAAAAATTGGCTCGAAATAATCTTAATTTCCAACATAGTGTTTCCAATAATACCCTTGAAAATGAGGATAGTTATTTGCATAATCAAGATGACGAGGTTAGAATTGGTAACACTACTTTAGATGAGGTTCAACCATTTTCATGTTATTATGATGATTATGATGAGGATAGTGTTGATGAAGAATTTGAAATAAGTAGGCATAGTGATCAGGAATTTGTTACTCCAATTGAGCTTAATAATGATAATGTTTCTAGTTCAAATCCAGATAATTTTAATAATTTTCACCTATTCAAAAGGACGAGGATTTGACTAGAGATACCACCGTTTTAGACGATGTAGTATTCCCTTTTGATTACGAAGCCAATGATGGTTTAGAGGATCGAGTATATTTTGATTCTAGCGATTTAGAAACAATAGACTTAGAAAAAGAAAATGAACTCGTAAAGATGAGTGAGGATGTACCGACTTAGAAGAATCAATTGACCCTTTTCGGGAACCGAGATGACCTTGAAATTAGGGAAGTTGTGACTAGTCTTTCTAGAGACATGAAAACTCTAAGTTTGGGGTGATTATCATTCTCCATGTGCTTTAACTCTTAGAAAATTCCCTCACTTGGGACTTGACATTTGTGCCTCAACCATTTTACAAGATTATCTTCATACACGTTTTCCTGAACCTAGTGATGTCCATAGGGAAGTTCAGTTGTTAGAAACCCATCCTCTCGGTTGATGTGGTTAGCCTGGGCTATGATACCCAGATTGACTTTGTTTTCCCACCAAATATTTTTCAACCAATTGTGGGAACGTATAAGTTTCGGGGATGTGTCAATTATTTAGTTTTGAGACTAAACCTAAGTACTTTAGGAAATTAGTATCGACACAATTTATTATGATTGACCGCCAGTTTCATCGTGGTCAATTGTGTGAGTCAAAAATGATTGACTTTAAGGATCCGCAATTATTCAGGTTATTATTATGTGATTCTAAGTTCTTATCGAGTTTTTGAGACTTTACAACCTGAACAGGATCTTAGCTTTGAGGAATTCCAAGACATGAAAATATTTTATCTCGACCCAGTTATAGAACCTGAACCTGAACCACAACTACATGTAGTTGTCTTAAACAGGAAACTAGACAAGGGTGTGCTTTATTTGTTAATTTTCTTGGCAGGTTGGAGATTCCTTTTACTTGTGATAGCTCTATTTGGTTTTGATGACCCACAGAAATTCCGTCTATTACTTTATGATTCTATGAGGTGACTAATCCTTTGATAGTCTGGCTGAAGACTTTAAACTTAGCACTTCTTGGGAGGTAACCCAATATTCATGCGACACGGTAATATCTTTCCTTAACACTTTTACTTCAAATGGTAACAGTTTCTCCTTCTTCGTGCTTTTAATTTTATCTTTAGAACATCGAGGACAATGTTAGATTTAAGTTTGGGGGTATGAGAGAAACATTTTAGTTGCATTGTTAAACTCCAGAGCTTAGAAATTTATGCTTATTAAGGATGGCACTAACCAATCTAAGTGGATGGAAGCATTTTGGTTGTAGGAGTTGAGGAACCAATCGATTAGATGGAAACATCTAAAGAGTCTATTCATAAAACCCAGAGCTCGGTGTTAGAATTAAAAGAAAAACACAGTAGTTTCGCCATATCTCGTTGAATCCTTTTCACTTGTTTTTATTTTGTTTTCTTTTTAAATATGTTTCTCTAAGTGATTAGGTGGGGCTCACGATTCAAGTTGTTACCACTGCTAGGGTGAAATAGAGTGATTGAGATACAAGAAAAAAAAAAGTGAAAAAAAAAAGTGAAAAAGTGAAAAAGAAAAAGAAAAAGAAAAAAAGAATTATTATAAAAAAAAAAAAAAAATTGAGACCAGACCATCAGACCAACCGGAATAAATTCAATAAAGTCGACCACCTGGAACCCTTGTATATACCGGTTGTGTTGACCTAGAGTTAGGATTGTCGACCACTTTGGTTCCCTTGTATATGCCGTGTGTGTTGATATTAGTTAGGACCAATATCTCAATCCATTAGGATAGGTTCGTTTTGGCAGTGGCCTTCAGACAGATATGAGAAACATTGTTCACCTTAGTCAACATCAAAACCATCTATGTTTTTCTATATCCATCTCTTAATCTATCCATGTGATTAGTTGACTCGGTTATGATGTCCGAAACTATACGAGTAGAGCTCGCTGACTTATATATGAATTTTAGTATGCTTGAGTGCAAACTCGTTGTACAACAATTGGAATTTCGCATCGGTACTTCCTCCCGTAGTCAATAAGTATGCCAACCAAGGAGACTTTTTAGTGCCTTCCAAGGTTCGCATAGATAGTTAGGGTCTGGAGTATAAAGGTTTTGTGGGTACACCTCTAGTAAACCCTCCCGAGACTATAACTCGGCCACTAGGGCCACCTAGGGGTTTAAAGGCTTATTGCATACGCTAAATGCAATCGACGATGCCTGCGACAGTGAGTTATGATTTTATTTTAATTTTTTTTTTGCTCGAGGACTAGCAAATAATAAGTTTGGGGGTATTTGATGGACATATTTATGTGTCTTTTTTGTTCTCAATTATGTGTATTGTTAGTGCTCGATGTTGTACTTATTTTGGTATTTTATGGTTTTATAGGTGTTTTTGGAGAAATAAGCTTTTGCGGCGAAATTGGCTCGAAAAATGGTTTTTGCGCTCGTGGGAGAAATTACTATTCGCACCCGGAAATGGATAAGGGGCACCCACATGATAAGGATAACCCCATTGCAACTACTAGTGGCACACCGAAACGAGGATAGGGGAGTTCATCTTCCAATTCAAATTTTGATTTTAGCGGGAAAGTTTGTGCAACCAAGTTATATTTAGGGTTTGATTTTTCGGCAAGTTTTGAAGAGATTCAATTTCGGAATTTTGGTGGGATGGATTTCTTGGAGCATAACAGGGGTTGGTAACATGGTGATTAAATCGATCGAATTGGGTGTATATCGATTTGGAGCAAAACAAAGAGTTCTGAGTGCGAACTTCCCGATTTGGATTCGGCGAAATTTTCGTGGATTATCATTGGACCAAGTTGATTGGGTCCGGTTTGGTGAGACAAGGAAGGTAATTGGTTTGAAAACGTAAAAACAGGGGAAGGTTTGATGTGTTCGCGATGCGTAATACTGGGGAGGAGGTTTGTTCTGGTATTTTACGGGATATCAAATATGGAAGTTACGTGTAATTTGAGGGAAGAATATCCTCTGTAAGATTTTATTCCATAACAGAGAGGATTTGGACAGTTTGTATCGACTAGGGAGACGCGTGCAAATAAGATAACAAGAGATATTCTCGTAACTTGCCGTGGAGAATAAAACTAAAATATTGTCGAGAATTGATCGTCTGGGGTATATAAATATAGGGGTTCGAGTCCACGAGAAGGTGGTCGAGAGTTTGGGGACCTAAGGGAGGTTGCGAGAGGAAGAAAGAAAAAGTTGCGAGAGATGAGTTTCATCAGCAGGGTGAAGAAGAAAGAAAAGTTGCGAGACGACCTTTCTGAAGTGTCGTTCTCAAGAACACTGAAGAACGGACTAACGAGAGACAGTCTTATTTAAACGGCCACAAAGAAGTATCGTTGTTCATCAATATAGATCACTTACATCATAAGCTTGTCATGTTTTCTCTGTATGTGAGTTCACCACCGTTATAAGAGTTGTTTGTACGCCAATGTCTGACGTTACCAAACTGTCCGCTTTATTAGTTTTCTCTTGTTTTTTTACCTATTTGAGCTATGAACAATTATTTTGAGCACGTGAATAATATGAGGAGCTAAACCCCAACACTGGGATGACGGAGGAAGCCATTTTTCATGCATGTGGTAATTCTATTAATTCTTTTATGACTTATTGCATTGATTTTTAATCGTATCTTATGATTTTTATTGAATGATTGTGATTTCAATTGATGGGTCATGCTTTCTTAAGTGTTTTGATATCTCATGCTTTAGATATACGGTCATTACTTTCAAAATCTACTTTCGGCAATGAATTAGAGTCAACCAATTTGAGCTATAAATGTCTAGAATTATTAGTTGAACCACATGAATGCAAGAATTGGTGGAATCCGAAGTCCCAGTTCTCTCGATATTTGTGACAACCTTGTGAATATATATTTTAGTTTTAAGTCTGAAATCAAATCTTTACAAGCCCGAGTTGAACGAACTTTTACTACCACTTTCTACAACAACATAAAAACCACATCAATTTTTGGGGCATATAAAAAAAATAGACACATAAATATGTCCATCAATTTTTAAAATATGTTTGTCTAAGTGATTAGGTGGGGCTCACGATTCAAGTTGTTACCACTGCTAGGGTGAAATAGAGTGATTGAGATACCAAAAAAAAAGTTGAAAAAAAAAAAGAAAAAGTTGAAAAAAAAAGAAGAGAAATTGAGACCAGACCATCAGACCAACCAGAATAAATTCAATAAAGTCGACCACTGGTACCCTTGTATATGCCAGCTGAGTTGACCTAGAGTTAGGATTATCGACCACTGGTTCCCTTGTATATGCCAAGTATGTTGATATTAGTCAAGACCAGTATCTCGGTCCGTTAGGATAGGTTCATTTGGCAGTGGCCTTGACAGAGATATGAGAAACATCGTTCACCTTAGTCAACATCAAAACCATCTACGTTTTTCTATATCCATATCTTAATCATCCATGTGATTGGTTGACTCGGTTATGATGTCCGAAACTATCTGAGTAGAGCTCTGTGACTTATATATGAATTTTAGTATGCTTGAGTGCAAACTCGTGTACAACAATTGGAATTTCGCATCAGGGTACTTCTTCCTGTAATCAATAAGTATGCGAACCAAGGAGATTTTTAGTGCCTTCTAAGGTTCTGCGTAGAAAGTTAGGGTCTGGAGTAAAGGTTTTGTGGGTACACCTCTGGTAAACCCTCCCGAGACTATAAATCGGCCACTAGGGCCACCTAGGGGTTTAAAGGCTTATTGCATACGCTAAATGCAATCGACGATGCCTCATGACAGGTGAGTTAGGATTTTATTTTCTAGATTTGATTTTCTCGAGGACGAGCAAATAATAAGTTTGGGGGTATTTGATAGACACATTTTGTGTCTGATATAATCTCAGTTGTATATACTGTTAGTGCTCGATTTTGTATTTATTATGGCTTTTTATGTTTTTGTAGGTGTTTTTGGAGAAATATGCTTTTGAGGGAAAATTGGCTCGGAAAGTGGTATTTGCGCCCGTGGGAGAAAATTACTATACGGACCTCCATTTTGGATAAGGGGTGACCAAATTACTAAGGGGCACCCAAATTACTATCTACACCCCAGCAGCAGGATAAGGGGCACCTTCTTCCCAAATTCAAATCTCGAGATTTTAAGGGAAATATGTTACGGCGTGAAGCAGATTTTGGGTTTAAATTTTGGACGTGATTTTAAGAGATTCAATCACTAAACTCGATTGGGCTGGACCTTTTTAGCTTAAACAGGGATGGTATGATTGATAGTTTCGACTAAATTGGGCTGGATAGTTGTCTTGGAACAAAACAGGGTGTGTGGAATATATCGGGTTCTGTTTGGCTTATTTTCGGAAATCCAGTGAGACTAAAACGCAGATAAACTTTCCTAAGATTCACATATGCCTTATAGAGAGTTTGGAAAGGATTTGTGACTTGGAAACGCGCGTAAAACGATTCGGCAGAGATATTATTGCCGTGGCTTGCACGGAAAGAAAGAGGAGAGATTTAATCGGGTTTGGAGGGTTTGGAGGTGTATAAAGGTGTGCTCGGATCCCGAGAGGGGTATTGAAGTTTAGAAGGAGTTAGGGGAAGTTTAGAACACGGCGAGAGATCGACAGGAGGAGTTGCGGGGAAATCGAGTTCTCTTTGGTGTAGAAGGAAGAACACGAAGAACAAAGGCCACTCGGGACGGTCGTTTTTGGGGTCTTAAAATCAGCGACAAAGCAATAGTGTTTACAACGGTTTAGATGATTTCATCGTAATGCCTGCTCTCAGTAACGCCGATACACCGTTGCAAACGATCGTGTTATTACTTTTCACTCTTTTAATCAACTTTTGAACCATAAACATGTATTTTGAGCAAGTGATTAATATGAAGAGCTAAACCCCTTCTTTGAGGCGACGGAGGAAGCTATTTTTCCAACAAATATGTGGTAATATTTATTTAATTAATTTTCGCAATTCTTTTTATGATTATTTGCATTGAATCGAAATTGAAATAAAGATTTTTGCTAACTCTTTGTGTTTTCACTTGATGGTGCATGCTTAGCTTAGGGCTCTTGATGTTCCATGCTTGAGATTAACAACCAGTATTTTGAAAATCTACTATTGGCAATATTTAAGAATCAATTGAATGTATGAATTGCATGATAATTATTAATATTGAATCACATAAAAGTTGGAAAATAGTGGAAACCTGAGTCTCAGTGCTTTTTATAATCTTGATAACAACCTTCTTTGAGTTTTCTAGTTTTATATGAATCTAAAAAAATCCTTCACAAGTCTGAGAGGAACGACATCTTTCTTACCACTTTCTACAACAACATAAAACCACATCAATTTTTTCACAAGTTTGATAACAATATTTAGTTTTATGTCCATCATATTTTTTTTAATTTGATGGACATATTTATGTGTCTATTTTGTTCTCAATTATGTGTATTGTTAGTGCTCGATTTTGTACTTATTTTGGTATTTTATGGTTTTATAGGTGTTTTTGGAGAAATAAGCTTTTGCGGCGAAATTGGCTCGAAAAGTGGTTTTTGCGCTAGTGGGAGAAAATTACTATTCGCACCCCGGAAATTGATAAGGGGCACCCACATGATAAGGGATAACCCCAGCAACTACTAGTGGCACACCAGAACAGGATAGGGGGAGGTCATCTTCTCCAATTCAAATTTTGATTTTGGCGGGAAAGTTTGTGCAGCCAAGTTATATTTAGGGTTTGATTTTTCGGCAAGTTTTGAAGAGATTCAATCTCGGAATTTCGGTGGGATGGATTTCTTGGAGCATAACAGGGTTGGTAACAGTGATTAGATCGATCTAATTGGGCTGTATATCGATTTGGAGCAAAACAAAGAGTTCTGAGTGCGAACTTCACGATTTGGATTAACGAAATTTTCTCGTGGATTATCATTGGACCAAGTTGATTCGGGTCTGGTTTGGTGAGACAAGGAAGGTAATTGGTTTGAAAACGTAAAAACAGGAAGGTTTGATGTGTTCACGGTAATACATGGAGGAGGTTTGTTCTGGTATTTTACGGGATATCAAATATGGAAGTTACGTGTAATTTGAGGGAAGAATATCCTCGGTAAGATTTTATTCCATAACAGAGAGGATTTGGACAGTTTTTATCGACTAGGGAGACGCGTGCAAATAAGATAACAAGAGATATTCTCGTAACTTGCTGTGGAGAATAAAACTAAAATATTGTTGAGAATTGATCGGCCTGGGGTATATAAATATAGCTGGTTCGAGTCACGAAGGTGGTCGAGAATTTGGGGACCTAAGGGAGGTTGCGAGAGGAAGAAAGAAAAGTTGCGAGAGATGAGTTTCATCAGCAGGTGAAGAAGAAAGAAAAAGTTGCAGACGACACTACAGAAGTGTCGTTCTCAAGAACACGAAGAACGGACTAACAGAAGCAGTTTTATTTAAACAGCACAAAAGAAGGCTTAGTTTGGTATTGCTGCCGCTTTTATAAAAGCGCTTTCATTGTGCGTTGATGTCTTGTCTTTGTGAGAAAAAAAGCGATTTGACGTTTGGTAAAATATTAACTAAAGTTAAAGTGATTAAAAAGCAATCAAAAGTGTGTTTGGTAAAATATCAAATTTCAACTGTTGTTGTTATATCAAATGACAAAAACAAACATATCTTTGAAAATAGTTTTATTCGATTTTATTGGGTTTAAAAATAATAATTTTTTTACTATTCAATATAAATATTTATAATTTACTAATTGTTATTATCATTATGATTGTTAAAAAAATTATTTTACTTAACACTTTTTAAGATATATATATATAATTTTCAAACAAAAAATCAAACTAAAATTAATTAAAGACTAAAATATATTTATATATGCATCGCTATTCAGAGGTGGTTGGTGCCCAGCTTGTTGCTAGGTTGCCAACCAATAGCTTTGTATGATTTTTTTTTTTTTGACATTATAAAATTAATTAAATTATTATTTAATATTTTTTTATTTTTATTTTTGAAACATGAAATGAAATAGTTTGAAAATAAAAAATAATAATATTCAAAGACTAAATATAAAAATAAAAAATTGATTGTATATAAGTTTAAGGGTAACTGTTGTCATTTATAAAATAAAATAGGGACAAAAAAGATAAATCAATCATTAAATTTAGGTGGGACCAAAGCTTATGCTTTTGTAGCTTTTAAAAGCTCCTCCTCCCCAGCTTTTGAAAATTGAGGAATTTGGGAAGTGCTTTGGGTAAAAAGCACTTTGATTTTTTTTTACCAAACACCAATTTCAAAATTATTGCCATATATAGGTTTTGAAAGTGCTTTTGGAAAAATAAAAGCATTACCAAACTCAGCCGAAGTATCGTTGTTCATCAATATAGATCACTTACATCATAAGCTTGGCATGTTTTCTGTAGTCAGGTTCACCACCCGTTATAAGAGCTGTTTGTAACGCCAATCTGACGTGCAAAGCTATGCGCTTTATTAGTTTTCTCTTGTTTTTTTACCTATTTGAGCTATGAACAATTATTTTGAGCACGTGAATAATATGAGGAGCTAAACCCAAACACTGGGATGACGGAGGAAGCCATTTTTCATGCATGTGGTAATTCTATTAATTCTTTTATGATTTATTACATTGATTTTTAATCGTATCTTATGATTTTTATTGAATGATTGTGATTTCAATTGATGGGTCATGCTTTCTTAAGTGTTTTGATGTCTCATGCTTTAGATATACAGTCATTACTTTCAAAATCTACTTTGGCAATGAATTAGAGTCAACCAATTTGAGCTATAAATGTCTAGAATTATTAGTTGAACCACATGAATGCAAGAATTGGTGGAATCGAGTCGAGTTCTCTCGATATTTGTGACAACTTTGTGAATATATATTTTAGTTTTAAAACGAAATCAAATCTTTACAAGCCCGAGTTGAACGAACTTTTACTACCACTTTCTACAACAACATAAAAACCACATCAATTTTTGGCGCGCCTTGACGCGGACTTGTATTTAGGTTTTAGGTTTTAGAGTTATTTCTATTTTTATTATTTTTTGTTCTTTTACGCCTTTGGTATTTTTCGATTCTTTTCAGATTTGGAGCGAAGCTACAAGGAAAGAAAAAGTGTTATAAAAGGAAAGCATCGCCAAAGAAGGAAAGAAAAGAGGAATCAACGGAGTGAAGAAGAAGATTTTGTATATAGTTATTTAATTCTATTTTTTTAGAAACTGTAAATAGGGTTTTATTTTTGTAAATTTTCTTTTCCTTTTTGGACATTTTTATTTTTGGACTTGGACATTATTTTTAAAGCCCTAAGGAAGGGTTAAGATTAAATATAAATTATTTGCGGGGAAGGACGACGATTCGATCTTGTCTCGGCCCCTCGAGTTCAGAGTACATCGACATAGGAGTCGGTGGCTGAGTCGACTTCAACGGTTCATCGCCGTGCAGTGCAGGAGGTAAGACTCTATCCACCCACGAATCCCCTGTCAGTGGGTTTTATTATGTGTGACAACTCAATTCACAATTTTCCTCAGCTGACAATTCCATGGATTAGTAATAAATATTCACCTTTCGGGCATATGGGCCACCACCGAGTAAGCCCCGAGAAAATGGTGCGAATATGCTTAAACGAGCACTCAAATATGGACGAATGAGGATATGGAAACTTAAGCACAAAAACAAAGGCGCGGGACCGGTCTCGCCGGACGGTCATGCTGCAGCCGTGGCAGGTCCCCACCTTTCGGCCCTTCTTTCTTTGTTTTATTTTATTATTATTTCATGGTTTCTTTAATTCATGACTCCTTCATTCGAGCAAACCCATGGTTCTCCATATTTTGTTAAATATTGCTCAATCCACCATATGGTTAACTAAGTAAGTGATCCCACGACCATTATGTCTTTACGCCATTAATATATTAAAATAATATTGTTGATGGTGGATTTTCAACAAAGGGCAAAACCGTAAAATCATGAGGCATGTTTTTGACACGGCTTTCAGGCATGCAACGATTCATATTTTACGAATCCATGATGAATATGTTTTCGAAAAGCCTCCACTAGCTGAGCGTTCGATCCCAGGCATTTCGTCTTGACCTCTATGCAGAATAACGTATTTGGGCGGTTCTCCGTAGATTGAGAGCTTAACGCCTTCAGGACGTCGGTGACACTCACTGTTCCCTGACTGCAGGATAGATACCCATCTCTACATAGAAGAATAGTTGGGCGGCGGACGCCTTCAGGATGTCGGTGACACTCACCGTTCCATGATTATGTGGAGAGACCATGCATAGATCGGGCAGTTCTCCGTAGATCGGGAACACTAACGCCTTCAGGTCGTAAACAACACCGTGACTCACGACTATGCACCATTCGGAATAGATGTGACGCTTTAAGCGGCTAATATCTTTTCGCAATAAATTAATTCGCCGCGACATTCACCACTGAATTCCCAGAATAATCTATTATTGCTCCTATTCCATGGTCGAATCCACTACCGATCCCATGGAATGGCAATAACAATTGCTCTGATTCTATGATCGAATCCACGGCTTGATCTCATAGAATGGCAATAAAACAACTGTGCTATCTCATTACTCCGATTTCATGATCGAATCCACTGATCTCATGAAATGGTAATGGATAATCTTAATTACTCCGATTTTGTGGTCGAATCCGCGATCCCATAGGATGGTAATGCTTGTTTTATTATTCTGAATTCGTAGTCGAATCCACGGCTGATCCTATGAATTAATAATGAACAACTATTCATTTTATTACTCAGTTTCATGAATTATTCTCCACTGAATTTCATAAATTAGTAATAAATACTCAGCAACCGGGCATCTGGACCATCACTGAGTAAGCCCCACAAAAATGGTGCAAGTGTACTCGACAATGATGCACGACTGAGCACCCAGATGCACGAACGAGCATCCAAAAACGTGAAACAATGAGGAATCCTTCACAAAACAGGAGAAAACATTAAATAATAATAAAATAATAAGAGGCGCTCAGGGTGGGACCACCGGCCGGCCGGTCGACAGTGCCCTAGCCATGGTCGGTCCGTGCCTTTACCATTATTTTTGTTATTTCGTGAACTCACGAAAACTCCTTGGTTTGAGCAACTTTCCTTGTTTTTGCAAAACTCGTGAATTCTCCATAACTTTGTGGATTCACCAAATAATATTATAAAATAAGGAAAGGCGTGTGGGACCTGGCAACCCAGCCGGCCGGCCAAGCCGTGATCGGTCCCCAACCTCACAATCCTTAGATTTTTATAATTATTATTCCTAATTTCACGAAACTCCTTTGGTTTCAACAAAAACTCATGGATCCTCCATAACTTCATGGATTCATGAAATAATATTATAAAATAAGAAAAGGTGTGCGGGACCGGGCAACCTAGCCGGCCGACCATGCCCGAGCCGTGGTCGGTCCCACACCTCACAATCCTTAGCTTTTATAATTATTATTCCCTAATCTCATGAAACTCCTTTGTTTCAACAAAAACTCATGGATTCTCCATAACTTCAAGGATTCTCCATAACTTCGAGGATTCATAAAAAATAATATAAAATAGGAAAGGTGTGCGGGACCAGGGCAACCTAGCCGGCCGGCCATGCTCTAGCCGTGGCGGTCCCACACCTGCAATCCATAGTTTTTTATAATTATTTCCCTCAATTCATGAATCTCCGGATTTGAGCAAAATTCATGATTTCTTCATATTTTCTCAAATATTGCTCAAATCACGAAAAACCAAAAGGCAACATAGTTACACGTGGCTAGCCTCACAGCAATTTTAAATATTAAAAGACTTTTATTTAATATTTTTGAAATATTGATGAATTCAGCATACATGCTAATTCCAACAAAAAACAAGAATTTCAGTCAAGATGAAACTCTTACGAAAATTCACAATGTCGCTCGAACGCACATCGAGAAAATACTTGAAACTCTCGGTATGGAGACACGGATATCATGGAAACACGTGCATGCCTTCATGACCGACCAGGGTCATTCATAGGGCTTGCACGGCCGGTCCCATACGTTTTGCAATTCGACATAATTTGCTCAATTGCTCATATTGGGCCCGAACTCTCTCCAACCAACTGGAGAACTATCCAAATGACCAAGAATTGGTCACGTGATCACCAAGAGCCGGTCCCATACTCTCTTGGTCGATCCCCATCTCTCATACTTAGGTTTTATCACCTAATGCTGAATCCAGCAATATTTTTCAGTAAATGGTGAAACCACCATTTAATTATCATTCTTTCACCAACTCTCAAACCGAGAACCATGGTGCGTGCTCAACTCGAGCCTTTGGGCACCACATGGACGCTTATTATCCCATGTGGTCGGTCCTCTTCACTCATGACCAATTTTCAGCAATTCTCCAATTGATGGAGGATTGATCAAAAATTAGGGTTTCGAATAAGCGCTCTACGAAATCATCATTCTGAGCAGGTTCAAACACTAATAAATTTATGATTGATTCAACAACTAATATATGAATTAATTATATAATATTCGGTAATCTACCAATATTTTAATATTTTATTGGCTCACGTCACCAGTGAATAATTCGCTGAATTGAGCACTACTTGCTCAATTGTCCGAATATAATCAATATTCGGCAATTCATTAATAATTTGTCAAATTGGGCAATACTTGCTCAGTTGCATGTCAGATTATAAAAAATCATTAATTTGGTGAATTGAGCAATACTTGCTCAGTTGCTCATCAAATTCTCAATATTCAGTAATTCGCCGAATTGAGCAACACTTGCTCAATCGCTCAACTAGTCAATAATTCATCACTGAATTAACAATATTGACATCATTTCAGAGAACTAAATGTTCGACCCATGAATCGCTGAGCGTTCATCACTCATGCTCGATTCAACAAAACCTAGGCTCATTGTCTAATCAGTCAACAACTGACAAACTAAATACACGTCTGTCATGCAGACTCCACGATTCGTGAGACACCAATCACGTCAAATTGGGGGATAACAACTAGGGTTTTGGTTTGGCGGCCTACAGCACGTGGATTTCATCCACGACGAGAAATGTGCGTAAGTTGTGTAAACGGTTGAAGGAGTTAGCAAAGTAGTGGGTGCACGATCCGTCAAGTCTCCACACGACATGGAACTGACTTTACCATGATCTTCGACTTTCCCACTCTTCCACTCATGAATCCGTCACACTTACGAGGATCGAGGTGTTCACAACTCGAACAATATAAATAAGTCTTTGAATCCAAGATTGGGGATAACGAAGGATCACTAGCTATCGGCCATCGTCCACACAAAATTTCTCGAGTAACTACTCTCAAGAGTTCATCAATCTATCGAACTTATTCGAACTCAACAGTTCACCAATTGTGCAGAAACCTTCAACACACCCACAATCCTTGATCATCAACGATCCCACATAATTCTCGGCTTCCCTCCTACAGATCAACCCATCTCCCTCTTTGCGGCGAATTGACTCGGAACGACCATTGTCTTGGTTTAGGCAGGAGTCCCTGCAATTGATCTCTCGAATCTAAGCACCCCCTTTGCAGCGGTGCATCTGTGTGAGGTTGAGCAGTTTGCCTGGTTCGAGGAGTCTCGACAACACGCTCGACTCATCACTTTACTAAAAAACCAGCTAACCGTTTTTCCCCATCCACAAATATTATTTTGCTATTTCAAAATATTGGACGTTTAAGCAAAATCCATGTTTGCTCATTCGAGCAAAATTAAGAGTTTCATTCCAGATCAAATTCTTCTAAATATACAAAGTAATGCTCAAATGTCTAACAAAAAATACCAAAATTCTTAGGAATAGACGGACGCCGACATGGTGATCCATGCATCATTAGGTCTGTCAACGGCACTAAACGAAACAAATAATGGCTCTTCCGCTACCGTTGCCATTAGATTTAGCGGTTAACCGATATCCGTTAAGTGCCGACGGAATTGTGAAATCCAAAAACATTACCGTTACGTCGGACTTATCGGCTAATGGTTAATTTTCCAGTATGTCACAGGACAACACAAAAACAGGTTTAAAACACAAACCAATTACACAGAATAACTTCTAAATCCAAGCAAACTAGTTTTAAATCCATGCCACACAAAAAAAACATACAGATGTTCATGTTCTAAACCAAATTACATGTTCAGATGTTCTAGCAAAAGAAAAAACCATGTTTTTGCAAAAGAAAAGACAAAGGATTAAAGGAACGCAATCGCATCGCAAATGCATTCCTCCATCCCCAAATTCTCCACTCCGCAATTTAAGCGCATCTCAGCATCTACAAATGCATTCCTCCTTACTTCTTAGTCCTCAACTTATACATTTTAAAAGGAAAATCAAAAGTGTTAGACAGTGAAGCAACTTAAGTTGGCAAAGTGGCAATGTCAGTGCAATAAGCCAATAAATATAAAAGCTAGTAAAAGATTAAGATATAAGGAAACTTACCGAATAACACAACTACCACTCTCACTGAGAGTGAGATCTGGCAGCCAATCACGCAAACAAAGCAAAGCTTCAACAAGATCTGGATCTAATGAACTCCTGTGAGATGTGAGAACTCTGCCACCAATACTAAACATAGATTTTGATGCTACACTTGTCACTGGAACTGCCAATACATCTCTTGCAATCCTTGAGAGAATTGGGTACTTAGGAGCATGATTCTTCCACCAACTTAAGATATCAAACCTCATTTCTTCAGTGGCTGTGCCTTTAGGAAGAACAGGTTCTGTTAAGTATGTCTCCAATTCTGACTTCTCAACCTCAAACATATTGTTTTCCATAATGAAATCATCATAACCAAATTCATATGATGTTGTTGTACCTGCAGAGCTCTCAATTGCAGTTGAATGCATTCCAGTATCAAAATAATCTGGAGTTGTAGTGTTGGTTTCATAAGCACAGTAAAGAGCATTGAGTGCAAGCTCAAATTTGTTATAGTGACTTTTATAGTGATCCACACCATATACTCTTTTCATAACAAACTCCACCCATTTAGCTTTGTACCTAGGATCTAAAACAACCCCAATGCCCATCAAAGTGTTACTTTCTTTCCAGTAGGCATTAAATTTCATCCTCATATTCATGGCTATATCTACGATATACTCATGCTCACTTGATTCCCAGAGCTTAATGCATCTATTAACTTCTTGCACCCCATTATAATACAAATTTATTGTGGGATACTTAATCCCAAACAAATTTGGTTGAAATGACATCAAACAATTCCAAACATTCACATACATGTATTCCTTGTTGCCACTCCTTAGCAGTTGGTAGTATCTTGAAGTCATTATCCAAATCGGCTAGCCTAACAAAAGCTTGTCTCAGAAAAATTTCATCCTTTAGCATCTTAAAGGTGGAGTTCCACACAGTATCCACATCTAACCCATGACCTTGACGCACGAAGCTTAACTTGGGCAATAGCACATTCAAATCTCTCTTTTCTAGACTGACTTGCTTTGACATATTTTACACACTCTCTAACGCATCTATAAATGGAGCAGCCACTCTCATTCCACACCCTACAATCAAGTGCAATACATGATTACTACACCTCATTTAGAACATATCCCCATTAAGAACTAAACAGTCTTTGCTATCAAGCCATTTCTTCAGATGGTCCATCATAACATTGTTGGAGCTAGCATTGTCAGCAGCTACAGCAAAAATCTTAGTGTCTATGTTCCAATCTAGACATCGCGATTTCACTGAGATGCTAGAACTTCTCGAGAATGTGGTGATGGCACTAAAGTATATACTAGTGTTTTCTTAATCAGTTTCCACTCATCATCTATGTAATGCATTGTCACACAACAATAACCATCCTTTATATGCTTACATGACCACAAATCTGTTGTTAAACTACACTTAGATGTAATTGTCTCAAATTGTTCTTGTAATTGCAGTTTGAACTCAGTTCTTAGTTTCATGATATCTTCCCTAACTGTATTCCTAGTGTAAAGCTTAGCAGCAGGATTTAAAGACTTCACAAACTCAACAAAATATGGATGCTCAACTATAGTGATTGGATAACCATGTTTAGCAATCATCTTGGCAACAAGTATCCTAGTAGCAACACAATCAAATTTCCAATTAGCAAGCTTAGTTTGTGCATTACCTGTTTTGATTGTAGTAATCTTTCTTTGTCCTTTCTTGCTCTCAAGCTTTTCTTTGCGAGGTTTTAGCATGGTAATGCAATTTCTTTAGTTCCTTGGCTACTAAGTGCGGGCATTCTCCTCTTTCAATGTTTGCATTCAGCTATAAGTATCCCAATATCCTTACCTTTTACCATCTTCTTTTCAATTAACTTTCAAAATCACCCCAAACATCGAGACCTTACCGCACGCAGATTTCTTCTTTTTTCATTTATAATTGGATCTTCATCTACTTCTATTGCTCATCGCTTCTTGCATTTGCAACAGCAGGTATTGAATGAATTCGATTGTTGAACTTGGTTTGATGCATAAAGTAATTGAGATGCAAGCTGAAAGTGATTGAGAGGATTGTCGCTTGATGAACCAACGTAATTGGATGCTCCTCTTTCGCCAGGACATGATTAATTTCTGAATTGAAACCCTAATTTCAATTTTGAAACCTAAATTGAAATTAAACTCGAAAGAAAAAGAAGAAGATAACCCTAGTTTTCTAATCTGTAATCACAGATGATTTGTATATAGAAGATGATGATTTTGCTCGAATTGAAAGGAGGAGATGAGGGTGAATGAGGGGTGAGTTTTTCTTCTCTCGTTTGTGTCGAGTTGAAGAACATAAGAAGAATTGGATGAAGATGATTCATTCGAGTATAGTAACCTAGGTATAGAGGAATGTACACGTGCTAGGCACACGTTAGCGGTTAACGGAACTTAGGCTAACAAATATAGGCCAACCGTTGCCGTTATGGTAGAATGAAATTATCCGCTACATTATCGGGTTACTGATTAACCAGATTCACATGGAGTATAACGAAACTAAACCTAACGGCAACCTGGTAATCGGATTCGGCTAACGGTTAACGGTTTTCGATTGATGAGCCTATGCATCATCATGTCCGTTCCACTTGGCCACCATGGTCGTCCGGTCCACTTGGCCACCATGGATGTCCGGTCCCACCATTCCTTAATCCATGTTTTTTTTAATCCTTCACTCAGTTAATCCTCCATATTTTGGTGAATCCTAATTCCACCAGTTGGACAATCCTCCATACACCTCCCAACCGGTATCCGCACCACTAATGGCCCATGCTCATACCCATTGGTTGATCGGTCTCTCTACCAATTTTAAACTGTAATGACCCTTCTCTCCACCGATATTGTCCCCACTTAGTCACTGCGGATATCCGGCAAAGTGTGGGGGTTTTTAACGAGTCGCCTGCGGTCATCCTACGCCTACTTCCTAAGAGGTCACCTATCCCTGGGTTACTCCCAGTGAGCACGCTTAGCTACGAGTTTTACGCCAACTCTAGGGCCAATTTTTTGAAAAGGCTTCGGTGTTAGGAAAGGAAAAATCATTACTTACATTCCATTTTCTTGAAAAGGCCGATGCGGTCATCCTGCGGCTACTTCCTAAGAGGTCACCCATCCCTCGGGTTACTCCGACCGAGCACGCTTAACTCTGAGTTTTACGCCAACTCTATCGGGTTATTACAATGCCACCACCTTAAATTGGATTTTTCCTCGGCTCCGGCATATAAACAAGCCTAGATCTCCGATGTTCCTTGCCCTCCATGAGAGAAGCACCTGGACCAACCCCGTCCAACGCACTTTCCCACACTCGATAGGTGAACCGTCGTCGCCTCTGATACCATTTGTAATAACCCGTCCCTCCACCGATACCGTCCCCACTTAGCCATTGCAGATATCCGGCAGTGTGGGGTTTTCAATGGGCATCGTTGCGGTCATCCGACAGTAACTTCCCAGGAGGTCACTGATAATAAACGGTTTGTTTCTTCAACGGTCAGCAGCTCAAGCTCAAAAGTTCATGATTCAAAGAAATCAATAAACCAAAGGGTAGCAATTTGCTTAATACTTTTCTTGTTATTATTAATCAACTGATAAGGCCTATTTATAGACTACATTACTTGGAACATAAGAAAACAATACTACTCCTAAAATACTACAAAAAAATATAAACTCTAAATAAAATAATTAAATACTTAAAATATAATTAAATACTTAAAATATAATAAAATATCTAAATAAACATATTATCTTCAATAATAAATAATCTATGCTTATCCAATGCCTTGTGCCTCCATTGGATTTGTGTGCTCGATGCCGTTCACTTGCTAGCAGTGGTGGCTTCCACAATCTTGAGAGACTTGACCCGTATAAAGGATCACATATGCCAAATATGCACGAGTGACACATCGGGTCAACCGTTGACATGTTCCATAAAACGTGGTCTTATCATTACACCATCCTTAAATGAGACTTTGCCCTCAAAGTCCACTATATATATTGATATTGGCTCCACATGTGATCTTACCATTCCACCCTCCTTAAATAAGACCTTGCCCCCAGGGTCGGATCTGGACACAACCACATGTGATTTTCTTCGTCGACAACTTCCAAAGGAACATTAACGGTATCGGAAAAATTAACCGACTCACTGGATTTCAAAATCTCAATTGTACAATAATCAGATGTAGTTGAAAAAGGTTGTGGATTCACGACTTTAGCTCCTTGGTGATCTTTAAACTCTTGGAAAAAGACTTCCAATATCCACGACTTAAGATCTAAATTTTGTTGCAAATTAGCTAACGCAAGGGTAGGATCCTCGTTTCCAAAATGCTTCAATAAATCAAAGGAAAAATTCTCCCAAGACCCTAAAATATAATCTTACATCCACTTATACCATTCGAAGTGTTTATCAATAAAGTGATAACTAGCTACTTTCACAAAGTCTTAGGCGGAATTTATGAAGCTCAAAAATCATTGTGCTTGAATTAACCAACCGTCGGGATCTCTGCCATCAAATAGCTGACATAACCACATTTTTACGATGGTTTGTTTTTGATGCATGCTAAATTTTGGTGAAACTGGTTTGAGTGGTGCAACTTCGTAGCAGCCGGGCTTAACAACTGGGTTAAATGGGCCTAAACCAAATAAGGTGAAAAGATTATCGGGACTGAATTATGATTTACGGATTAAGGGTTGGTTAAAAAACTAATGCACCGACAAATATATAACCTAGGGGCTAGGGCATAACATGAAGTTGGACGGATGTATGGGTTTAGACTCGTGTTGTAGATGTATATTATGGTGTAGGGTACGTGGACCTAGGGATTCGACGACTAATGTCAAAAAATTATGCAGCTGGGAGATTATATTACCTATCAATATGGAGTCCACCAAACACCATGATTTATAAATGGGATACCACTATTAGCGGGGTGGATACCAATTCAGCGATCCGACGGTCAGGATCTGTTAATATTTATTTGTCCTATATGGATTGGTATTGTGACGCCCCAAATACTAAACCTGCTTAGCTAATAGAATTACAACCTAATTGAAGCATTAAATCCATATTAACGATTCCAAGAATCATAATTACATAAACTGATTTCCATAAAAATTCCATATACTCTGATAATATATAAGTAAAAATCCCTCGAGTGACATGATTATAATAATGTGTTGTTTTACATATTAACAAAGCAATGCATACATAAAAGATAAACAAAACATCTTCAGTTCGCTAAAACCTTAAGCTACGAAAAATGGATATCTTCACGCGCACTATTTCCTATGATCACTGAAACTGAAGTGGGAACAAGTGAGCACATCATCCCAAAGGGTACCCAATGGAAACAAATAACATTCAAGTAATCACTAACATGCTCAACAGTTCTAAACTAATAACAATAATTTAAGAACGATAATAAATTGAAACATTCAGAAATCCATGCGACAAGAAGCAAGTGTTATCCTAACATCGCCAAACTCATTGGAGAAGACGATGCGAGAACAACCCTAATCAATAATAATATCATCATCCACACAGAGTGCCCATACAAACCATGATTCAAAATATTACCATCAAGATCAGAAAGTAAGTCAAACACGCATAATATGCACACGAGTGATTTCCCTCAAATAAAATAGTATATATAATATCATAACGGATGAATTACCGCCCTACTAAGATACTATTCAAACGGATGAGTTACCGCCCTACTATATTAATAAGCAAAGTAATATTATAACGGATGAACTACCGCCCTACTAATGAAATAGATATAATAATATTTAAATGGATGAATTACCGCCTACTAAATAATATTGTTCACGGATGAATTATCGCCTTACTTAACTTAGCTAAGAGCCGTGGGGAAACACATACACTCCTCGCAGGGAAACCTCACAATGCATATCAAACACAACACATCATAGCAACACCGTACATACAGATACAACATATACGTCATACTCAAAATACATGAAATACAACATCACAAAGATACGCTACCATGCACTCAAATAGTAAAGACTCATCATGCTCGCAGATAAAAGAAAGCTTAATGATTACAAGAAGGTTACAAAGTTCCCACCTGATTTGATGTCAAGCCACGCCTACCTTGAAATCCACCTTCCACTGGTTCATCCTTTGAATCGTTCGTTGTTAATATAGACTAACTGTTAATCACACAATCACTCTAAGAAATTAGCCAAAAGGCTCACACAAGGTTCATAACATAATCTCAAACAAGTCTCTAATGATCCTAAGCCCATATATGGTTCCACACCTTTCCATTATCTTTCTTTAGCACATCTAAAGGTTTACTAATTCAACTGGATAGGTTCTGTAGTCCATTTGACAAGTCTAATGAATAACTATAACTTTGTAGAAGGAACCAAAGGTAAATTCGGACCATAAGGGTCCAAAATGTCAACATACGAAACTAGTCCTAAGTCCAAGTCTACTAACTGCCTCATTAACACAAGGCCTGGTCCAACTGGGTCAACTAACAATCCACATCTGGTCAACGTCCATGGCCAAAGGTCAAGTCCCGGTCAAGGTCAACTCAACGGGTTAACTCGGTCAAGGTCAAGTCGATCTTGGCTCCTTTGACGGGTTCTAAGTCGTGACAGATTCAACTCAGTCGGACACCGTGAGTCGACTGATGATAGGTGTTGTAAAACACCGTAATATCTATCTATTGTTTATGCTTTCTTTGCATGTTTTCTTGTAAATTATGTATCTTATGTTTGCTTTTGAGTTTATTAGGTACAATGGAGTCATTATGAGCAAAAAGAAGGAGAAACCATCTCACAAGCGGGTGATACTTGGAGTCGGCTAAGAATATGCGCGAGAAAGAAAGTGAATAGGCGGTCGGTTCCGCGAAACCGACAAGCCAAGTATCCATTTGTGGTGGCCCATATCGTAAGTGGGGTGCCCATGCAATTTCCATCATTACCGGGCCCTAAAAACAAGAGAAGCGTTTTCTCCTCTCAATCATTTCCGTCTACAATTCGGAGACGCGAGAAGATAAGGAGAACTGCTGCTTGTTATCATCGAGAGATCAGATCGAGGGAGAAAATCATGAGCAACGAGAGTTATATGAGTCTGAGGCTTCCAAGAACAAGGAAGAAGGAATTAATGATCAAATTGAGAATTACAAACTAGGGTTTGATTCGATTCAATTTACAAAGAAGAAGAAGAAGATGATGATTTGATGTTGCTGTTGAAGAAAGAATTGGGGTTTGAGTTATTTTGGTGGATTGGGACAAAGATAAAAGGGGATCTGAGATTTACAGTAATTGAAGATGGAAGAATAAGAACAAGAAATTGGAGATGGGTTTTGTGGTTGAGTTGAGACGAGATTATTCTTGCTGCCATGGGATTGTTGAATTAATGGGTTGGTGGCGCTGAAGAACCCGATTGCGAGATGGTGCTAATGGTGGTCGCATAGAAGGTCTTGGTGATAAATGATCTCAGACTAGTGATAAACATATAAGGAATTGGGGGTTTTGCTTCCAGTTTCTGTGAGCTAATGGATCTGTGATTAATAGAGGAAATGAAGCTAATTCGAAGAATTAGAAGATGGGTTTGATGGTGTTGTTGGTTGAATACGAAATACAGATGGGGTTTGGATTGATGATGATGAATTTAAGAGAATCATAAGAGAAGGAGATTGAAGTCGCTGTGGATTTGAGCAGTGAAAGAAGAATGGGTCCTGTTGTTGTTACAGGGAATTCTGGAATTGAGCTACCGTTGTTTTCCAGGTAATGGTGGTGTTGATGTTGCGGGGAAAGGGTTCGGTTGTGGCATTGAGGTTTACGAGGACTGGCAGAGCTTTGTGGTGATGGCATTGATTAGATCAACCGAAACGGAATGGTTTGAGGCCATAATGGTACTGAGATGAACTGTTGCTGCTGATTGTGGGTGCGGGTTGAGAGATGGAAGAGTTGGAGCCGACCTGCAATGCGAGAGAGGGTAGCTGCTATTGAAGCAACAAAGAGAATAGGAAGTTCTTGGATCTGAAATGAGGCAGTGGCACTGGAGAAAATTTAGTGTGGCTGTTATGAAGCTACAGATGTTGTTGGGATGATATGAGTTTAATTAAGCTGGATTTGCAAAGAAGTGTGAACTGATGTTGCTTTCGGTTCAATGGTGCTGTGATTGGTTACAACGAGGTCATGGGAGACTGCAAAAATTTGAGAATGGTGGTATGAGTTGCTGTTGAGATGTGTTTGTGTTTCAGTTTCTAATGTCTTTGTGTTGTAGTGGGATATTGGAGGCTGGAATGCGGTGTTGTTGGTAATGGAAGGTGGAAGTGATGTAGTTGTTTGCAGCAGCAGAAATGGTATGAATCGGAATGTGTCACTGAAGTATGGCATGAGGCATTTGTGGCTGACTTACAAGGGTTTTGTGAAAAAGATGCAAGTGCCAGTGGAGAAGTTGTGATGCGGGAAGTCAGAGATGAAGTTAGTGCAATGGCTAGTGTTGTTGGTATATGAAATCAAAGAAATGGATTTGGATTTGGGGGTTATGTGAAGCTTAGGGAAGAGATGAAGCCTTTGCTGTTGAGTTGAGAAAGTGGAGGTGGAGATTCAAATGCGGTGAGACACTTTGGTGGTGACGAAATGGTGTTGTGAGTGTATGAAGCTTCTCATTAGTTTGAAGTGCGGAATGCACAACCATCAAATTTGAATATGAGTTGGTGATGCACAATGATTGTCTTTGCCAAGCTTAGGAAGTGCAATGGCCTTGGCTCATGCCAAGCCCAGTCAGGCTAGTTAGAACCTGACTCCATCTGACTCGTCTTGACTGAGTTGACTCGATGGCTCGTCCTGACTCAGTTGACCCGACCGAGCTGACTCGTTGATCGGTGGCCAAGGCGGACTTTGCCGGTCACCTGAGCTACTTTCCGGTCACTTCTCCGGCCATAATACCAGTTTTCCGGCAACATATTTTTTTGGGCATATTTTCTACATGGGTTTTTATCACATATGGGCTTGGTGGACTTCTATCTATTGGACTTTTGAGACTTGACCTAATTTTGGAAAGCAAAGCTATTTAAAGGAAAGACTTCTACAACTTATATCACGTTTTTATTCTTGAAAGCTAAGGAGAGAGCCGCTTTTGTTTACGCTACTAGGGTTTGCTTTTGTTCATCTTCTTCTTTATTCAATTCATATTTTTGTGATGAACTCCATAGCTATGAGTAGCTAATTTATTCATTATTGGTTAAGGATGTAGTCCTATTTCTAAAACTTGTGCTTGATTTATGTATTAGTTTTCTCTCTTGATTATCGTTTAAATCTCTCTGTTTTTAATAATCACATGATTGATGTATTGTGATAGGACTAAGATATTTGGTTAGTTAAGTGGGCAATTAATTGAACTTGCATCCTTGTCCATAGCTATTTTAGGTTTTTCATCGAAAGCGATAACCACAGAATACAAGTAGCATGATATGTTTACGGTTTGTAGTGATACACTCTCGTAATCATATGTAGATTTTGACCATTGTCCGAATTGTTATGCGCAATGTATGACAATTACATTGATTAGCTTATTTCTGAAACTTAATGCTCCTAGGAATTGAACTTAATTAGCGCAAGGCGTTAGGTTATTCTTTAGGTAGAATTCACATACGCATCTCTAATGTGTGTGTTGATGAACTTAGGAAATTAATAGATTATCTTGCTCTATTGATTCTCTAGGCTTTTGATAATAAAAGAGATTAAATTGTAATTCTAATCATATATTCAAGCACATGTCTAAGATTGAAGATGAATTCCTTGACCAATATCTTTATCTATTGATTACTTTCTACAATTTACTTTGTTTTTGATTTACTTTTATTGCTTACATAAAAATCAGAAATCCCCCCAATTGGTTACTTTAAGAAATTGATTACATAATAACTACAATTGCCTCTCTGTGGAAACGAACTCTTTCTTATCATATACTTTAGGAAAGTGAAATTATTTTTGACGCATACGACATCGATCAAATTTTAGGCGCGGCCGGGGGAGGCATACGGCTAGTTATTAAGTTTTTAGTTTCTTATTTTTGTTTTTGTTTTTGCTTTTATCTTTGATTCTTGTTTTCTTGACTTGTTTCTCACTTGTTTGCAAGAATTGTTTTCAGGTACATAATCCCTGGCTTCTAAAGATTGGAATTATCCAAGGTGCGGGATAGCTACTCGAAGAGGCACAATACTCCAACCAAGTCAAGACACAACGAAAGAACACGAGTTGGAAGTAGAAGAAGAGACTTTCCAGCAAGAAGAAGAAGTTTTAGAACAAGAGGTTCCGGGTGAACAAGAACCACCTTTTGGAAGAAAAGAAGAAGCAATGGGTGATGAGAATCGTTCACTCAAGGACTTGGCTTCTCATAGGCTTGATACACAACAGGTGTATTCAAACAAACTCTACTTTTGAGACCAAGCAGGGGTTGCTTAGAGAGATATTTTCCGCATCAAAGGCTACTCAAATTCGAAAGGAGATTTGTGGGATGAAGCAAAATGTGGGAGAATCCTTATATGAATGTTGGG
>JAJJWW010008837.1:0-31574 GCA_023531295.1 Papaver armeniacum
TGATGGTGGATTTTCGTTTAAGGTTAAATTTGTAAAAAACCAAAAAATCATGCGCCGACATCTTGTAAAAGATAAAGCCATTTACAAGTGTTGGATACTCCCTCACTTAATTCACCAAGAATGGAGCATGTAGCAACAATCCTGTTCGTGAATACATGAAATTCCTCCAGGGTTGGAGCATGTGGCAACAATCCCTTCCTGTGAATTTCATATCACCTTGTATTTCCAAAGTACTCATTATCGGTGTGGCATGACGACCGAGTGTTACTCTTCTGAGAACAACACGAACCTCCAAGCACTGTAATGAAACCATGTATGAAATACCCGTACAGCCGATTCTCGGTGTGTTATACTAGCCCGAGCCCCTCTCGGTGTGTTATACTAGCCCGATTGAGCATCCTGACCGACCGTATCGGTCCGGATATGATTCGATCGCAGATCATCCAACTCCATAAGCATGATTGGATGACCCCGGATCAATTCCATCACCCCCAAGCGGTATGGAATACCCACGGCCGACCCCGCATGGTCGGTCATTGGCCTATCCTTCCAAGAAACCGTTCATACCAAGCATTATGGACTAAAACCCTAAATTAGGGTTTGCGGCATATTACATGTGTTGCAAAGTAAAGTCTCAACCATCCATCTTCGCAGGTATAGATGGAGGGTGTAGATGTAGACTTAAAGGGCCCGAGCATGTCAACACGATCACCGTGGGACCGCCTACACACTTGACCAATCGGTCAAGACCAACAATGTTTGGCCGTGACAAAATCATCACCCAAACAAGAGATGACTCACGGCTTGAAAGCCAAAATTAGGGTTTCAAGTCATCACGCACGTCCATCTTCTCCGGCACGAATGGAGGGTCACATATTAGATTAAACAAGGGTCGGTCATACCAGCATGACCACCGTGAGCCCATCTACCCCCTCATGTGTTCGGCCAAGGCATATCACGCATGGTCAATCCAAAACGTGCGTCCAAACTAGCATGGCCGCGCCTCCCAAACCACGAACTGATCTCTACCGCTCAACTTCACCGGAAGATTTGAGTGGCTTAGATCACGTTTTCATGGGATAGTCAGGTATAGGTGTGAACACCAGCCTACCACCTACACGCTGGTATGATCGACCAAGACCGACCAAGATGTGTCGTCTTGAAACGCGTGCCCAAACTAGGGATGTCACGCCGGTTTCCAACCCTTTTGCGGCATCAATTTCCTGCCGCAAACCGATCTCAACCACTCAACTTTACCGGTTAAATTGAGTGGCCTAGATCACGCCTCCATGGGACGGTGAGGTGTAGGCGTGTACACCGGCATGTCGTCTACACACATGCCCGGTCGGTCCTCTCCAAATCCTTTTCCATGCTTGGTTTCGACCAAGCTGAAGAGTGATGCTTGCGCACCTCTTCAAAAACCCTAATATTCATTAACGGTCGCAGATGAGTGTCTCAAAGATCATCTCATCCGTCCAACTTCACCAGCTTGGTTATACAACCCTGGTCAGGAGTTATTTGGTCAGTGAGGCGTCATTACCCATCACTTTACCACACTATAATGCAGGTACTGCATAAAATACACACGATACTTCACAAGTATCGACTTCCCGGCTCTTTCATGATTATTCAATTCAAAGATTACATGCTATCTTTCGTGGATCCACGATCCACACATTCCAGACATCAATCATTTCACAAACTGGGGATACATACCGGGGTATTGGTCTGGCGGTTTACAGCGTGCAGCGTGCAACGCGCCATCACAAGAACATGTCAGAAGTCATGGACGGTTAGAGATGAACAGAGAAGTGGGCAAGACTGGTCGTGTGGCACCGACGCACAACTCCACAACTCCATCACCCACTTCCTCCACTTCCCACGAGAGACGTGAATGAGGCTCAATGACTTGTATAAATAGGTTCTCCGCCCTATTTCAAACAACAACACAAGTTTGCACGAGACATTTAAAACCAAGTTTTAATACAAAAACTTATTCAAACACCCAGAGCTTGCTTGCATCAATCACAAGCCTGCTCACCTTTCTGTTACAAGTCATAAGCAAGCCAACACCTTCACAATCTCAACACCTTCTTCGCTTCCCTCCCTAAGATCAACCCCATCTCCTTCACTTTGTGACCGAAACAAGTCCGAACGGCCATTTCTTGGTTTAGGGCCGGACTTGCACAGATTGATCTCTCGAATCTACAAGCACTCACCGCGTAAAGTGCATTTGTTTAAAGGTTTAAATTCATTCCTCATCCACACCCCAAATTACCAAATTTGCAGGAGTAGTTTTCACCCATAAACAATTGGTGACCACAGTGGGAGGTTGATCTCTCGGTTACAAAAAATTGAATTCTCAATTTTTCAATTTTCATTCCACGATGTACCCTCACTCGGAGTCCGAAGGTGGTTCAGATATCAGGAGGAGCATAGCTATAGCTAGAATGCTGGAGGATGTCTTGGCAAATCAAGACGGTATCTCTAGAAGACAGAGCGAGACATTTCTCCTTTTGAATGATATAACAGCGCAATTACAAGAAGGGTCGGCAGGCATCTACTCAAACAGTGCAAGGAACGCTGGATCCTTAGTCAGGAGTCACACCTTTACCGGTGGAGATGCAGAAAGAGCACGTAATCACAGGGGACTCAGGAGAGACGAACAACAGGGTCCAGCCGACAACGAAGACTCGAGGCAACTCCACAGAGGAAAAGACTTCTCCGGGTACCACAACGTCTACCGGATAAAGAAATGGAGCCTGCAGCTTACGGATCCCTGCTGTAAGATTTATATCTCAAGACCCTTGTCAAGCCGTGAAGAAATGCTTGAGGAAGGAGAGATCAATCAAGGAACACGTGAGTACAGAGGATGGGAACGTTCAATTCGATCACTCAGCAGTGATATTAAAACACCTCCCATCACCAGAGCCAGAGCAGCCGCAAATCCTGGCATCTCATCAAGTGTAACACCTCTGGTAGTCACCAGGGAAACAACTTACACTCCTTCATCAGGACGAGGAGCCGGAGGGACGAGAGGAGGACCATTCCTCATTACCATTGCAGACTTGATGGAGAAACAGGAAGTTCTTGCTAAGACTCAAACGGATATGGCCGCAACTCATAAAGAGGTACTCACTTTTCTTAAGACATTAACTGATCGATTTCCATAAGAGCCATGAAAGCCCCTGGAGCAAAAAATGAACGCATTCAACGCACCGGAGAAGGTACTTCAGCGGCGCGGACCTTCATGGACCTGATCAAAGAAGCGACATCAGATATGAGCGGTCTTGTCATGGAGACTCCTACACTGGGGACTGATCCTCACAACGATCCTCCTCAAGTCAAGTCAATAGTTTCACTATAAACCAGAGGCCGGTGGATCGGGAAGCGTTTTCTTTACTGGAAGGTTTATGCGAACTTTCACACCTCTCGAAGAATCAGCGCACGGAGAAATTTTGCTGCAATCAACCAGAGGAAGTTCACAACCGTGCCCTACATGTCACCGCACGCATCAAGGATTCAGAGTTCAAGACGGCCCTTATCGACACAGGAGCGTCTTCGAATGTGATTACTCTCAAGACTCTCAGGACATCCAAGGTTCTCCAAGGCAAGGTCGTACGGAAGCCTACCACGGTGACGGACTTCGAGGAAACCAAACCAGCACATACGAGAGAAGCTCCGCGAAAGAATCGACAAGTTCGTTGCATCCCACTCCCCACGTGGGCGTCAATTCGGGAAGAAGACCGGCTTGTATCATTGAGGGCTAGTACCCACGATGCATCTTTCTTGTGAAGCATTCTTCTCCATCCCGTGAAGCCACGACCCATGTTCACACGAAGAGGGAGCGAACTTTATGGCGAGTCGTGACCAGAAAGGGAAAACGGTATACCGACACTTCCATTATCAATTAGCAGGGGAGACTGTTACCCGGTCTCTCCACCTAATGGAATGCTACAACGGCAACGAACCATAAGAGCAAGTGCTAGATGCTCCACAACAGCTGCAAGAGGGCACCAACTCCACAACTGATGAGATTGAAATCGTTGGGGAATCTCCTAGACCTATCTCCATCAGCTCAACCTTGTGTACGGATAAACGCACGAAGCTCGTGGAGCTTCTCAAAGAGTACCAGGATATATTCGCTTGGAGATATGAAGAAATGCCGGATTTAGATGAAAATTGGTCACCCATCATCTACATGTCATACCTGGATCCAAGTCGGTTAAACAGTTGTAGTTCAGATCAGTCGTGATAGACTTCGAGAGACTTGAACAGTGCTGCTCCAAAACGATCCTCCTTTACCTAACATCGACATGTTAGTAGATTCAACCAGCGGACACGGCATGTTCTCCTCCATGGATGGATGTAGCGGCTACAACCAGATAAGGATGTACGAGCATGATGCAAGTAAGATTGCTTTTCGAACTCCTCTCAGAAATTTTTATTATACCATACTACCATTTGGTTTAAAGAGTGCCGGTGCAACGTATCAACGCTCTATGACGGTAATCTTCCACTGGAGCCGATACCTCAAGGGAGTAGCCTCAAGAAGATAAAATCCGGGCGAGTTACTCTATCAGACAGTGGTCGAACAAGATCCGGGTGAGTCACTTTATCAGACAGCGGTACATGTCTATCACGCTATGTTGGAGAATCCGCGCTTTTGGTCATCCTCTGGAGCTTTGAACGCTCATCTACAACAACATATGCCCCGATATAAAGAACCAGCCTGCCGGAAGAGCCTCATAATGTTTGTAGGGGCATATATCTCACCAACAAAGCGATACAACATTCAAATATTCCGAAGAGATCCTTGAAGAAGAGGAAAACCACCAAGATACAACATCCTGCGCGTCCATCAACTCCAACTCCAAAGTACCACATGCACGAATCCCACAATGATGAAACAACGTCCAAGATATTCCATACAGCTCGACAACAACCACTACGAACAAACCATGTAAACCACGCTTGGGGACTCGAGGCTCAAGATGAAGCTCCTTCACCGTCGATCAAGGACTTCTTCAACACGAGAAAGATGGCCAGTCAAGAATCATGGAATTCGCAAGGGTAAATCGAACTGAAGAGGAAGCCACTTCAACGCTCCCTCCAGCAGAAGCTGCTTCAACGGTCTATTCAAGAGCCGCCTCAACGCTCTCTCCAGGACCACGTTCGCTTTAGAATCCTTGTTCAACACTCTCTCCAGGATCCACCTCCGCCAGAAACCACTTTAACATCCTTATTATTCAACATACGTCTCATCCATCCTTCGTAAGAACCAAATGGAGCATGAAAACCTTGAAGTCGATAGGAGAAGGGTTATCCTATGGAAAGGATATTTTCATATCGTTGAAAGGACACGGTGAACAACTCATCATCAATGTTCGGCATATCTTTGAAGCTTTCAATACCTCCCCGACTTGGCTTTGACATTATCCCCGAAGACATCTCAACAGAGTTCTTTTATTCATTCTACAATAAAAGGCAGGAGCAGTACTTGTATAAAAACGCATGAGATGTGTAATCACACACGACAGAACACACATTCACTTTGGAGTACACAAGGCTGGTATTGGGTCCAAACACCGGTGTTGATCGAGTCACAAGTCCGGTATTGCTCAAGCTTCAAGTCTGGTATTGCCCAAGCTTCAAGTCTGGTATTGATCAAGTCACAAGTCCAGATATTGCTTAAGTTTCAAGACCGGTGTTGGTCAAGGGCACGAGGCTGGTATAAAGGTGACATTCATCAAGCATACACGATATGGGGACTCACGTTCAATCAAGCATATTTGACGGGACCATATTTATTTGCACAACACGGTTCTCTTATGTCATGGGAATCATGTTCACGAAATACAAGCCCACGTTCGATCAAGCAGGCGCAGTAGCCCCACGAACGAAGCAGGCACTGTGATCGATCGATTAGGCACAATCCCACGATCGAACGATGCGCGGCGCATAACCCTCGACCTAATCGCATAGCAAGGTCGATCCGGCAAGATCGACATTCAAACGGAGCAAACACGGAGTGGGCCCTCGACCGAAGCAGACATAGCAAGGTCGACCGAAGCAGGCAATACCGACATCATACTAGGAGAATGCTCTCCTAGATGCCTTTTGAACGTGACATACTCCATGGACGGGATGACCCGTCTCTCCGGGTAACATCTAACTTTGTCTCATAAAGTTTTATCTTTAATCTGTCAATATCTTATGCCTACCACACAATAGTGTAACCATTATGTGCTAGGCGGGGACTTAATGTTGATGGTGGATTTTCGTTTAAGGTTAAATTTGTAAAACCGAAAAAAATCATGCTACGACATCTTGTAAAAGATAAAGCCATTTACAAGTGTTGGATACTCCCTCACTTAATTCACCAAGAATGGAGCATGTAGCAACAATCCCTGTTTCGTGAATACATGAAATTCCTCCAGGTTGGAGCAAGTGGCAACAATCCCTTCCTGTGAATTTCATATCAGCCCTTGTATTTCCAAAGTACTCATTATCGGTGTGGCATGACGATCGAGCGTTACTCTTACTGAATAACACGAACCTCCAAGCACTATAATGAAACCATGTACGAAATACCCGCATGTGGTCGATTCTCGGTGTGTTATACTAGCCCGAGCCCCTCTCGGTGTGTTATACTAGCCCGATTGAGCATCCGGGACCACCGTATCGGTCCGGATATGATCTGATCGCAGTCATCCAACTCCATAAGCATGATTGGATGACCCAGATCAATTCCATCACCCCCAAGCAGGTATGGAATACCCACGGCCGACCCCGCATGGTCGGTCATTGGCCTAGCCTGCCAAGAAACCGTTCATACCAAGCATTATGGACGAAAAACCCTAAATTAGGGTTTGCGGCATATTACATGTGTTGCAAAGCAGTGTCAACCATCCATCTTCGCAGGTATAGATAGAGGGTGTAGATGTAGACTTAAAGGGCTCAGAGCATGTCAACACGATCATCGTGGGACCGCCTACACACTTGACCAATCGGTCAAGACCAACAATGTTTGGCCGTGACAAAATCATCACCCAAACAAGAGATGACGCACGGCTTGAAAGCCAAAATTAGGGTTTCAAGTCATCACGCACGTCCATCTTATCCAAGCACGAATGGAGGGTCACAGATTAGATTAAACAAGGGCCGGTCATACCAAAGATGACCACCGTGAGCCCATCTACCCCCTCATGTGTTCGGCCAAGGCATATCACGCCTGGTCAATCCAAAACGTGCGTCCAAACTAGCATGGCGCGCCTCCCAAACCACGAACCGATCTCGACCGCTCAACTTCAGGAAGATTTGAGTGGCTTAGATCACGTTTTCATGGATAGTCGGGTATAGGTGTGAACACCAGCCTACCACCTACACGCTGGTATGATCGACCAAGACCGACCAAGATGTGTCGTCTTGAAACGCGTGCCCAAACTAGGGATGTCACGCCGGTTTCCAACCCTTTGCGGCATCAATTTCTGCCGCAAACCGATCTCAACCACTCAACTTTACCTAGGTTAAATTGAGTGGCCTAGATCACGCCTCCATGGGACGGTGAGGTGTAGGCGTGTACACCGGCATGTCGTCTACATACATGCCCTGGGTCGGTCCTCTCCAAATCCCTTTCCATGCTTGGTTTCGACCAAGTCATTTGAAGAGTGATGCTTGCGCACCTCTTCAAAAACCCTAATATTCATTAACGGTCGCAGATGAGTGTCTCAAAGATCATCTCATCCGTCCAACTTCACCAGACTTGGTTATACAACCCCGGTCGGAGTTATTTGGTCGGTGAGGCGTCATTACCCATCACTTTACCACACTATAATGCAAGATACTGATAAAATACACACGATACTTCACAAGTATCGACTTCCGAATAACACAGTTATTCAATTCAAAGATTACATGCTATCTTTCGTGGATCCACGATCCACACATTCCGGACATCAATCATTTCACAAACCGGGGATACATATTGGGGTATTGGTGCAGGCGGTTTACGGCGTGCGGCGTGCAACGCGCCATCACAAGAAATTGTCGAAGTCATGGACGGTTAGAGATGAACAGGAGAAGTGGGCAAGACTGGTCGTGTGGCACCGACGCACAACTCCACAACTCCATCACTCCACTTCCTCCACTTCCCACGAGAGACGTGAATGAGGCTCAATGACTTGTATAAATAGGTTCTCCGCCCTATTTCAAACAACAACACAAGTTCAGACGAGACAGAAAACCAAGTGTTAATACAAACAACGTATTCAAACACCCAGAGCTTGCTTGCATCAATCACAAGCCTGCTCACCTTTCTGTTACAAGTCATAAGCAAGCCAACACCTTCACAATCTCAACACCTTCTTCGCTTCCTTCCCTAAGATCAACCCCATCTCCTTCACTTTGTGACCGAAACAAGTCTGAAACGGCCATTTCTTGGTTTAGGCCGCACTTGCACAGATTGATCTCTCGAATATACAAGCACTCACCGCGCAGTGCATTTGTTTAAAGGTTTAAATTCATTCCTCATCCACACCCCAAATTACCAAATTCTGCAGGAGTAGTTTTCACCCATAAACACCCACATAAGAGACTTTGAAATAATTTGTGACACAATGAACTATCCGAATGTCTCCAGAGATGTGCTTAGGTTACGTTTGTTTCACTTCTCTCTCTATGATAAAGCCAAAGAGTGGTATCATTTTATTCCTTCCAAAACAATTACCACCTGGGATGGTCTTGTAGAGGTATTTGTTAAGAAATTCTACCCACACCATAAACTGTCTGCTGTTCTAGCGGTCTATCCAAACCTTTAAGCAGAAATTAGGTGAAAAACTTCATGATTATGTAGAAAGGTTTAGTGAATTGTTATACCAGTGTCCACATCACGGCTTTGAAAAAGCCCACATGGCCCAAATTTTATATGAGGGCCTTGATAGTGAAACCCGTATGCAGGTAGAAATAATTAGTGGTGGAAAATTTACCCATCTAGACCCAGATGAATGTTTCGACGAATTAATCAAGTTAGCCGAGAAAACTAGGCAATGGGCTTCAATGAGAGAACCAGAAATACCTAGAAATCCTATCCGTAGGATCGATAGAGTTGATTATGGGTCGGACATTCTTAGGCGTCTAGAGGCCTTAGAAATGAATCAAGGGTCACACCATGCTAGATACGAAGAGCAAGCCCATGCTCTTCATAACAACTCTAGGTTTGAAAACCGTCAGAGATTTGATCCATATTCCGATACCTATAACCCTGGTTGGAGAAACCACCCGAATTTCTCTTGGTCTAAGGGCCAGAGTCAAGGCCAGTCTAGTAATTCTCAGGCTTCCTCAGGTTTTGGGTATATTAAGAACCATTTAGGGCCAGATCAGTATCAGAACCTGTCGGATAAAAAAATCATGAGCTTAGAAGAGTCTCTGACCATCTTATCTCATAACACTGCAGAGTTTAAGCAAACGGTTGAGAAAGGTTTACAGGAAAACTCTCAGGCTATTTCAGAACTAAAAAAATCAGGTTAGTATAATTGCAGAGTTTTTGAGCGAAAGAGAGAAAGGAAAGTTACCCAGTCAACCACTACCCAATACTAGAGCAATTCATGAAGTATCCTCTAGAGAGAAAGAGTTCAATCATGTGAACTCTGTAACAACCCTTAGGAGCGGTAAAACGGTAGACAATAAGGTAGCCATACCTAATAGTGGACATACTGTAGATCCACCTTCTAGTTCCCATTCTAGTTCCCATGATGAGCCCCAGAAGGAGCCATTAGCTGAAGAGACTGATAAAATTTCTAGTGATGCCCATGTGTCCCGATAGGTCTCACTTCATTCCTAGAGCCCCATATCCACAGTTGTTAGTTCCAACTAAGAGAGAGTCGACTTTCAACAAAATAATGGAGATTTTTAAGCAGGTAAACATAAATATTCCTTTATTAGAAGCAATTAGGCAAATGCCCTGCCAAGTTTCTTAAGGATCTTTGTACACGCGTAAGCTTAATGTCCATAAGAAAGCCTTTTTAGCTGGTCAGGTAAGTTCAATCCTTCTGAACCAAACAGCCCCCTAAGTATAAAGACCCTGGATGCCCCACCATATCTTGTACGATTGGTAATCACATGGTTGATAAAGCATTACTTGACTTAGAGATAGTGTTAACCTACCCCGTACCATGTGTACACCACTAGGTCTTGGTGAGTTGAAACCGACTAAAATGACCCTACGGTTAGCTGATAGGTATGTCAAAGTACCTCGTGGTGTCATAGAGGATGTTCGATTGAGGTTGATAAATTTATTAATCCAAAGTGGATTTTGTTGTTCTAGACACTCAACCACATTCGGGACCCTAGTGCTCAAATACCGGTGATTTTAGGTCGCCCATTTTTAGCCACATATAATGCTATAATCAACTATAGGACCGGACTTATGAATATATCCTTTGGTAATATGACCACTGAACTAAATATCTTTAATGTTACTAGACAACCTTCTAATGAATCGGAGGAAGTGAATATGATTAGCACTTTAGTTCAAGATATAATTCGGGATAATTGGGATGACACTTTATTTGGTAATTCCTTAGATGAATTTGATGAGACAATTCTCTTAAGTCAGTTAGGTGACCAAACTTTTGAACTAGAAGAAGCTCTCGAGTACTTTAAAGACTCTCTGACCCTGAAATTCAAGCCATATTGCTAGGCCTTACGGAGAGTAATGTTGACCCTAAGTTTGGGGGTAATGATCTAGAAGAAGCTCTTGAGTATTTTAAAGACTCCAAGGATCCATAAATTCAAGCAATAGTTAGAGGTTTGTCTGAGAATACTGATTACTCTAAGTTTGGGGGTAGTGATGGTCAAATATCCCTAGTAGAATTCCCTAACTTGGGAATCGAGCCTAGTATACATGAGGCATTTCCTGAGTCTCTTTCGACTCCTCAACCTGACCCTCCTGATACTGTCCAGGAGGAAATCCAGCAACTAGAAACCCATAGCTCAGAAGAATCTATTTTTCAAGACACTCATATGAATCCCAAGTGGGCACTACAGAAAAACCCAGTTGTCTTGCAGGAAACCTTGGATGAGGATGTGTTATGTCTGTTCATTTTTCTGATTTGGTGCAGTTTTCTAATAATTGTGGAAATTTTATTTGATTTTGTTGACCCACAGTTGTTTCGACTATTGATATATGATTTGAAAGGTAATTATCCATTTTGTGGTATTTACCGTCTGGCTGAAGACTTTAAACTTAGCACTTCTTGGGAGGTAACCCAATATTCATGCGACACGGTAATATCTTTCCTTTTCTCTTTTGCTTCAAATGGTAAAGTTTCTCCTTGTTCATGCTTTTAATTTTATCTTTAGAACATTGAGGACAATGTTAGATTTAAGTTTGGGGGTGTGGGAAAAACATTTTAGTTGCATTATTAAACTCCGAGCCTAGAAATTTATGCTTATTAAGGATGACACTAACCAATCTAAGTGGATGGAAGCATTTTGGTTGTAGGAGTTGAGGAACCAATGACGATTAGATGGAAACATCTAAAGAGTCTATTCATAAAAGCACGAGCTCGGGTGTTAGAATTAAAGAAAAAATATGGTAGTTTCGCCATATCTCGTTGAATCCTTTTCACTTTTATTTTTATTTTGTTTTCTTTAAAATATGTTTGTCTAAGTGATTATGTGGGGCTCACGATTCAAGTTGTTACCACTGCTAGGTGAAATAGAGTGATTGAGATAGAAAAATAAATTTAAAAAAAAAAAAAAAAATTGAGACCAGACTATCAGACCAACCGGAATAAATTCAATAAAGTCGACCACCGGAACCCTTGTATATGCCAGTTGAGTTGACCTAGAGATAGATTATCGACCTTTGGTTCCCTTGTATATGACCAGGTTTGTTGATATTAGTCCAGACAAGTATCTCATCCATTAGGATAGGTTCGTTTTGGCAATGGCCTTGAGACGAGATATGAGAAACACCGTTCACCTAGACAACATCAAAACCATCTACGTTTTTCTATATCCATTTCATACTCTATCCATGTGATTGGTTGACTCGGTTATGATGTCCGAAACTATCCGAGTAGAGCTCGTGACTTATATATGAATTTTAGTATGCTTGAGTGCAAACTCGTGTACATCAATTGGAATTTCGCATCGTGGTACTTCCTCCTGTAGTCAATAAGTATGCCAACCAAGGAGATTCTTTAGTGCCTTCCAAGGTTCTGCGTAGATAGCTAAGGTCTGGAGTATAAAGGTTTTGTGGGTACACCTCTGGTAAACCCTCCCGAGACTATAACTCGGCCACTAGGGCCACCTAGGGGTTTAAAGGCTTATTGCATACGCTAAATGCAATTGACGATGCCTGCGACAGTGAGTTAGGATTTTTATTTTGTAGATTTGATTTGCTCGGGACTAGCAAATAATAAGTTTGGGGGTATTTGATAGACGCATTTATGTGTCTATATTAGTCTCAATTCTCTGTAATGTTAGTACTCGATTTTGTGCTTATTTTGGTATTTTATGTCTTTGTAGGTGTTTTTGGAGAAATAAGCTTTTGCGTGAAAATTGGCTCGAAAAGTGGTATTTGCGCTCGTGGAAGAAAAATACTATTCGGACCCCTCATTTGGATAAGGGGCACCTCAATTACTAAGGGGCGACCACTTGCTATTCACACCCCATGAACGGATAGGGGGCATCCATGTTCTTCCCCATTTGAACCAAGTTTTGGCGGGAAAACTATATTACCACCTGCGGAATTTTCTTCGTCAAATTAGGACGAGTTTTACTGAGATTTAATCGCGGATTTTTGTCACTTTGGGTGCGTTAAGGATAAACAGAGGCTTGGTATGAGTGTTGGATTAGAAGAAATTAATAGGATCATCGACGTGAAGCTAAACGGGGAAGAAAGAAATACTCGGGTTTTGTGGTAAGATTACGTGGGCGGAGGAAAGTGAATATCCGATTTAGATTTGTTTCTATCCTAAGAAGAGTCTTGAACAACTACGATTCAATCAATGACGTGTAAGGAAGATTTACAGAAGAAGAAAAAAAAGTCCGTGACTTGCCAGGGAAGATTTTCTCGAGATTTTCTACACCTATTGGCTATATAAAGGGTGTACGAGAGTTACATAAAGGAGGTCGGAGAGTTTGGGGTGAAGCAGAGGCATAGAATCACACTGCAGAGAAGAATCGCAGCAGCAGGTGAAGAGCAAGAAGAAGAGTTGCTGAACGACAGAAAAGAAGTGTCCCTCTCAAGAACACGAAGAACAGACCAACTAAGTCAGTCGTTTATTCTGCTGCACTTTGAATTTATCATTTTATTATAACAGTACTTTGCAACACTTATCGGTCGTTGCAATTTCACTGCTTTATTGTTTTCAACCTCTTGTAAACACTTCTTGAGTTATGAATACCAATTTTGAGCGTGTTTCTACCATGATGAGCTAAACCCATCACTGGGATGACGGAGGAAGCCAATTCACAACACTATGGTAATTTTATTAAATTCTTTTTACGACTTTTGCATTAATATATTTTGAATTATGATTTTAAATTAATTAGTTGTGATTTAGTTTGATGGGTTATGCTTAGCTTAGGTGTTTTGATAACTCATGCTTACCATTTACAATTAATGTTTTATAAAATCTACCTTGGCAAAGATTTAGAGTCAATATTTATTATTTTTGGAGCTGTTATTGTCTAAGAATTAATATTAAACCATAGAAAAAGAGTTTGGTGAAATCCCGATTCCCAGTAATCTCTCAATATTGTCATTATCCTTTCTTTTATTCGCTAGTTTTAAGTATTTTATTTAAGTAAGTCCTAAAATCAACAACTTCCCAAGCCCGAGAATCTAATCCATATACTTAACACTTGTAAAACTGCATCATGTGGTAACGCTTATCTTTTATTGTTCAAAGATATTCCTTAATAGCTAAAGGAAAAAATCCCAGATCGAAAAATAAGTTGAGAATATTTTAATTAAGGTTTTTAATTTTATTTTTGGAAAATGAAAATTAGTAATGTGCATTTACTAGTTGGAGATTTTCTAAGAGATTTTCGGTCAATGTTTGGACAAAGCATTTCCAGGAATTATGGAAACTGAATTTGGAATATATTGCATATCTTGAGAATATTTTCGGTTTTGAAAATTCCTTGGTGTCCAAACTTCCTTGGTCTATAAATATCCAAGTTTTCATTTCGAGCAAACTAATCCTCAGAGCCAGCAAAACTACCTAGTTAGGAGCCGCCTATTCGGAGAGGAAAGTAACCTAATTAGGCGAAATCTCTTACGGCCACTCAGTTTAAAGACTTCTTTGGGATTGAGAAGCTCTATTAGTACCGTTGGTGGGAAACTAGATAATTGCAGTTTATTATTCGTTTTCGATTGATTTGATTGACTAACGGTTGTTGAACTTTGATTGCACCTAGTTTGTTTATGCTTGAGAATCTTCTCTTCTGATATAAGATTCACTCAAACTAGATCGAAGTTTCGACGAGGATCTTTAAACTGTTTGTAGATCTAAAGACGTCTTGTGATAATCCATTGTTAACAGACTCCGTTCTGTGTGTGATTGATCACAAGAGATTCAAGGTGATTGTGTGCAGGTGTTTATTGAAGATCTAAGAAGATCTGAAGACGAAGAAGAATTCTGATTTGGGTTCATAATCTCTGGTGTGCACAATACTTGTTTCGTTTAAAGAGGATCCAACTATAATCGGTTTATCCTTGTGGTAGATTGGATTGATTTGTTGAGTAGATCGGTATCAATACAATTCTTTGTGATTCAAAGTATTGATTGAAAAATCTAGACAATTACTTTGGTAGTTGTTATTAGATAGATCTAAGGACCTGACAAAGGAGTTTATTGGGATAAACGGAATAGCCTTTTGTCGAACTCACATCACTTGGTTGGAAAGAGCTGTTACCAAATAGATTTGTTATTCCTTTACTGTTTGGAATACGAACCAAAGGAATTGTTCCAAGTACGTGACTTGTTACAAGTTGGAGGCATGGGAATACAGACGTAACTAGGTGAACTATAGGTTTAGTTGCTTGGTCTCAACTATACGAAGTTGGTTTGATTTTGTATAACGGCTTAATCCTGAGAGTACTCAATTCTGGACAAGGTCCTGGGGTTTTTATACATTTGCGGTTTCCTCGTTAACCAAATCTTGTTGTGTCTTTTACTTTTCTATTTCCGCAATTATAATTGTTTTTATTATAATTAGAAGTAAAATACACAAACGTTAATTCCTATTTACTTGATAGTAATCCTATTGTGTTTGGTTAAGTCCGAACCTTTATCAAGTAAACATACTTCGTTGTTGTATTGTCTCGATCTCGTATCCATAGACGATCACACGAAGTGTGAACCGATTAATTGTATTATCTCGACTCAGTCCATTGACAATCACTTCCGGATAAAGGACTTATAGGTGGAAAAGTTTTAGATTGAGGTATATTTGGGTACCCTCGTCTTTTCAATTGGTATCAGAGCAGGCAAACACGAAAAGATCTAACAATATATGTTTGGTGCGATCCAACCTATAAGAAATTGAATCTAATGAGTGATTCAGTTAACGTATCTCAAGATTTGAGAAAAACTCGTCCTGGGTTTAATGATGAGTGCCAAATAGTGCATATTTATACACCTTTTTATTGGCATTTTACTCATCTTTTGTGCTCATAAATCAGATATTATCCCATATTCTGTATTTTCTTTGTTTTCAAGAATAAATATTTGTATTAATTAATTTTGTGTTTTTAGGTAATAAATAAAGCTCGGAGAAAGTGAGGAGCCAAAAGAGCGAAGAATCGGAGGCAAGTGTCTATGGAGCAGAAAGCCAAAGCCCGCGCGCGCAACAGTTGCAACCCAACAAGTAGCAACTCATCTACTAGACATGGGCTTGAGCTAGACCCGACCCGTGACCCGGATCCGAGCCCGTCCACTCCAAGTCGTTGAGATTTCTATCTTCCGCATCCAACGGTCGCTGCCTTACTCCCATCAAATCCCTGATGCACCCGCTCAACACCACACCACCTATATAAGCCCCTTTGCCAAAACCTAAACCTAATTTTCTCTTCTCTTCTCCTCTCCACCCGACAGAGCTCGCTCTCCACCTCCTCTTCCCGACCATCTCTCGCAACGCCATCACCACCACCATCTCCTCCGCCGTTCTTCCCGACACCACAGTCACCAAAGAACGATGCACCATCCCTTACCGTCTCTCTACCTAGTTCATAGCTTCTTCCCTAGAATCTAAGATCGAGACAGAGAGAACTAGGTTAGGGTTTCATGAGCAGAGGGAGCAAGCATCACCTCGAGCCGAATTGACAAGAGAGAGGACTTGAATCAGAGAGCATGGGTAAATGGGTATGACTTTAATTGTTATTTTAAAGCAAATTTAGGGTTTGATATTTTGGGGGATTTTGCATGTATAAATAGAAGGTGTATTTGGATGTTTGAGGTACGCCTGGATTAGCCAGAGCAGTCACTTTAGTTTTAATTTGTATTTCATTTATCTTGTAATGCTTTAGTTTAATTTTCCAGGGTGTGTTGAAACCCCTGATTATGTGCTAAGTGATTCACTTTCATATTGTGTTCTTGTCGTGCTTTAATGTGTTAGAAATATTGTATTCGCCATTTGATCACATGACCCCCGTGATGGAGTGTCTTGTAAGAAGACACTCCATACTAGGGGGAGTGTGTGAGATTAGCAAGATAGTATCATGGTGTTCATCCCTGGGATGAACCAAGACCATAATTAGACTAGGAATTGCCTTAGCTCAATTTCAGGTGGTGGATTCACCACCCTGGTAACTTCCAGTTTGTTACAATTCACTTCATTGCCTTAGCTTAGTGTCACATTTCATACTCAGCCGTATCGGCATTTACAAAACATCTGTTGTCACATTACCTCACTTAGAATTCAGTTAAGCAGCCTTGATCAATACTAGAGCACCACAAGTCCTTGTGGGATCGACCCGTACTTGCCGCGTCTCCGATAGACGCCGTGCACTTGCGGTTATCACCGTAGGCCATCATTTACATACACTTTCGAGGCCTACCAAGTTTTTGGCGCCGTTGCCGGGGATCACTCCATTCTCACCTGCTGTAACTTGTATCACTCCATTTATCACCGTAGGCCATCATCTCTGCCTTTGTAGCTGTAACTTGTATCACTCCATTCTCACCTGCTTTATCCATAGCTGTAAATACTAGTTTTTCTCACCTGTCATTTGCATCTGTCAATTGCATAGTAGTCTAACTTCATCTGTCATTTGCATCTTTGCATCTGGTGCATATTTCCTTGCATTGAAGTCTTGCATTATTAGTATAATTTTGTATAACTTAGATTTTCTTTTACTCTTGTAGCTCCATTTATCTCATACCCTGTACCAGCATAACTCATCTATAGCTTTCACTTCCTAGGAACTGAAATTTGCTTGTTGAGTGAACCGGTGCCTATGAGCAGCTGAGACAAGCCAAAAGGGAGAAATACAAGGAAAGGCGCAGACTTAAGGTTAGTCTCCCCTGTGACATTGCTATGAACAACTGTGCTATGACCCTCAGCCGTGCATCTGCCCTGAGCGGTAACCCTCCAGCCCTCTGAAGCTGTTGTGCCTAACCTAGTCTGTACACCTGAGTGTTGAATCTTTGAGAAATGCTTGCCTGACAAACTGGCCATTTTGCTGACCTGAGCACTAATGAAACTTGTTCACAATGAGCTGTGCATTACACCTGAAGTTCACTCAGTGTGTATGATCTGAACTGTGTAATCCTTAGCCTGGATAGCCAGACTAGCTGAGCTTGAAGTTCACTCTGAGCCAAGCTCCAGCCCCCTGAAGCTGCAAGCTTGAGCTCCCTTGCAGACCCTGGCATAACCCTGAGCATGAGCCATTAGAGCTGCAACTCAGAGCATACCTGTGAGCCACCACTGTTGCACCAAGTTTTTACCCTGTGAAAACCGAGTTATTGTGTGGCTCGAGCATTTTGTGTGCACCGAACTACCCCGAACCGTGTGTTGAGCCATTGTCGCCTTGGCTTTGAGTGCAATCCTCGCTCTTTGTGAGTTTGAGCCACAACAAGCACAACCATCTACCCTGCATATTTTAAGCTTAACCTCTGAGAAATTTGAAGTCAACTGCAATAGTTGACATCAAGTCAGACTATTGACTTGTGCTGATCTGTGTTATTCATCTGTGACACTTGAGCAAACCTTGAAAATCTGAAATATATGCATGTAGTGGTACCCTGTGTTAGCTGCTGAACTTTGTGTGACCTGTGCATAACCCTGTGGAGTGAGTTGTGTGCATAATTATATTGGCTGAAACCTGGTAAGCTAGGAACCTTGCATACCCTACTTTGCCTTGGCTATTGCAAGCCTTATTTTGTGCATAACCTGTGTAAACCTCGCTAAGCTTGCCCCGTACAAGCCGTGGCCGTGTCTTTGTGACACTGCATACAATGTGTGCAATGTGCTTGCTAAGCCAAGGTGTGAACTCGCAAGCACTTCTCTCGTGCTTAAAATTGTGAAATTGTGTGAGTGGCATACACCTACAGCCTGAGTTGCCAACTGATAGACTAAGCCCCATCTGCTGGGCTGAGCACAAAGCTTTAAGCCCACTGCCCATAACCTGGGTTGAACATTTACACTGCTGGAGCTGGAGCTGGGCTTACACTAAACTAAGCCCACATCTGTTGGGCTGTACACACAACTAAGCCCACTTCTCATAACCTTTGGGTCAGAGCTACAAAGACTTAGGCGTGCACACAACTACCGGGCTTCCCACAAAACCAAACAAAAAGCCCATAACAAACCAAATGAAACCCAATAAACCAAACCAATCCCATTCAAACCAAACTGAGTCCACTACAACTGGGCTTTGAGTTCAATTTGAGTTGATAAATTGATGAGTGCCAAATAGTGCATATTTATACACCTTTTTATTGGCATTTTACTCATCTTTTGCGCTTATAAATCATATATTATTCCATATTCGTATTTTCCTTGTTTTCAAGAATAAATATTTGTATTAATTAATTTTGTGTTTTTAGGTAATAAATAAAGCTCTGAGAATCTCGAGGAGCCAAGGAGCGAAGAATTGGAGTCGAGCATCTATGGAGCAGATAGCCAAAGCCCACGCGCGAATCGGTTGCAACCCAACAAGGAAGACATGGGCTAGAGCTACCCACGACCCAGGATCCGAGCCCGCTCACTCGAGCCGTCAAGATCTCGCCGGCTACATCCAACGGTCGCTCCATCGCTTACATCTATATCTCGATGATCCCGTGCAACACGAGATCACTCCAAAAACCGGCTACCAACCTCGACCGTTCAGATCTCTTCAGCTTCATCCTACGCTGGTGAGGCCTTCTCATCGAGTTTTGCTGTGAGCTCAACAATAAATCCCTAACCCTATACCCCTAATCGAGCGAGACCATTCCTCTCTTCGTCTTCTCTTTCTTCTCCTCTCCCGTCTCCATCGAGCGTAGCTCGCTCTTCCACAGAACACCACCTCCACCTTCTCTTCCATCACCACCTCACCAACAACCTTCCCGACACGCCGCCACAACCACCCTCTCTAGCTTCACTTATCTCTCGCCTAGCCTCTAGAAACCCTAGAGGCTATGTACGAGATGATTGAAACTAGGGTTACGATCAATCAACCCCAAAGATGGAGTTCTGAGACGATTAGACAAGAAGGAAGCTCGAGTCAGAGGTTACAAGAGTATGGGTACTCTGTCTTTCCATTTAATTTTGTTTTTAAAAATGAAATTAGGGTTTGCTGTTTTGAGTGCTGTGTATGTATAAATAGAAGCAGGGGATGATGTTTTCAGCACGCCTGGATTAGCCAAATCTTGTCACTTAGGTTTAATTTACATTCTTTGTTACTTTAATTTGATGTTTTAATTTAGTGTGAGGGTTTCAATGAAACCCTAATTCCATACCGTGTTTCAAGCTCGTTGATTTATCCTTGCATGCTTAATTTATAATTATGTTTTCAATTTTAGCACCCAATGCATTTTTTCACAATGCATGCCAGGTATGCATTGTAGTCGTGGTATAAATGTATTGTGTGTGTGCAGCTAATCTTTAGACACAAAAACTAACTCTCTTGACTAATTGTGCTTCATTAGACAATTAGTACTCTAGGTTAGTATCCTCAGCTGATGATTGAAGTGTTATAAGGTGAAACATCCTAGTTAAGTGGTGGAATTGACACCCTACCCTTAACTGCCATAGGAACAAGGAATTCAATTTAGTTAAGCACACAGTAGGAGTGAGTGGTGGAACTGAGACCTTAGCATCCCCTGTCACTTTATCATACCTTAGTTTAGGATCATTGTCACTACATTTCAGCCGTTTCGGCACAAAATATCTGCAAAACCATCTGTTATCACTTAGAACTCAGTTTAGCAAAGCCTTAGATCACTAGAGCACCACAAGTCTCGTGGATCGACCGTACGTGCCTGCTACATCACGACACCGTGCACTTGCGGATTATCACCGTAGGCTTCATTTTATACATCTTTCGGCCTACCAAGTTTTTTGGCGCCGTTGCCGGGGACTTGGCGCGTGCCCCTGTGACTATTGGCTTGATTTCTTGAGTTTCATTCTTATCCCCGTACATATTCGCCTGCATTATTGTTTAACCTTTAGTAGTGTAACTCATAGTCATCTGTAACTTGTAACTTGTTGTTAACCTTGCATCATCTTGTAGCTTAATATATCTGTCAGCATCGTGTTGTTAACTCTGATTGATCTTTGCATCATTTTTCTTTTAGTGTCTAAAAAAAAAAAAAAAAAAAAAAAAGAGAAACTGAGAGATCTTAGTGCATTGCACTTAATGTATCTGTCAGCATCTGGCTTAGTCTGTTACATCTGCCTCAGACCAGCTCATAGTGACTTTCAGTTACTCATTGCTAAACCCTCAGGTTAGCTGACTTTGTAGTGGTTCTGTTAAGCCAGGATACTAAACTTCTGTGTTGAGTAGCAGGTGCTTGCTATGCCTGCTGTGCTGCTGAGCAAGCCCAAGGAGTGGGAGAAAAAGGTGCAAATCCCTGAGCAACCCCTGCACTTCAGGTGAGTGGCTCCGCCATGTCTGTGTGCTGATCTGTATTGTTAATGTGCACAAACCCTGCTCCCTTGCTAGCCCTCTGAAGCTGCAAGTTTGAGCTAAGCTGCTCTGAGAAACCCTCTGTCAACCCTAAAACTAGCTTGTGAAAAAAAAAATCTGAGTTGAAGTTAACTCAGACTGTTGACATCAACTGAGTGAGTTGATGCAACTGACCCTTTGAGACATCCACTCCCCAGTGTGATCTGCTGAGTTAATTAATTGGAAAATCTTGTATGAATTATAATCTGCCAGTGGTTCACTTGCTACCAGTCCCCTGCTGATATTCTGATTTGTTGATAACCTTGCTGAGCATGTTGTGAGTTTGTGCTAGACCTTGAATCTGTGAGACCATGTTAGCTGAGTACTTTTAGTGCCCTGTCACATGTAAGTTTGAGTAAACCCTGAGCTTAAGATTGCTCTACCCTGTTGACTCTGACTTCTATTGGCCCATTGGTGCACCTGAGCTTGCTAAGACCATCTGACCTACAAGGCTGAACCCATTTGCTATCTGAAGTGTGCAATTACAGCTCAATTGAATAGCACTGTATTTTGTGAGTCTGAGGAAGCACTGAATGATTACCCTGTGACCTGAATGCATGCTTGAATGTGGCTCAATTGATGTTTGTCTTGTGTTTAGCCTGTACTAGTGAGCCCTTGTAAGCCTTGTGAACCATCTCCACCTTGCTAGCCCCCTAAAGCAGGAAGTGTGGAGTTTCTCTGCTCGCATGATAGCTCAGCTACCTTGCATGATTCAGACACCCCTGGCATAGCCCTGAGCTTGTATGCAAACCCTGAGTGTTGTGTTGTGTGGTGCTATGAAAACCTTTAGTGTGTTGACCTGAGCATAACATGTGCAACCCTCCAGCCCCCTGAAGCTGTGAGGCTGTGTTGCAACTTGGTTAACCAAGTTTGATGCACTACCCTATTGACACCATCAGCCAGCCCTGCATAACCCTGTTGAATGACCTGTGACCCATGTTAAGCTAGCATCTACACCTGAGTTGTATGAATATAAACAAATTGTATGAGCTTGACATGAGGTAATCATTCACATGAGTTGTATGAGTTGTATGTCTTTGTTTGCGCACCTGTGTGCCTTGTGTGAGACCTCTGCACCATGATGTGACCTATTGAGCCTGGTGATAGACCTGTGAATTTGTGCAACTTGTTGAGCCAACCTGAGCATGCTCTTTTGCATCTGTGAGCTGTGAGTTTAAGCTTAGTCAGACTTGTGACTAATCTAAGAAACACTGAAAATGTGGCTAAATACCTCTGAATATTTGCATGATGCACTAGTCTTATTTGCATGATAAACTAGGTGCCTTCCTAAGTGTGCTTCACTCCTGAAATCATTGTTTTGAGAGCTCTGTGCATCTTAACTCAGCCTAGTTGGCTGAAACCTGGTGAGCTAGAAACCTTGCTGCCATCACCATAACCTGTGAAATTTAGTGCATCTGAGAGGCCTGAACTTTGACAAGGCCTGTGCTATAGCACCTTTGAGCCATTGCCTATCTGTGCTGTGAATGAGTGTGAAGTATGCAAATCACAAGCATCTCAGCTGAGCTGTGCATTTTCACAAAACCTGAACTCAACCTGAAGCCAAATATTGGGTTGTGCAATTGAGCTGCTCACTGAACTCAATCTGGGCTGAAACAAACCTTTAAACAACTAAGCCCGCATCATCTGAGCAGCTGGGCTCTGACCTCATACTGCACGTTAACTCAGCCCAACTCAATCAACTTCTGGGCCGTGCACAAGCTGGGCTGCTCACAATCCAACCCTGGGCTGCAACAAACTAAGCTTAATAACTGAAGCCCAACTACTGAGCTATACATTTTTCAGCCTAACTGGGCTGTGCAACCAAGCTGGGCGGATCACTGGCTAGAACCAGTTTCACTAAGTCACACCATCTGGGCTGCTTAGGCTAACCCTATTAGCTGGGCTGTGCAGCCAATTGAGCCCACAAAACCTAGACTTTGCAACAACTGGGCTTCCCATATAAACCAAAGCTTCCTCAAAAACCAAACAATTAATCCCAACAAAACCAAATCAGCCCAACAAACCAAACTTTCCCAACAAAACCAAATGAAACCCAAACAAACCAAATCCCAATAAACCAAATTCCCACATAAACCAAATTCCCACATAAACCAAAGCCCATTTTCATGTTCTATGTACATATTTTCTATTGGGTTGACCCGCAACTCTTTAGATTGTTAGTAAATTTTTGTAGGACTTGTTAAATTTTTCTTTTCTTGAAACGGTTGAGTCTTCTTGCACATATCTTATGCTAATCCGATATGATCTCCACCGAGAATGTTGGATTTTGCCTTGATTAATGAAGCTCAACCTTGCTCTCCGCCGACATCCAGGTAATCTCTTCCCTTTTCTCTTATCAGCATAGTTCTCTCGGTATGTGATTTGTTTAAATTTTTCTATATGTCGACACATTGAGGACAATGTTTGATTTAGGTTTGGGGTACATTTGCATTTGCATATAGAGTTTTTAGTCTTTTTAATCTTTTATTTTCATTTTAAAAAAAAAAAAAAAAAAAAAAAAAAAATTCAAAAACTTTTTGCAAATAAAAACCTCCAACTTTTAGAGATTTTAGAGTCACTAGCATGCTTCTAGCTATGTTTACATAGAGAGTTTTGACCGAAATAACAAAAGTTAGAAGTGCCGAGAAAAGCAATCGGGTTCCTTAGTTGATTAGAGCGTTAAAGTTGGATTTAACCATCTGGGAGGGCTAATTAGGTCTTTGTTTAGATATTCGGTAGTAGAATTGTGATCACCCATAGTGGAGACTACCCAATTTACATCAAGTGAGGCACCAACCTTCAATTTTTGCAACTTTCTAAAAGCTGTTAGAGTGTGTGTCACCATACGTAAATTAGGGTAGGAATGGTGAGCTACCCAACTTCGCACCATTTTCAAAGACTACTTTTGATCTCTTGAGTGCTAGTTTTTGTCAATCATGAGGGTGACGTATAAAGATGAAAACTCCTTCTAAATACCGATTTGCAGTTAGCATCATTCTCTCTCTCAATCAGCAAGACCCATAGAAACACATCATCGTCAAGAATAGGAGCAGAGAATCGGAATATGGAAAGAAAAATTGATATAGTCCAAGGTTTATGTGCAACAAAGAAAAGAAAATAGGATGAGAGTTAATAAAATTTATAAAATCAAGACAATACAAGTTGTGGAAAATAGAGTGATAAAGTGCTTTGTCCATGGAGTTAGTTGTTTCATTATTTGTATTTTTATTTTCACTTTTTTTAAAAATCAAAAAAAAAAAAAAAAAAAAAAAAAAAAAAAAAAAATTGTAGTTTATTTTCTTATTTTTGCTACCACCATGGTAAAGAAGAATTTAAAAAGAAAAATCCAAACAACAAGGAATTTGAGTAAAAAAGTTAAAATTTGTCAAGTTTTTGTGAAGTTTAGAAGTTCGTCATCAACAATTGAAGACCGAAGACCGAAGATTGAAGACGTTTCTATGGTTTCTTATGAGAGAGTGATGTTAGTTGCCGATCGGGTGAGAAGTGAGTGAGTACTCCCACCCTTGCTAATGGTTGATTTCCTTTCTTAGAGATCATCAGAAAAAGATTCTTTTTGTCCACACTTTTGTGGAGTCTCCAGATTTTAATTGGAAGGTTATCCTTCTTACCTACAACGTGTGCAGGATTTCTCTCTTTATTTCCGCCTGCACACATGAGAGACTAAAAAAGCGATCTTTTTGAGTGCAATTATCATAAAACCTTAATGGTGAGGCAGAAGTTGAGACTTATGATCACAATCGAATCCGAATTCTTTCATATGGTATGGTTACTTCAAAGACTTAAGGATGAGAATGCGTTCTTCGATAGTTCTAACCGCATTACTAGCATGCGAAACTCTATGTCCTCATAGCTTCTTGGAGGCTTGAGACTCTTTTACACTCGAAGTTGGAGAAGGTTTTGTGGGTACACCTCTTGTAAACCCTCACGAGACTACAACTCGTCCACTAGGGACACCTAGGGGTTTAAAGGCTTAGTGCATACGCTAAATGCATTCGAGAGACCTACGACAGTGGTATAGTTAGGATTTCTTATTTTTGTTTTACTTGAGGACAAGTAAAATTCAGGTTTGGGGGTATTTGATGAGTGCCAAATAGTGCATATTTATACACCTTTTTATTGGCATTTTACTCATCTTTTGCGCTTATAAATCATATATTATTCCATATTCTGTATTTTCCTTGTTTTCAAGAATAAATATTTGTATTAATTAATTTTGTGTTTTTAGGTAATAAATAAAGCTCGGAGAATCTGAGGAGCCAAGGAGCGAAGAATTGGAGTCGAGCATCTATGGAGCAGATAGCCAAAGCCCACGCGCGAATCAGTTGCAACCCAACAAGGAAGACATGGGCTAGAGCTACCCACGACCGGATCCGAGCCCGCTCACTCGAGCCGTCAAGATCTCGCCTGGCTACATCCAACGGTCGCTCCATCGCTTACATCTATATCTCGATGATCCCGTGCAACACGAGATCACTCCAAAAACCGGCTACCAACCTCGACCGTTCAGATCTCTTCAGCTTCATCCTACGCTCGGTGAGGCCTTCTCATCGAGTTTTGCTGTGACCGCTCAACAGCGAAATCCCTAACCCTATACCCCTAATCGAGCAGACCATTCCTCTCTTCGTCTTCTCTTTCTTCTCCTCTCCCGTCTCCATCAGAGCAGAGCTCTGCTCTTCCACAGACACCACCTCCACCTTCTCTTCCATCACCACCTCACCAACAACCTTCCTGACACAGCGCCACAACCACCCTCTCTAGCTTCACTTATCTCTCGCCTAGCCTCTCTAGAAACCCTAGAGGCTATGTACGAGATGATTGAAACTAGGGTTACGATCAATCAACCCCAAAGCATGGAGTTCTCGAGACGATTAGACAAGAAGGAAGCTCGAGTCGAGGTTACAAGAGTATGGGTACTGTCTTTCCATTTAATTTCGTTTTAAAAATGAAATTAGGGTTTGGCAGTTTTGAGTCTTTGTGTATGTATAAATAGAAGCAGGGGATGATGTTTTCAGGCACGCCTGGATTAGCCAGTGCTGTCACTTAGGTTTAATTTCTGTTCTTTGTTACTTTAATTTGATGTTTTAATTTAGTGTGAGGGTTTCAATGAAACCCTAATTCCATACTGTGTTTCAAGCTCTGTTGATTTATCCTTGCATGCTTAATTTATAATTATGCTTTCAATTTTAGCACCCAATGCATTTTTTTCACAATGCATGCCAGGTATGCATTGTAGTCGTGGTATAAATGTATTGTGTGTGCTGCAGCTTAATCTTTAGACACAAAAACTAACTCTCTTGACTAATTGTGCTTCATTAGACAATTAGTACTCTAGGTTAGTATCCTCAGGTGATGATTGAAGTGTTATAAGGTGAAACATCCTAGTTAAGTGGTGGAATTGACACCCTACCCTTAAGCGCCATAGGAACAAGGAATTCAATTTTAGTTAAGCACAGTAGGAGTGAGTGGTGGAACTGAGACCTTAGCATCCCCTGTCACTTTATCATACCTTAGTTTAGGATCATTGTCACTACATTTCAGCCGTTTCGGCACAAAATATCTGCAAAACCATCTGTTATCACTTAGAACTCAGTTTAGCAAAGCCTTAGATCACTAGAGCACCACAAGTCTCTGTGGATCGACTCGTACGTGCCCAGTGCTACATCACGACACCGTGCACTTGCGGTATCACCGTAGGCTTCATTTTATACATCTTTTCGGGCCTACCATAAATCATGTCAGGATTTTGGTCTGCATCTGGGGATGGAAACAAGTCCATTAGAGAGCTTGCTTACGGGCACGCTTCACCATATGAAACCCCCATAGACCATAATGATTTTAGGGCATATTATGAGCCTTCTCAGGGCCCTGACCTTGAGTACTCATACCCTAACCATCATGAGCACATGTATCAGTCACCACAGTGGGGAGTTGAACAATTTTATACTCCCCCGACTCCTTGTTTACAATCACTAATGGAAACGCTCATGGAACAAAATGCTAGGCTTGAAATGAATGCAATACATGACCATCCATATAGCAACATGCATGATCATCCCTTCTCTAGTGAACAATGTGCACAACCATTCAATGAATATCCATATGAGGAATGCATACCCACTAGTGAAAACTCTCCTTTCATTGAACAACATAATGAAATTCTAGAATTGACTCAAAACCTTGAGCAATATCAAAAGTCCACTGACCAAAGGTTTGCGAGTTTAGAACTCAAATTGAGTCAAATCTGTGATGCACTAAATGAGGAGAGGGAGGAATTTCAGGGTGAAATGCATTTCTATGATGATGATGATGAATATGAATATGAAGAGCATGTGTATTTTGAAAACGTAGTAGAATCTTTAGGTTCAGAGACATCAAGTGTCTCTTCTGTGAACCCTATGAATGATGCTTCTTCTAATATTCATATATGTGATGATGATGTGGAACCTGTGGAATTGTCCTGTGAAAATGAACATGATTTACCCTCTTCTGACTTTAGGAAAGTGTGTGATGGTGCAAATGATTTTATACATGAACATAACGTAGATGTACCTAACCTCTCTCTTGAGTCACAAATTGAAACTCCTTCACCCAACCTAGGTGTAGTTTGTCACAAAATTGCAAAACCAACTTTTCTGAAAATGCCTAATTTAGGCCTAGAGCTTTGTGCTTCCCAAGTCCTCTTGGACTATTTTGCATCAAAGTATAACACCTTTAGGGAACCACAGTTGGTATGTGTATGTCTGCCTGTTCTTAGCAATACTCATTTTGAGTTAAACCTTTTGCATGATGCACCTTTAAAATTGCAAGATTTTGTTCTCACAAACACACCCGTTCACAAGTTTAGGTTTGGGGGAAACTCATTCCCATTCACAGTCTTACGTGCACTCTCATTTTATATTTGTGTAAGGCTGTTAATGTGTGTACATATTTTCTATTGGGTTGATCCTCAACTCTTTAGATTGTTAGTTTATGGTGAATTTTCATTGTATATATCCAGTAGGACTTGTTAAATTTTTCTTTTCTTGAATCGGTTGAGTCTTCTTGTGAATATTTTGTGCTAATCCGATATGATCTCCACTGAGAATGTTGGATTCTAGCCTTGACTAGCGAAGCTCAACCTTGCTCCTGCCGACATCCGGTAATCTCTTCCCTTTTCTCTTTTCAGCATAGTTCTCATGGTATGTGACTGTTTAAATTTTTCCTATCTGTTGACACATTGAGGACAATGTATGATTTAGGTTTGGGGGTGCATTTGCATATTTTTGCATATAGAGTTTTTAGTCTTTTTAATCTTCTATTTTCAAAAAAAAAAAAAAAATCAAAAAAAAAAAAAAAAAAAAAAACTCTTTTTGTAAAAACCTCCAACTTTAGAGATTTTAGAGTCACTAGCATGCTTCTAGCTATGTTTACATAGAGAATCTGACCGAAATAACAGAACTAAGAAGTACCGGAAAACGCAATCGGGTTTCTTAGTTGATCAGAGCGTTAAAGTTGGATTTAACCATACCGGAGGGCGAATTAGGTGTTGTTTAGATATTCGGTAGTAGAATTGTGATCACCCATAGGGGAGACTACCCATTTTACATCAAGTGAGGCACCAACCTTCAAGTTTTTGCAACTTTCTAGAAAAGTGTTAGAGTGTGTGTCACCGTACGTAAATTAGGTAGGAATGGTGAGCTACCCAACTTCGCACCAATTTCAAAGCACTACTTTTGATCTCTTGAGTGCTAGTTTTTGTCAATCATGAGGGTGACGTCTAAAGATGAAAACTCCTTCTAAATATCGATTTGCGTTAGCATCACTCTCTCTCAATCAGCAAGACCCATAGAAACACATCATCGTCAACAAACAGAGCAGCATCAGAATATTGAAAGAAAAGTTGAGATAGTCCAAGGTTTACGTGCAACAAAGAAAACGAAAAGAAAATAGGATGAGAATTAATAAAATTTATAAAATCAAGACAATACAAGTTGTGGAAAAATTGAGTGATAAAGTCCTTTGTCCATGGAGTTAGTTGTTTCATTATTTGTATTTGTAGTTTTATTTTCACTTATTTTAATGTAAAAAAAAAAAAAAAAAAAATATATATATATATATATATATATATATTGTAGTTTATTTTTGCTACCACCATGGTAAAGAAGAGTTCAAAAAGAAAAATCCAAACAACAAGGAAATTTGTGTAAAAAGTTAAAAAAAATTGTCAAAGTTTTGTGAAGTTTAGAAGTTCGTCATCAACATTTGAAGACCGAAGACCGAAGATTGAAGACGTTTCTATAGTTCTTATGAGAGAGTGATATTAATTGCCGATCGGGTGAGAAGTGAGTGAGTACTCCCACCCCTTGCTAATGGTTGATTTCCTTTCTTAGAGATCATCAGAAAAAGATTCTTTTTGTCCACATTTCTGTGGAGTCTCCAGATTTTATTTCGGAAGGTTATCCTTCTTACCTACAACGTGTGCAGGATTCTCTCTTTACTCCTGCCTGCACACATGAGAGACCAAAAAAGCGATCTTTTTGAGTGCAATTATCATAAAACCTTAATGGTGAGGCAGAAGTTGAGACTTATGATCACAATCGAATCCGAATTCTTTCATATGGTATGGTTACTTCTCGCTCAGCACTTAAGGATGAGAATGCGTTCTTTGGTAGTTCTAACTTCATGTTACTAGCATGCAGAAACTCTATGTCCTCATATCTTCTAGGATGCTTGAGACTCTCTTATACTCTGAAGTTGGAGAAGGTTTTGTGGGTACACCTCTTGTAAACCCTCACGAGACTACAACTCGTCCACTAGGGACACCTAGCGGTTTAAAGGCTTAGTGCATACGCTAAATGCATTCGAGAGACCTGCGACAGGGGTATAGTTAGGATTTCTTAATTTCTGTTTCACTTGAGGACAAGTAAAATTCAGGTTTGGGGGTATTTGATGAGTGCCAAATAGTGCATATTTATACACCTTTTTATTGGCATTTTACTCATCTTTTGTGCTCATAAATCAGATATTATCCCATATTCTGTATTTTCTTTGTTTTCAAGAATAAATATTTGTATTAATTAATTTTGTGTTTTTAGGTAATAAATAAAGCTCGGAGAAAGTGAGGAGCCAAAAGAGCGAAGAATCGGAGGCAAGTGTCTATGGAGCAGAAAGCCAAAGCCCGCGCGCGCAACAGTTGCAACCCAACAAGTAGCAACTCATCTACTAGACATGGGCTTGAGCTAGACCCGACCCGTGACCCGGATCCGAGCCCGTCCACTCCAAGCCGTTAAGATTTCTATCTTCCGCATCCAACGGTCGCTGCCTTACTCCCATCAAATCCCTGATGCACCCGCTCAACACCACACCACCTATATAAGCCCCTTTGCCAAAACCTAAACCTAATTTTCTCTTCTCTTCTCCTCTCTACCCGACAGAGCTCTGCTCTCCACCTCCTCTTCCCCGACCATCTTTGCAACGCCATCACCACCACCATCTCCTCTGCCGTTCTTCCCGACACCACAGTCACCAGCAAACAACGATGCACCATCCCTTACTGCGTCTCTCTACCTAGTTCATAGCTTCTTCCCTAGAAGCTAAGATCGAGACAGAGAGAACTAGGGTTAGGGTTTCGCGAGCAGAGGGAGCAAGCATCACCTCAGAGCCGAATTGACAAGAGAGAGGACTGAATCAGAGAGCATGGGTAAATGGGTATGACTTTAATTGTTATTTTAAATCAAATTTAGGGTTTGATATTTTGGGGGATTTTGCATGTATAAATAGAAGGTGTATTTGGATGTTTGAGGTACGCCTGGATTAGCCAGTGCAGTCACTTTAGTTTTAATTTGTATTTCATTTATCTTGTAATGCTTTAGTTTAATTTTCCAGGGTGTGTTGAAACCCCTGATTATGTGCTAAGTGATTCACTTTCATGTTGTGTTCTTGTCGTGCTTTAATGTGTTAGAAATATTGTATTCGCCATTTGATCACATGACCCTGTGATGGAGTGTACTGTAAGAAGACACTCCATACTAGGGGGAGTGTGTGAGATTAGCAAGATAGTATCATGGTGTTCATCCCTGGGATGAACCAAGACCATAATTAGACTAGGAATTGCCTTAGCTCAATTTCAGGTGGTGGATTCACCACCACGGTAACTTCCGATTTGTTACAATTCACTTCATTGCCTTAGCTTAGTGTCACATTTCATACTCGGCCCGTATCGGCATTTACAAAACATCTGTTGTCACATTACCTCACTTAGAATTCAGTTAAGCAGCCTTGATCAATACTAGAGCACCACAAGTCCTTGTGGGATCGACCCGTACTTGCCGCGTCTCCGATAGACGCCGTGCACTTGCGGTTATCACCGTAGAGGCCATCATTTACATACACTTTCGAGGCCTACCAT